>CAHIKZ030003327.1:1820000-1827500 GCA_903632075.3 Acanthosepion pharaonis | reverse complement strand
CTTGAAAATACAAAATTTGGGGTTCACTGACCTGACCTACGTTCAATTTCTTATACTTCATTTGCTATAATTGATCCATACACCAAGGTATTTTAAATGTTTCATATTTTACTAATTCCACCTCCTGAATTTTTATGAAGGATTCAGATTACGCCCTATCATTGCTTTCATTCCAATTCCAGATCATTGATTTCTGTTTTGGAAAGGGTTATCTTTAATACGACTTTCATTTTATGATTCTCACAAAGACGTACAGGCTTAATTTTCTGGACGTCATTGTCAATCATTGATCTGAGAAAGCGGTTGTATAAAAGAGTTTCATATCAAGTACGAGATCCATATATGAGTTTAAATCTAATGAAGCTATTTACAAACATGTCTTTTTTTAGGTTAATGCTTTGGTTTTGTAGCAATTTCCATTGTTTGACCATTCTCGATTTCTTTATCTCTTAGACTTCTTATAATTGATCCATACACCAAGGTATTTGAAGTGTTTAGTATTTTACAAATTACACAGGCTCGATATTTATGAAGGATTCAGGATAGTTGCCGTCACTGTTTACATTTCAATTCAGGATCATTGTTGATGTTTTGGAAAGGGTTATTTTGAGCCATTTTTCTTGGAATACTTGGTAGAGGATGTTGATTTTCTGTATTGATAAAACTCATTACATTAGGAATGGTATGTATGGTATGTGTTGTGGTAGGATCCACCTAATTTGCATAGTGGAGTACCGACCATATAAATATGGTTGGTACCATTCAACCAGAGACTCTGCCCGACTGCGACTCAGTCAACACATTCTCCAGGAACGGTCTTACCAGAAATATATAAAAGACTATATGTAAATATTGTGTACACTTTCTTGTTTCAATACATTTTGTTCTAAGTACATTTTGTGTTGCATTATTATTCCATGCATTAGTCAAGTTTCAACAGTATGTATGGATCATTGTTAATGTTTTGGAAAGGTTTTATCTTGAGACCTATTTCTTGAAACATTGGGAGGTGATGTTGATTTTCTGCTCAAGATTATTTTAACACAACTATTAATATCTATGTCATCAGAATAGCCCCCTTCATCGTCAGTACATTGGTCTTGAGAGGGAAAGTAAGATTATTATCTTCTATTGGTAGACTCGTTTGGGATGCGATATAGAATGTGTGAATGGTCAGTGCCCATCTTATTACAGCTATGCTTGTAAACGCACAAGACATAGTCTAGGAAGTGATTAAATAGACTGGGACTCTCAATTCGTCCTTGCTGTCATCCTGCTGACAGGAAATGCAATATTTCAAAATTGGGCTCATCACCAGATATATAACATCCTATAGATCGATACAGTTCCTCTATTAGATCGTTCCGTTCAGTGGATTTGGGGCTCCGAAGACAGTTTCTAATGAATGAGAAGAAGAAGCTTCTGTTGATGTGGTCATATACTGCTCTGGGGTCGAGATTTTTGATATTCAGTTTCCTATTAACGAGGAATTGTTTCATGACGTATATTAGATAACTTAAGAGAACATAAAACGAAACTGGGTCGTGAGAAGTTGGTTTTCGGTTGTAGAGTAGCTAGCACCCCTTCAGCACTCTACCAGATGGCCACACTCTTAGCCTTAAATAGTCTACGATTAAGGACTTCAACATTTGATTAATAGGTTGATACTAAGCTGATTAATATTCGGACTGATTTTACTTCGTTTGGCTATAGAGCATTTGACCCTCCTCTATTCCTTGTAAGTTGTCTTGTTAATTTTTTTGTAACTTATTGTTCTGTGTTTTTGTATGTATCCATTAACACCGGATACGGGGGCTGAATAAATATATTAAGAACTCATTCTTCTCTGTGTATCATTCATCTCGACGATACAACATTTTCACAAAACGACGAGAGTCTTGTTAATACAAAGTTCATTCATACTTTCTCTATGATGGGTCCAATTGAGATATCTCTGTATGTTCGAGGGTCATGAGAGATACTTTTCTCTTTCAATAATTCATAAATGTTAATGATAATATTAGCGTTTTTCCTATAAGGAAAAATTTGGCATTCATTGAACAAGCAACTTCTACTAATGTCGATTGTAATATATAAAATCTGTATCTTAAACATTTTTAGCAAAATAGTTTTCAAATCCAGTAGCTGTTATCGCTCTTTCCATTACTGAAAGGCTTCGTTTTGAAGTTGTGTGGAATGTCAACATCATGATTATCTCATTTTTCTCTTAGTCTTACATGTGCTGTCCATTTTAGTTGTTGCTGCTGTTGATAGTCCTCAAGTAGTGTAATTTCTGTCATTTGCTACAGTTGTTTGATTGTGATTCTATAGTACCAGTCTACAAGTGTCGAAGAAGTGTGGGATTTACCAAGACCCATAGGCTTCACTCTCTCAAAGCCATTTTAACAATTGATTTTAGAAAGTGTTTTTATACAGCTGACAGTTTAGATATTTCTGAACGGGTTTGACGCCATATATGACATCCATATAAAAGTCCTGATTTGATGAGGCGATTTAAGAACAAGCCTCGATTTTTAATTTTAATATTTTGTTTTTGGATCAATTTGCGGAGTAGGACGAAACCACAACTGGAACAGCTTTTTCTATCTGCACTTTTATTTACTATGTTAAATTTGTTATAACTGATCAATATAAGGAGGTATTTGAAGTATTTAGTATTTACTAAATCCAGTCCTGAATTTTTATGATGGATTTAGGCGCCACTTCATTCCAATTCTTTTCATTTTCAATTCCATTTAGTATAGGTGTTTTCATTCCAGTTCCAAGATCAATTCTGTCTAGGAAAAATTATTTTGAATCCCATTTCTTGGAACACTTGTTAGAGGATGTTCAAGATGATATTTATTCCAGCTATATATAACAATGTCATCAGCATTAGTATATTGGCATCGGGAGGCAGATCAAGATCATTGATAGGTTCGATTATTATGCATTGTTTAAATGATCCCAGTAACCATCTCTTCATGTTTGTAAATGCACAGGCAATAGCCTAGAAAAAAGATTAAATAGACTGGGGCTCTCATTTCCTTCTTGTACTCCTAATGAGGTTTGAAATAAAAATAGTTCCTCGGCAAATATATAAGATTTTGTGAGCCAATCAAATTCCTTTAATGGAACATTGTATTCAACGAATTCGTATCTTGGAAAGCGGTTTCTAATAGATGAGAAGTGAAAGATTATTTGTAGGTATGTTCCATCTGTGTCATTCGACAGAGCAAGTAGACATTTTGCTATTGGACTGGTACGTAATTTCCTGGTGTTGTTTCATGACATATATGCCATCATTAAATCCATTACTAGAACGAAACGCAAATGGTGTCATGAGATGTTGACATTCATAAAACGATAAAGCCTAGTCAATGTTACCTTTACACTTTCAGCATATTACATCCAAACTGAGATAAAGTATGAGAGTCTTGAGAGGCTACATTTCTACTTCCATAGCGCATTAATGCTTGATAAAGCTCACGTTTTAGGAATACATTTTGATTCCAAACTTCTTTCGTAAAACAGAGAAACTTATTGAATTCAGGAAGAAAGTAACTTATTTTCAGATGTTCAGCCTCAATGTCCAATGATGCTTTATTATTCTTTAGTTTTTTAATAGTTTTCTTTAGTTCCTCATCTATAGAATAATTATTGTTTATTTTCGGAGACAGACTTTATAATGATTGGATGTATATTGGTTTATGTTCTATTTCTGTGGGTAACTTTAGTTTGATGTGACCAGGGTTGAAATGCGATTGAAAGTCTTTGTTGAGACTAGGACATTTCTTCTGTGATGGTTTTGATTGTATGATGTCATTGGGATTTTTTGACTTTCTCCACATTTTAACATGTTGCTTATACTGTTTTGTTTCATTAATTTCTTTTACAATTTTTAGGAGATAATGGTTTCTCAAATTGTAATATAAAATAACAAAACAATAATTAGTTTAATACATTTGTCCTTCTAAACAATACTTTCACCCTAGGTAAGATGATAAAATCATTGAACGCAAGTATTTACTGAGGATGAAGGAAAATAAAAAGAACAAGATTCAAGGATACATAAGTTCACGATTGACGTGGAATTTCCATTTTTGGAGATCGTAGTTGACAGGAAAGCAAGAAGCTGGAAGAGAGTTCCACGAGAGTGGTTGTACTCATTCGTAATTTTCTCCAAAAATTTTGATCGACAAATAATGTTTTTATATTGACGAATTACTCAGTTTTTCTGCATAACTGATAGCTACTCTTTTTTTCACGTGTTATATAACTGTCGCAGTATAGCAAATACAAAGCGTAGTCTTTGACCAAAAAAGGATTTACTACTTCTGACTTCGTCTGGCGATGTAGAAATGTTTATAGCGAGATGACAATTGATGAGAAAAATTTTTGCCTCATTGTGGAAAAAAAACAAAAACAAAACAAAACAAAAAGAAAGAAAAAAGAAAAAAACAAGTCCTAAGTGGAAAACCGACTCTGGACAAAGGAGTAGCCGAATGATTTAAATAGTTTTTTTATTATCAACATTAATTACTATTACTATAAACCTTAATAGAGACAGGTATTTGAGTAGACGTCTCTTTTCTTTTGAAGTGAAATTAATATATACCGGCAGAGATATCGAAAGTCATATTTAAAAAAAAAAAATGCTCCCACCTCCAGATAAGGATCGAATGTGTTGTTTTTTTTTAACTATGGAAAGCGCTTGTCTGAATGTGTATTTCGCAACGATTTTTTATTCAATGTGATTCCGTTATTGTCGCAATAGCGCAATTATTAAGCAAATAGTCCTTGGACATCTTTGCTTACTCTTCAAGTTGCATATATAAAAAGTGATCTCCAGAACGTTTTACAACGGCATAGGCTAGTGGCTTCATCCGGCATAAATCAACAAAGATGAGTCCTCGGAGCATCGAATTGATTCTATTCTTTATGCAACTGTTCAACCAATGTAAGGCCCAAGAGACACTCAGGGTAGAGTTTTACTGAATGAAATTGTTTTAAGAGCATAAGGGAGAAACTAAGTAACGGGTGACCTTAGATTTGAAGATATTATGATCAATGTGGTCTGAGAATCATCCTCTGTGGAATCTGTTTCACAAAGTAACACTTCTAGCGAAGAAGCAGTCTGAGTGGGACTTATTCCTTACGAATGGTATATGAAAGCAAAGAGGATGTGTCGATCCTGTGTATGTGTTATGGTAAGTAATACTTGTGAATGTCTAGACTGGTGGAAAAAAGGAATGAAATTTGTCTGTACATCTGCAGTGAAAATAGCGATAGATTGCAAGAAGCTAGAAACTTTCCTTTAGTGGGAAAGAGAGAGTAGTATGGGAAATAATCCATCACCCAGAAGACCGCGTAAATGCTTTGGAACACTGTCAAGGTTGGAGAGTGAGGACTGGGCCAGTTCAGCCCACATATGGTATCAATCGTCCATTTGGGGTCTGATCCGTCTTTTTTTTTTGATCTGATTTTATTCGCGGCCTTTGTCCTTACACCCAGTGGAAAATTGGCGAGCAATAATTGAACAAAAGTAAATAAAAACAATGAGAATTAGACGATATAACCCCATCATGAACAGTAGAACGAGTACAGTCAACTGCTCTGATGAACTTTTTTTCTCTGTTGCCCCGACTACATGAATTTAAACGTGCTACTAGATTGGCATCTAGGTCCCACCAATTTACTGTTGAAATAACTAAATATATTCGCCACTTCTGCCCCAACAGTTTCTTTTCTTGCACTTCCTGCCTGTGGAACTCCCTTACGTTTACTTGTTTCTCTCATAACTTCACTCTTTAAAAATTTGAATGCAACGTCAATCATCGTCATCTATCTTCTTTAATTCATGATTTGTCTTTTACTCAATCCTTCCTATACTCAGTTGATACACTCACTTTCACTCCCTGAAACTCCCTGGGTACTAGTGGTCTTTCCGCTTTGCTTGGGATAAAATGGTTAAAAAAACGTAGATTACGTAAAGGTTTCAGATCAGAAATCCCTGTAAGTTACCCAGAACGATATACACCTGAGGAAGGCCGGAGCGTTCAACGATAGAAACGTTATGATAAAACAACAAAGATGAGGACAATAGGCCGAATATAAAAAGTGTAAATATAAACATTGAATCATTAAAAATATTGAAATATTAGAAACATTATCATGTGGATCTTTAACCTTTACAATCGCTCATCTCACACACTGTCCTTGTGCCTGTTTAGTTGTTCAGTCAATATGCTGATTAAAATCGGGTATTTGAGTTTGTATCGCTTTATTTTGTATTAATTTACGAAAGAGAAAATATTTTACTAGCCTTGTCGTGTAGCACAATATGGCTAGCTCGTTACATGAACAATTATTGTTGAAGCGGTTTCGATCCTTACTGAATGATGCAAAGTTGTGATTTTGTGCCAGACTGAGAAATTGTTAACAAATATAAACAAAAATATTTCAAATTTGAAATCCAGATGCCGGTGCCTGATATTAATGAGGAATAAATTCAGAAACTGTTGTCGATATAAGACATTTCGCCTCTATGAAAAGCGGGGGGAATAAGGAATACTGGTTGTCAACAAAACACAATCGGATGCATAAAAAGAAAAACCAAAAAAAACATGCAAAATGTTTTCTCGCGTTTGATATGAGATTCTGGGGTGTTCTTTTTTAATCTAAAAACCGGCTTTGAATTTGTGAATGTATCCTCGTAGGTAATTTCTTTATCCAAGCAATGAAATTTAATGATCTATAGACTTTGTTCACACCTATTATTTGAGCCTCTGGACTTTTAAGAGGGTGAGTCGGTTCGTAGAACAGTGGGTTGGCAATTTATTCTAGCATGGTATCTTTTCCAGTGAGGGCCATATTTAAACAACACTTTTATGTAAATTCTTTTATTTTTTTGTTAACTTAGACATGTTCTGCGGTGAAATTCGTGGCGTGTCTTCCTCACCCAAAGGGCAAGGAGTCTCTGTAGAGTGATGAATGTTTTTGAGATTCTGTGTCTTCGATCTTTAGTTGAGATTCTCATTTCTGCAGGTCACACAGTAGGGGCGTTTATTTATATATATATATATATATATATATATATATATATATATATATATATATATATATATATATATGAGAGTATATTATGTATGTAATCAAGTCCACCTGTGTACAAGTACATATATATGTACACTGGATCCTTTGAATAACATAGAAGTAGATAAGATGTATGTTTAGAAATTTATCTATGTATATATAAGATTATGTATGTAGGAATGTCATGTAATCCTATTACGTCTCTCTTCCTCGCTACACGTACACACACACACAGGTACATAGACATACACATATTATTAAAATTTATTATCGTGGAAACTTTTTCAAATAACATGTGTCCACTCAAATAACGTTTCAAGTAATGAATATATCGGATTAAAAACAATTCCATCAATATATATATATATATATATATATATATATAGAGAGAGAGAGAGAGAGAGA
>CAHIKZ030003327.1:1807500-1817500 GCA_903632075.3 Acanthosepion pharaonis | reverse complement strand
ATTTCATCACAGATGCTAGATGGGGAGCCATCAGAGATTTTGGTCTAGCAAAAAATACCGAGAATATGTGAGAAACGAGGAAACAGCTTAAAATTTTGGAAAACGTAACGAAAAAAAAATGGCTTATTAAATCTAATACTTGCAAGGCAAATTGAATGCAAAATGATCAGAATGAAACAGATAGTACGCGACTTGATGAAGGACGAGAAAAAGGTCGGTAGTAAAGAGACAAGAGTCACACATAGAAATAACAAGCTTGACGCTGTGAAGAGCCGTGAACGCGTACGTCCTGAAATGACATAGCATTTAAAGTAGAAGAATGTGAAGAAATAATTATATAGGCTTTTACTTATTTACACTATTTACATTGTTCAGACTGTGGTCCTCATCTTTGTTATCATATTCACGACGTGATTGAAATATCGAATCGAACCCTTTATTTCGTCCACCGTGGCAGATTGTTCTCGTTCCAAGTGCCACGCCTCTTCTGGATGTCTCTGTTTCAGTTATAGTGTAAATAGTTAGAATTCCTCATCTCTTAAATGTAAACAAATATAAGAATTGCATAATGCAGAGGCAGCCTTATAATTAATTCCCGGATGAGCGAATAACGAAATACGTTTTGGACTGTCATATAAAAACATATGGGCTTTCTGTTGTAAAAAGTTACTGTGAAGAACGTTTGAGCGATGTGTTGGACATCAAAGTCAAGCAGGTACATACATTCAACAATCTCAGTTGTGTGGTAACAGACAGCGAAAAAATGTGACACTGCAATCCGAAGTCACAAACAAATGGCGAAATATGTTTTCTAGAAATTAAGTAAAGTAAGAATCAAAAAATATCGTTAGAGCCAAGAAAGAAAATTTTTAGTCCCAACCCTAATGCATAATTCAAAGTGACACTCCAATAACTATCATGTTACCCATATCGACATCTGTAAGTTTTTTAGTCACTCTCATAAAGTAGAAATCCAAATGGCACACTAAACATATACGGAAATCAACGAGGATGCGGAGAATACGTTTAGAGAGTCATTTGGGATAAAAGAAGACTAAATGTAAACATGAACAGGTTCTCTCCACACTCATTGATCCATATATAAATTTTAGTACCACGCGTAATTCAAAAGTCCAAGTGGCACTCCAGACAGTTTCTCACTATCCTTATATATATATATATATATATATATATATATATATATATATTATTAGTCACACCCTTAATTCAAAATGTAAATGGTTTCTCCTTACCATGAGAGTTTCCACTCTTCATTCTCACCTATAACACACAAGCCTTCATTACATCCCATATTGTCTTAGCCATTATTACATATTCCCCATTCAATCAAACTCCACGTTGACAGAAGGAGAAAAGGGACAATTCAACCTGTGTGAAAGCAAATGACGTCATTCAATCTTTTCTCGCCAAGTTTCACTTTGTCGATTTCAGTCTCTTACACTCCCGCGGTTTTCCGGTGATTTGGGCTCGAAAAAGGCGTTCAGGTAGAGATAATACATTTGCCGGTTCTGCAGGCATGAAACCCATCATTATTGTATTTGCACTTCCCACATGCTGCTCCACCTTATAAGTGTTCCTCCTTGCTAGTCGTCGTCTTTCAACGAACGCAAGTACTCTCTCTCTCTCTCTTTATCGTCGTCTCACGTTCTCGCTCTCTCCCTATTTCCTGAATTTTCATTACTTCATTGTTAACTGCTTGATCTACCTGACATTATCAATTCTCTGGGTCGCCAGCCGTTTCACTACATATTGACGAGTTGTTCAATTTTTCTTTTAAATTTCTTCTCTTTCTTTTTACTCCCATTATACTGAAAATTTTCAGTTTTATATTATTATTTGAATATTTTTTTGCGTTCCTCATATTTTATTCTTTGCATTTTTATTAATATTAACCTCGATATATATCTATACTAAATATGGAAACTTGTAAATAGAAAGATTGTGTTCCGCCAGTCATTCTAAATCAGAATTCAGTGTTAGGATATTTAGAGGGAATTCAATATTATCCTCAAGGTTAATGTGCAAATATTTCAGCCATGCAAAATTCAGCCATTAGATATTTATTAAATCGCAATTTGTCTTGCACAAGGCCTCATTATTGGAGCACCCGGTGAGAACCGAACACGCTACATTAGAGAAATGGCCCGGAGACGGGATTTATATCTTTGGCGCTCCTGTAGGTTTATCCTTTTATAGATGATTTTAAATCTTTCTCCATCATCCTTTCTAAAATTGGATTAAGGTAAAAAAAAAAAAAAATATTTATTTTGTTCCGGATTTGAGCCCTTTTTTAATTTTTTTTCCATTTTCCTAAACTAGGATAGAGAATCCAGACAACGTTGGAAGAATATGACAAATGGAAAACCATTTCATTGAAACTAGATGACGCGTTTCGACCTTTGCTAGGCTTCATCAGATCAAAAACGAAAGAAAGAAATGTACGTGTATTTGTGTCCATGCTTAAATAATAAAGCGTTTATATTAAATAATATTATATTATTTAATTTATATTAAATAGTAAATAATAATGATGTTCAATCAATAGTACCGGTTTCATGTATTACTATCCCAGTACAGGTTTGAGTATAATCTTCAATTTTTGAGTGCATGCAATCGTTTCACACTTTCGTACTGTTCCGTACGCTTAAGAAAAAAAAATTAACCCAGATTTCATTATGTTTTTATTTTGTCAACTGTTATTTAAATAAAATTTAATAGAGTTTTTAGGAAGATATTATATAACAAAACCTACTTGTTTTCCAAGCAACGAGAAATCAAATCAGCGTTTTCAATGTTTGCACCTGATTTGCTTTGGTGGATAAAATCGATAGTCCGTCAATTTGGTGACATAATAATTGCGAAGGTTTCCCGAATTGACAAAAACCTGATGAAGGTCCTCTCGAAACGTTGCGATAGAATTAAAATAAAGATATGTACTAATAGTTTTTATATAAATAATGTAAATAAGTGAGACTTGTTATATTAGACTTCTTTCACAACTAATACAAATTCAGGCACAGTTACGAAGAAATGGTTCAATTATTTTTCTCTTTATACAGACAGAAAGAAGATTTCTTTATCAGTTATCCGCATCAAGTGTTGCTTGGATTTCTTGACTAACTTCAAACAGACATTTTCAAGACGTTAGTATTTGAAGACTAAGATTCGTGCTGAAACTGAGTCCTCGCAAATCTTCTGACCTCTTGCTAAAACCCAAATTTAAAAAAAAAAACTGTGTTCTGGTTGAAACCCAACAGATACGATCATTTTTTCCACCATTCAATCAACTATAAACAGAGTGAATTATGCATATTTGTGCATAACTCGCACCAGCAACCCTCACGAAAAGACAACGTGCAAGATTTCCACGACTGTTAGGGCCCATCAAGAGTATTTTGTATGCTAATTTAGCAGCGAGAAATTCATTCACCTGAACAACATTATCAGATGTATAACTGATTGTGAATGGTGTTCTACTGGGAACTATGCAAAAGGACTGCATATTGATTACATTGGCCACTGGTAGATAAAGAAACCATGATCATAGTTAATGAATTAAACAAAAAAAAATGTGATTTAAACGGCTCAAAACCGGATTTAGAATTAGAAATCAATAAAAATAAAAGATGACCGGAAGTAGATTTCACTCATTCGAAAAATCACGGAATATATCAGAAAGGAAGAGAGACAATAGATAAGTCTCTCGGCCTTACCAGAGGAAGACAAAGTGAGTGCTATGCCAATCGTTAATGAAGTCTTTGAAAGAATCTCAAAGAATGGGTAAAAAGAAATAAAAAAATAAAGAGGCATTACATATTACAAGGATTTGAAAACAATCCAAATCGACGACATTATTACAAAAAGCTTGAATACCAAAGAGAGTGCTGGGTTATTGAGGAAACTTCCAGTCTTTCTGTGAACCGACCCGAAACGATGTCATGTAGACCCCACTGTGGATTTTACGGCGAGAGCTTCACCTACGGCTAGGCCTTGCTGCGGTGATTACTGTAGCAATTAGGTTTTTATGGAATGGAATTGCTAGCTCCACGCTCGACTAGTTCTCCTAGAATGACCGTAAACCAAAGCTAGCGAGATCTTCTATCTGTTGTGGAGGTGGAGATTGGATATGAGTTTTTACCTTTCCAAAGCTATTTCTAAAAAATAGTAATTCTTCGGTTGGAACTAGAACTCGAAATACCTATTCCTATTTTTGCACCCGTAGCCATTATGCTACACATAGAAATCCAGGGAATAATAATAATAATAATAATAATAATAACAAATTGGAAATTCTGTGATCTAAAATGCATAAAATGTAATTGATTCTGATTAGCGTCTCCATCGATTTCAGTTAATTAGGCAAATGCAAATAAAACTATTTCTGCAAGAATTAATTAAGCCAGCTTTATCAAATCCATATAAATATTCGATCAGATCGATAATTGAATATAGATGTAAATAAATTTAAATCGATTATCACCTTGCAGTCCAGACGTATTGTACATTAGCTAAATCAATACAAAATTCATTAGCTTACATTAAAGAGATGCATGTATGGGTTTAACATTTTGACAATATAAAATCAGTCTGTAAGAACCATTGCATATGTATTGCATTGCATAGTGCATTGCATATTGCATATTTTAGAGGGTTAGTGAATGAAGTTGTTTTATAGACATCAGAATTATAGATAGGTAGGATAGATAACGATTGAAACTAGATATGAAGAAGTTATGATTAGTCGCAAAATCAGTTTCCCGGGAGTTTATTCCCCACCAAAAAAATCATCGACTCTTAGAAAGAATCTGTCCAAACAGAACTTCTTCTTTACCAAAGGAATACTAAATAGATGAGTTTGGTTTGCCCCTGTGATTCTGACATCGCGAATTTTAAAGTTGTAAATGTCTGAACCGTTGGAACAAAGTGATGTACCTTGTTCCATGGAAATAGAGATAGACATGCGATTGGCTTTCGAAGTTACGTCTGAGGGGAACAGGGTGGTAGGGTGAAAAAATAATCACTTAGATATTCACGTTTGGACTGTCGAGGGTGGAAAGTGAGGAATTGCCAGTACTTATGGTAGCAATACTTCAATTTTATTCTGATCTGACTCTTGCAGGCAGTGCCAGGTCTTTATGGATTGTTATAAGGAGTCCAGCATTATTCCCGCGTCTTTAGCGATGGATGATATATATATGTGTTCCCCTCGGGGGATGAGGAGAACGAGCGGCAATAGTAACTTTAAGAGTGCCACCATTCATCGTGAGTGGTGAAAATTCAGGTTGTGCTTGGTGATGGTGAAAAAGCACGAGCTTTGTTTTTTGAGGTATTACTGTCAGAACACGGTCAGATGAGAGATTAACTGTCAACCTCTGGCCATTTAGACCTTTGGACGTACTTCCATAGTCTGTAGTAAAATGTGCATAGATATTTACTAACGATCTAAAAATGATCTCAGGCAAAACGTTAATCTAGAGAAGAAAGAGGGTAGTGTCTAGTAGTGCGTTATATAAGACGCCCATATTGATAGGTTTCAAAGCAGATACCGTCATTCAAAGATCTACCTCATAGGAAGGACAAGTTGATGACGAAATATCTTAGAGAGATACCATGGCTGGAGAGTTTATGTAGCAACACCCTATGCCTTACCTTGTTAAATGTGTTTGAAATATCTAAGGATATTTTTTAAAATCTTTTAATCCTAAGCAAGCTGATAATGCCACTAGGTTGCAAGCGGTTAGTTGCAGTAAAAGAAAATGAGAAGAATTAGTAAGGAGAATAAAAGAACATGTTTTAGGAAGACAGAAGATGGCGATAATGCTACTAAGACGCAAAGGAATAGAAAAAATAAGAAAACTTTAGTAAGGAGAAAGGAGAATAAAAGAACAGGTTTCTGGAAGACAGAAGATGATGATTGATATTGCATTTGAATATCTGAACATTGCAGGTGGCCGAAAGACAAGAAACTGGGAGAGAGTTCCAAACATGAAATGTGCGAGAAAAATAAACTATTAGAATATGACTTAAGGTTATATCTAGAAATTTCTTCAGTAAAACGATGAGTTCTCTTTGCCACTTTAGGAGAAGGATTAAATTCATGCCGTTTAGGTACCAAAGAGGAGAGCTCATTTAAAAAAAAAAAACTGCCATAAAAATATTTATAGAAACGACAGAGAGAAGCTATGTGGGGAAAGTGTCTGAACTCAAGATGTCAGATTAGGATTGATAGCATTACAGACTCTTCGTTTGATTTTGTCGAGAATGCCGATATATATATATATATATATATATATATATATATATATATATATATATATATATATGTATCGTTGTGATACAGGATATATAGATAATAACACAAAAGGTTATAAAACATTTAATGATTGCAATAAATAGCTAACATATATATTTAATACAAATATTTGAAAACATCTAAATTAATTATCATCAATGATTAGGTAAGATATTTTGAAATGGTTGATTTACTAAACCCTCACTCTTTCATTATAGGTGACGTTAATTTAAAATGTATTTAGAAATTTAAAAATAACTTTTCCGAAAGATATTATGTTTTATTAAACCTAAAAGATTAATTTTTAAAATTATATAAACGCTTGCCTGTAGTTAAAAACTATAGTAAACAACATTGATGGAAAATGCGCGCGTCCTTAAAAACATCAGGCAGAAACACATAAAACCTTTCACTATGGCATTTAAAGCATTATTGTTCCAAATAATGACTAGAGATCAAACTCTGCTCAGGCCTGTACCCCGGAGAGGATACTACAGCGTCACATTACCAGAACGGCAAATCATGAGTAGCAACAGTCTACTGATGTGGGAATTCCGGAGGTCCTTCTGTATGGGGAACAGGCCACCGGCAAGAGGGCACGAGGGTGATATCATCTTCGCTTCAAGGACGTCTTCAAAAGTGACATGAGGGCGATGGACATGGACATTGAGAGGTGGGTAGACGTCGCTAACGATCGCTCGCAAAAGCTAAAAAGTGATGGACGTGTTTGGCAAATAAAACATTCCTATAACTCTAGATACACACATAAAAAATCCACATATTCAACTAAACATAAAATAAAATCGCCCTTGATAATGGCTAACAGTAAAACCGAAACAGAACATACCGACAGTTTCTATATAATTTATATCCAGATAAATAAGAAAAATATAAGAACACAAGAAAAATGGAATAAAAGTATTTACAACGAAACGTTCTCAGGTTTTAATGAAACTTTTATAAAAGAGGAATTGCTACCAAAATACACAATTATATATATATATATATATATATATATATATATATATATATATATATATAAATAGTGAACACTTAGAGTCAGTCACATGCTATATGCAATCCACGATTGCATATAGCATGAAACAGACTGTCGCCTCTAAGTGTTGACTTCTATGTTCACTTTTATATTTACACACGCTCTATCTCTGATATTGAGCACTTTATCCCATAAATATAGCACACCTTAAGACTATATTTTTTTATATATATATATATATATATATATATATATATATATATATATATATATATATATATATATATATATATATATAAAAAGAAAAGTATGTATATTAAAAGAAGAAAAGAGAGGTGCCGCGTTGTTGGTTGTAATGTGATTTTTTTTTAAATATTGTTTTATTTTCCATAATTTTACTTTATTTATTTATGGAAAATAAAGCATTATATATTTTTTTTTTAAATCCACATTACAACCAAAAAACGTTTGTGGCACCTCTCTTCTTTTAATATATATATATATATATATATATATATATATATATATATATATATATATGAATAATGATTTGACGCCATGGAATAAATATAGTGAGAACTTCAGAAAATCTTTCTTAAGAATTCTTGCGGCCAACATTTCTACGTATTGATTCGTTGGTGTCATTTGAGACGAGACATTAGACGATATTCACATGAACTAAATAGTGGAAGAAGAGAGGAAACTTAATTTCAGAAAACGACTAAAATAATTTATTAGTAAAAAATAATTACCGAATAAAAGATAAATGTTCCGAGTATGTATAAAAGGAAGAAAAAGTGTTACTCGTGCCCCCCACTAACCTCAGTGAACTGGTAATGTGTTCTTTTTGTCTGAATAAGCTCAGATGGTGTATTTTAATAAAGCTGCTTCTAAAATCCTCGAACCGATTTCTATGTAAGTCAGTTAATCACTCATTTGTATATTGATATGAACAGTCAGGGTTATTTAGAAGGTGTTAACCAATTGCTGAATCACGCACTGCTTGGTCGTACTGGAAGATTGACTAGAGTTACCTGCTCTTGTACTTGCAGGAACGTGTTGACGGATACAGGTCTCCTATCTCTGATTGGTTCTTTCTATGTATCCAGCATCACCATGACATTTACATTTATATACCATTGAACTATTTTGTAAATAGGACAGACCCTCTTTAAAGAACGAGAGGAACACCGAACGGGTCTCAAAAATAACACGTAAATTCACAGTCGAAAAACTTGATGTAATACACGCCGATAGCTTGTCAGCGATTACTCGATTATTTCTACTAGACATGGTAGTTTTAAATATAGGGACACGATGAGGAAGCAACATTTACTGTCTCCTTGAAGTGCTTAATTTTCAGTTTAACAATGCGTTTGATGACATTAAGGGGAAAACCGTTATCAATAAAAAATACTACGCATTTTCTCTAAATTCCTAACCAAGAGTGCATGGGAACAAATCTTCAACGCATGATGGATTAGGGTAGAAATCAAGCTGATCTTACCGAACATAGGAACGAAGAAATTCCAATTTGTATACAAACCGGTGAATGCAGGTTTGCGATAAATGCTGGTGAAGAACCAACCATCCTTACGTTCAACCAAAACATCCAGCAACGGCAGAGTATCGTTGCTCTCCACCTCTATAGCAAACTGAAACGATAGGGAAAGAGAACTGACGGGTGAGAAAAGCTGTGGCGTCGTTAATAGATTTAAAGATGGAGAACGCGTCATCAACGAAACGCCAATAAACATAGGGTTTACAGCTTTTTTCAAAAAGAAGGCTCTCATAATAATCAAGTAAAATGTTGGCCAGTACCGGTTCCAGGGGACTACCCATTGAAACACCATCGATTTAGCCATATATATTCTCATCAAAACTAAACTTCACCTCCCGCCCTCTGTTGCTAAGTGCATACATTTCAAAATCAAAACTTCAGGAATTAATGCCGGCCGCAGGTGATTCCGTATAGAGAGCATCGATACATATTTGCAAGGTGTCTTGAAGATGGAACGTTCGTGTAAAGGCTTACAATGTTGAATAACACTAAAAGATTGTTATTCGAACAAATTTCAGAATTCCTAATATAATTAGAAAAGTTCAAAGAGTTAGAAATGTAATCGGTGGAGAACGAATAAGAAACAGGTTGAGTATTTCTGTTACACACACACACACACACACACATATATATATATATATATATATATATATATATATATGTGTGTGTGTGTGTTGTGTGTTTATTTTTCCATTCAGAATTTTTCCATTCATACAATATTCCATTGATAAGTGACGTTATCTATTTATTTAATGAAATATTTTTATATATATATATATATATATATATATATATATATATATATATATATATATATATATATGTAAATTCAGTACCTAGTTGACAGTCTGTTTCATAACGCAATCGTCTGATAAGATTTATTAATAACATTATCGTTAAACGAAGAAATTGCGAAAATTTACACACGCTCTATCTCTGATATTGATAATTTATCTCATAAATATAGTACTGATATATTATATATATATATTATATATATATATTAAAAAATATATATATATATATATATAGTAAAAGATTTTCTTCAATTGTATTCGTTATAAAATATTAAAACTGATCTACAAAAAGAGCTCAATGTATTTGCTTAATATAAACGATGATTAAAACA
>CAHIKZ030003327.1:1752500-1802500 GCA_903632075.3 Acanthosepion pharaonis | reverse complement strand
CGACGGCAGAGTCCATCATATATATATATATATATATATATATATATATATATATATATAAAAAATATTTTTACATTTTGCCTTACAATTTCTTCAATACTATTCTTGATAAATAAAAATATCTACTGCTATCTCATATGTGTGTATATATATATAATATATATATATATATATATATGTGTGTGTGTGTGAATGTGTGTGTGAATGTGTGCGTGTGTGTTTTGTCCGATAAAAATCTAGTCATTCTAGACGATAAACGACCGACAGTGAAAGAGAAACAAAACTTTGCTTAAATTCAAGGACAGAAAAAAATTGTGGAAGATGACTTTATTATTTCCATTATTAGTGAATTCCTTTGAATTGTTGCAAACGTATTTATTATTATTTAGACAATTTAATGTTGCATTTTGCTTCTTTTGATACAACTTTTTTATCGAATGTCGAAGTTTTAAGAAAACCTGCTGTCACTTGATCCCCCAACAATATATTTATTTAATATCAATTTATTTTCTTTATAAGATACTTTCTTTTTTTTTTCTTCTGTTTCATTTCAGTTTTAAGGAGGATATTCGACATTTTCTTTAAATTTTTTTCATTCAGTTCCATTTTGCTTCCACCAAATTCTAATTCCTTCTCACTTGAGGATGGTGACAAATCGTTGAATTTCCAGGGCGAAAAGGCCAACTTCTGCAGACACATCTTGCTGCAAGCATCTATGCAGTCTGTAATACATCATAAAAAACAATGGCAAAAAACAGGGATAAAAACGAAGGCAAGGAAGAAAAATGCAAAAAAATTACTTATCTGCTTCGATGATTGTTTCTGTTGCCAGGGTTTCCTGCATAAACCGGAATGGGCGGCATTCCTTTCGCCATTCGCAAAACTCTGCATTTGTTTTTGTTTTTTTGTATCTTTATTTTATTGTTCTGCTATCTTTCAGCATGGAATATAATATGTATTAGTCACATTCAGGCTGACAAAAATGGAAGCTTACCTCGTTAATTACATGAGATTAGGTTCATGCCTTAGAGAGATCGTTAATGTACAAGTCTCAATACCGACTTAATTTTGTTTAGCACGGTAGAAGGCTAAATATGGTTAATTGGATAAAGCTCCAGTCTTTCGAGTGCGTAGTAACTGAATGCTTAACTTCATAATCAACATAAAGATCTGCCAAGAAAAGTAAAAATGAATCTGAATCTAAATCAGTTTTAATCTCTACATCAAGCATAGTAAATTTACATTCAGGTTTTTACAACCTTTCACTTTCCTAGTCAGATCTTCTAGTATCTCAGTGTGGGGTATTTAATAAAAAAAGCACAAAATGTAATCGGCTAGATTATATACTCCAAACATATATTTAAAAAATCCCTCTAAGTATAGGTAGTCGTAAATAGGTAGCCATCATTCTAGTTCGATGAAATCATAAATTATGAAACGCGGTACACAAACCTTTTCCAATTTTGTCTAAGATTTCCCTATATATATATATATATATATATATATATATATATATATATATATATATATATATATATATACTGAAAAAATTTGTATGATCAAAGAAATTTTTATATATTTCAATTTATTTACATGTGAACATGAATGGTATATATATATATATATATATATATATATATATATATATATATATATATATATATATATATATATATATATATATATATATATATATATATATATTTACATTGAGCACTATTTTGTAAAAATATCTATAAGAACACCGGATTATATATCTTACTGTTCTTTTCTTTTTATTCATACATACATACATACATACATACATATATATATATATATATATATATATATATATATATATATGAAAGATGGACATGAAATATGGATATGGCTGTTAAAAATGACATACTTAGTAAGAACTGTCAGAAAAGCTAATAATAATAATAATATATGTATATATATATATATATATATATATATATATATATATGCATTTTGATATATATATATATTTATTTATATATAATTAAAAACAAGTTTTTAGGCTATAATTATGTGATAAATATCCGCAAAATCAGGGACAGGGCGTTTCTCAATATTAAAGAAGTCACTGGGTTATAACCAAATGACGACAGTCTGTTTCACTCTTTAATGAAGTTTCGTGACCTCGTTGATGAACTCCAATATATATCCAACAAAATAATGTTTAAATTTATATAGCAATATCTATCTATCTATCTATCTATCTATCTATCTATATATATATATATATATATATATATATATATAGGGACTTGTGCATTAAGATATATAAATATATAGATAAAGGGGAAAGAAGGAAAAAAGGCGATGAGAAAAATGGAAAAGAAAGGGGAGGATTAGCTTCGCTTGTTTCATTTTAAGCTTTTTTTATCTTTCTTTTTTACTCTTTCGTTGCGGATAGACAAGAACAATCATTAAAGAAATATAAGCTATAAAATAATATATAAGTGTTAAATAGTGTATTTTAGCAAAGGAAGGGATTCAGAGTTTTTTGGTTTGAATAAAACGGCTGAAAAGAATAACAGTCAGAAGAGAAGGAATAAAAAAGAAAATGATTAAAGAAACAAAAAAGAAAGAAAGAATGAATGAATAAATGAGTAAATAACAGAATCAATATTTTGTTAATAATGAAACGGATTGTTCAAGGAAGAAGAAAATTTCAAGAGGAAAAAATGAAATAAAGAAAGAAATTATCAAGAGAAAAACAGAAGAAGTAAACGCGAATAGATTATTAAAGAATAAAAAGAACGACTAAAAAGAAAAAAAATGTAGAAATGAATGAAGTACAGAATAAAAGAACGAGGAAAAGAAAATAAGTAAAAAGTGTCTAAGAAAAGACACAGAGGGATGGAAAAAAACGATTAAAAAAAAGAAAAAGACGGAAAGAACAAACTCCAGAGAAAAAGAAGAAAAAATAACAAAGTAAGAAGAATTAAAGAGATATAAAGTGAAAGAAAAAAAAGCTTGAAAGAAAAAAAAAAGAATGAATGTTAAAATAATAAGAAACGAAAATAAATGTAATATAAAGGGTAAAAAACAAGAGAAAGAAAGAAAATAAGAAAAGAAAAGAAAGATTTAAATAAAAGGAAAGAAATAAACGAGCAAAAGAAAAAACTAAATCAAAAACAATAAAGAAAAGAAATCGAAAAAGGAAAGCTCCACAAAAAAATGAAAAAAAAAGAAAAAAGGCTAATTGAAAAGAAAGGCGAAGAAAACTGAACGAACTAAAGAAAACAAAAATAACAAAAAAAAATGCAGGAAAAAATGGATGCACTAACAAAAGAAAGAAAGAAAGAAAGAAAGAAAGAAAGAAAGAAAGAAAGAAAAAAGAAAGATGAAAAATTAGTTGAATTGAAAATGACGGGAAAACAATCTAAAGAAAGAGCGTAGAAAAGTCTTAAAGTGAAAGAAAGAGAAAATGCAACAGAGAGAGAAGAAAAACTTTCTCTCTGCAGATGTGTCAGAGCGTTTACACAAATTAGCATATCAGGATGCTTTATTAGTAAATCCTTTGTGGTTCTTAAAAAAGGCCAGTTACTTTTGTTTGTACACGATCGA
This sequence comes from Acanthosepion pharaonis, assembly GCA_903632075.3. Classification (NCBI taxonomy): domain Eukaryota; kingdom Metazoa; phylum Mollusca; class Cephalopoda; order Sepiida; family Sepiidae; genus Acanthosepion; species Acanthosepion pharaonis. The sequence continues at coordinate 1,798,918 of CAHIKZ030003327.1, read as the reverse complement.
CAGGGCTCACTTGTTTGCGTGTGAAAACAGTCACACGCCCGTGTCCCTTTACTTATCGACATATGTACGCGGATATACACCTCACAATTGGTACTATTGATCGGTGCGCGTGTCACTTGCAAGGATAGCACTGACGAAACAAGATTACGATCATACCAAACGTGTGTTGCTTCTGCATATTCTGTATCGCTTAGAGAGAGAGAGAGAGAGAGAGAGAGAGAGAGAGAGATGGTAGAAAACTGACTTTACAAGAACGGGTTAAAAATTCATTTACGTTAAGATATTAAGTGTGTGTAAAAGTTCCCAGATATTTTTTAAATAGAAACTGCTGCACAGTTGAAAACCTTTATTTATCGCTGTGAAAGTTTTCACAATGCTAATAAATAAACAAGTAACTTAATCTAGTGGTTTCCACAGATATAAAGAAAGAAAATAAGCTTTCCTTCTTTTTACTAAATAATTCACCCGGTAATTTACACAAGAGCCACTCAAGGTAGAGGATTGATGTCAGAAGTTGTTGGTTTCAATCTTGATAAAAACAGAAATTTATTTTGTAAAATTACAAAATTTTGGCACAAGGCCAAAGAGGAAGTCGGGAATGGCTGTCCCTCAGTAATTATCTTAGTCCTAGTTAATCCCAATCACCACCCATTCATTCAATAAAATATACTCAATAATCTTAATAGAAATGATTGCAAAACAAAGCCCTCCCTATATTTATAGACAAATCGTACATGCATGGTGCCAGTTTCATTTAATCATCAACAATTACTCGACATAAGATTATGACAATATATAGGATGGATAATAGTTAACCCTAGTCTTAAGAGATTAATATGAGAGTGATCGAGGAAACAACCTCTCGGGAGTCTGTTTCGCAAAGTAGCGAAAGAAAGTGAGTAGATTTTTCTTCTAACCAATGGAATACGTAATTAATAGCCCCGAGCTTCAAAAGCCTGAACGCGGGGTAATAATGAATGTAGCGCCCCGGAATATTTGCAAAGGAATTAGCAATATATTAGCGATAGGCTTGTGACGTTTCGTCTGCGGAAAGGGACTGCAGTGTTTAAAATAATTTATCGTCTACAAAGTGGCGTAAACGCTTTCGAACTTTGTCAAGGCTGGGAAGTGAGGACTGGGCAGCACTAGACCAGCTATGACAGAGAGGATTATTTTTGAAAGTGATGTTCCTCATGTGCAAAGCCCAGGAGCAACTCGAGGTAAAGAGTTACAGTTTAAGAGGCATAGTTTATGCTGATATATATGGATTGTTTCTTTTGTTCTGTTTTACGATATATCAATCTCAAGGGGTTATTTACTGCCGACAAATCTTTTATTGCTGGTAATTTTTTTTTTCAAAAAATGTATTGCGGGTAATATTTTTTCAAAATTGTATTGCTGTTAATAATGTATTGTTGGTAATAATTTTTCTTCAAAAATGTATTGCTGGTAATAAATTTTACAAATTATTCTGGTATTAAAACCTATTTTTACATTTTCATAGTGTTTTGATCCCAATTTGGGGGTTAACTAATTACCCATAGCTGGGAACCCCCTAACAGGTGCTACCAGCCCGGGTCAGGATGGACCTGGGAACACCAGCAATTAAGAGGTGGTTCCACGCTCCTCAAAACCTCCTAATCAGAGGCCTTGCAGTTGGATGTAGTTTATCGTCTTACTCAGGACGCGGGTGTAGTTTATCGTCATACCCAGGACAGGATATATATGGAAGGTAATGGTTGACTCTAAACGTGAACAAGTTAACATTTTAGTGATCGGGAAAACATCCCTTTGGGAGTCAGTTCCAAAGTGTAGCGGTTCACGGGAAGAAACTGCTCGGATGCTAATAATGTCTCACCAATAGAATACGAAGGGAAAGAGAGTGGTTCGCTACGATGGACATGGCATGAAGGTCAGAACTAGTGGGACTAAGGAATGTAGTTCAGTTGAACACTTTCCATATAAATAACGATAAAGCAGTGTGAAAAGGATTGTTGGGTGAAAGTAATTTGCCATCCATAAGGACGCCGAGACGCTTTTGGACTCTATCGAGACGGGAAAGTGAACACTAAGTATGTCCTGTCCATATATGGCTGTAGAATCCCATATTTTGGTCTTATCTGACTCTTGTAAAGTTAAAGCATGGCAGAAGGAGACGGAGATTTTCTGGGGCATTTTTCCAGAATCTTTAAAGAAGGTCTGTGATGAACATGCCGGCAAATGAACGTTCAAGGCAAAAAGCTTTATTGAGAGAACATCTGTTCATTATTATTAGAGAAAATTCAGTCTCTGCTTGGTGATGAAAGGGACGAAGAACTGAAAACTTACGACACGTAATGCCAGGTTAGATACAAGGCAACAAGTGGAGAACCTCTTGACAATTGTTCCCTTGACAATTCCCTCTTTCAGATGCCGTATAAATCAGTAAATGACGCTCTACCCATAAATGCATTTGCAATAAATGCAATATGGTAGTGAGGAGGAGTCACCTGTTATTAACAACTTGGAGATAAATTACTTGTCAATTGGGTTAAAATTTTGGAAGCGAGTCTGTTCAAGCAGTTTTTTTCTCTCATAGGCTTGTCTTTTCTACAAATATTTCCATGGCATCTGTTCTGACGAGATTTTCCTCTGGTGCCCTGACAACACGAATTTAAGCGTGCTACTAGATTGGCATTTAGGTCTCACCAGTTTGCTGTTGAAATAGCTAAATGCAACTGCTATTTCTACTTCAGCAGTTTCTTTTCTTGCTCTTCCCTTCTATGGAACTCCCATCCATTTACTTGCTTCCCTGATAACTACAATTTTCAAAACATTAAATGCAACATCAATTGCCATCATCTATCTTCTTGAACCCCCGTTCATCTTTTGTCCGTTCACCAATTCTCCTCATTCTCAGTTTTCTCTTTCATTTTCACTCCCTGCACCTCCATGAGTACTAGAGGCATTCACAACTTGCTTGGAATGAAATGATTTAAAAATGTGTGTAAAATTTCCAGTGTGTTCTATAATTTAAATAAGAGAATCATTATGGCTTGGTTCCATAAATGATAATTTGGAAGCTGATTTTTCGCCGGAAGCTTTTATGAGCGCACATACACACCGTGTGTGCGTATATATATATATATATATATATATATATATATATATATATATATATATATATATGTTACGGTTTTTTGGGTATATACCGTATGTAACTAGTGAGCGAGTCAAAATGACTTATTTCCCTTTATAGTCGACCAATAGAAAGTTGACCAATCAGAAGCCGCACACCACTGTATCCGTTGTGTATAAAGGCGGCCATCTTTGTTTTGCTACTGGAATGACCAGAAGCAACTTGTCCGGCGAACAGGACAGACGGAAGAACTACGCTCTGCTACTTTGCTGCGATATCCACTGCGAACCTGCACTACGCTTTCCTACTGTCTCCGAAATATTCATTGCCAACCTCTGGATTCTCTACTGGAAGACGACCGTCATGAAAATGTCTAACAATATATATATATATATATATATATATATATATATATATATATATGTGTGTGTGTGTGTGTGTGTGTATTCAGATCTATAAATATATTCAATAAATCAAGAAAAGTTCAAATGATAAAGTTAAATGACTTAAGAGTTTCACGTCGAAACCCTCACATCGTCTACTTTTTATTTTTAGTACTGTTAAGTCATTGCTCATCCATTTCCATTGAATCCAAGTACCCACTGCTCGTCTCAGGGATTGAACTAACAATTGCTATGTCACCAAATTCACGAACTAACGTTTTAAGCCACAAAACCATTGTTACATAGTTCAGTTCAGAATTCCCTGTAGGTTACCCCGATCGATGTACACTTTATGACGGCAGGTGAGAACAACTGCTTAAACGTTGTAATAACAACAACAAAGATGAGGACAACAGGCTAAATGTAAATAGTGTAGATAATGATTACTCCTCATCCCAGAAATTCAAACTAAAAAATGATTATATTTGTAATTATCTATTGAGCGCTTTTTGGAAGATGTTATGCCAAAGTGACAAAGTGTATTAAATTTACGTAACTTTCATATCTTTTCTCCGTTCTCTGTCATTATTAATATATCTACATATATGAAAAAGCAGTCGAGAGAAAAAGACAGCGAAACAAACATTAAGAAACATAGATTGTGTCTCATGCAAATAAGAAATCTTAAACCAATTCTAAACTCATTGTCAAAAAGTAACGACTTTGGATCAAATATGACTTTGGTTTACGTGCAATGTCCCTAAACCTTATCATGAAATTGAATTCAGTTTCTGCATGAATATATAGAAAAAAATTGAAATCCATTTTCTTTTTTATGTAAATATAAAAACAAACAAACAAATAAATGGAAATGTATAAAAGGGATAAAAAAAATGAAAGCCAGTGACAATCCCAAAATTATTTTTTTCATAGAAAATGACATCAGCTAATGACAATATTGAACCAACAACAAAGCAGAAAACTATTGGTTTAAGAAAAAAAAATTCGTAACGTTTCAAGCAAATTTCAAACTTAATAATTAGATATTTGTACATTGAATTATTAATCAGATATGTGCCATTTTATCTTGTACCGTCTTTGAGACAACTTTATAATTCAATCCTTGACATTTTTCTAACTAATGAAATGGTTTGAGTGGTTTTTAACCGATTCCATAAAATTGTACTTTTCCCTATTAAAATTGTTTTGTATGAATGAAATAAGTGGCAGTCCGAAGATAAATGATTAGAAGAGTACAGCTGATGTAACAGGTCACACTAACTAAGCCATACCACTTTCTGCTGGGTTTGCAAAGTGATGTAATGTCTGGCATTGTTCTTATAGAAGATGACACTTTTACGACTGGACAAATCCATAAACTTTAAATTGGTCCTGTTCGGAATAGTACTTGTCTAAATTCAGTGTCTGTCTTTGCGGAAGGAGGTCGTAATGCACAGCTCGTAATACACAGCATCATCATCTGATATAGACTCGAACTTGTGGTGGTTAACGATTGTTCATTGTTTTCACCAGGATTATTTCGTTCCACATTGTTGTAAGCAATCCATTCTTCATAACCTGTGATCGTTTGTTAAAAATATGGGGCTTTTTTTTAAAATATTTGAGCAATGAATCGACGATGAAAAAATTGATCCTTTAAATTTTGAACATAATCTGAACATAATAGCGTTGAATAGAGTTTCACGTATTAAACTAGTTTCAAATGTCTTACAACGCTAATATGATATATATGGATTATTTCTGCGATGTTCCGTGTAACCTGAATCATGTTTCATTAACGTTTTGATTTTGGCATCATGATTGACGGCAGAAATGACGAAACGTTCTCGATCTTCCTGATCAAAACATTCCTCGTTTTGAACATTTTCTCTCAGCTATGCACCATCCCTATAAAGGGAACATCTCTTTTGTTTTGCTGATTGTAGAGCGTTTTTGAAATTCCGGAAATAATAATACGTCATCATGATAATGATCATCATGACCGGGTGTGGTCTTTTCTTAGTAGAACAACTGCCCAGTTTCCCCCACATATCTGAGGTATTCATTCATGCGTAGAGTGTCATGGGCAAACAGACCTTGCGAAGGCCAACCCTCTTCACTTTCATTCATAGTAGATTTCCTCCGACTTGAAAACCCGTTTTGGCCACAGAATCTTGGCCGCTCGATATCAAAGAGCATCAGTTGACGAAAAGATTTCTCATTTTACTCCATTTTCTCTTCTAACGCTAAAACATTTCAAATTTATAATCCATACACAGATCATATAGAAAGCGGCATTGTATTGGAACTATTCAGAGCATGATTATATTTCATTGCTGTGTAGAAAAACTGACTAATCTTCTCTACGCCTATTATCGAAACATGGACGCATCCATTGGCTATGGGTCGAACGTCTTCTTATAGAACAGTGGAGCAAAAAGTGTGTTGTAAAAGCGTAGCGCTTTTTCAGTCGTACGCTTGTTGCTCTGAACTACTGTAGTTTCAATCCCTATTCTCGTGTGATTAAACCGTTCGTCGCCCAGACGCCCCTTCCACAGTTTTCCTTGCACTTATAATAAACATCGTTATGCAAATTTTATAACAGTCATAAATTTCTGTTATGTGTGAAAGAAAATCAAGTATTCAAACGCCACCTATTAAAAAGAACCGATAAACTTTTATTCCAACTTAATCTTATTTACTGAAATAAATTGCCCTCTTTCAACTGAAATAAAACATCCATCATTCAACCGAGGAATTTGATTTTTAGAAACGGGCAATATTTCTAGCAAAAGTTAATTTGTCTTTGCAAATTGAAAGACGCCTTTATAAACACGCCTCTCGTCTATGATTCAATTTTTTTCGATGGGATTTAGATAAAGGGAACATGGTGGCCATAAATAAACCTGCCGCTTTTAAACACTAATTACCTTGCACTCAGTGGAAACGGGCGAAAAATAACTGAACAGTATTAAAATATAAATAAGACACCCAATACAGAACCGGATATCGAAGAGTGTCACTGAGTGCACCAGCATAAACAAGGAAATGAACCCAGCTGAACTTAAGATACTTATACATCCAACCACATAACAGGAAATTATATAAACACACGTTCTATGAGGAGTGAAGGAGAATTTCTCTCACTCTCTCCAGAAGAACATCGAACGTTCGAAGAAAGACCTGAAACACAATACCTTCGATTGTTCCGACATTAATTTGACGAGGGACAAATGTAAATAAATGGCCAAATGGATTAAAGCGCTAGTTCGTAAATTTGTTGACAAAGCTGTTGTAAGTTCAATCCCTGGGCCGAGTAGTGTGTACTTAGCTCAGTGGAAACGGGCGAGTAATAACCAAGCAGTACTAACTATGAGAACGAGATTTCCCTAGATATTAGCAGTGAAACGAGAAGAGTCTATTCCCATAGATTAAATAAAGGGTTCAGTTCCGAATTCCCTGTTGATTATCCAGATCGATATACGTCGGGGGCGCAACGGCTGAAACAATGATAAAGACAAGAAAGATGAGGACAATAGTCCGAATATTAATAGTGTAAATAAAATTAACTTCAGCTGAACATGAAAATCAATTTTCGATTGAATCCCTGTGTATTATTATAAATCTATGACTATAGCTTGGTTTTTAAGAATTAATTGCAGACAGAAGCCGTAATTTTAACGTCATTGTTCACCTTTCAGGAGATAATCTCTTTATTACTTATGATTTCATCCGGAAACATAACATCATCGCCTCCATGTTTACATCTCAACCAAATAGTGTTAGGTTTTTTATCAGGCGTCGTCTCTTTCGTCAACTATTAGGGCAGGCCAGTGTCGACCTGCTTTCATACGTAAATATCAGCTTTTGAAAATCCTGTTTTATATACGTTGTGGCCCGAATAAAACGTTTAATGGGGGATTTGACTTTGAAGGAGAGAAAATATTGGTTCTGTGCACACGCCTCAACGCTTCAATAAACGACATCGTGAAGTGCTAACTCATTAATGCCAACCTTCCCATTATTGTTCATGTTTTATTCTTATATAAAAGTTTCTTTGCTAAACAATGTGAAAATCTCTCTGCGTAGTTCAGAAGAAAACAGTCTCATTCTGCGCAGATGCCGGAAACCGTCAGACAATAAAGCCACTAAGACGCAAGTGGCTACTGAGTTTCGAAGAACAAGAAAAAAAAAAGGAAGAGAGACGTTAGGGAGGGAGAGATATAGGAAATTAATCAAAACAGGGTATAGCGATTTTGAAGATTAAATTTCACTGTGAATCAAGAAGCCGGAAGAGATTTACTCAAGCGAGAAATGCAGAAAATTAAAAAAAAAAACAACAACTCATAATGTAGAACTTATACTTACATCTGGCCAATTCACCTGTGAATAGGCGAGACCTTGCCGTGAATTGAGTACTGCGCTTAAATTCATAAAGTGTGGGTACCATAGCGAAGATTTCATTCGAAGGATTACCATGGGAGTATTTACAAAAGAGGCTACACCAGGAAAGCTACGTTGCAGTGGTCAAGTCAGGTCAGGACAAATAATATTGCTGATTCTTCTTTGGATTTTATCAGAATCTCTACATATACATTCGGAGAACTTGGCCATATGTGTCAGAAATATTAAAAGCATGAACGAACGGTAGACTGATAAATATGCAAGATAGATGCTGGAGACGAAATTGTCTAGTACAACACAATGAACCGAATTTCTTGGCAGACCTAGCGATGTATTCAATATAGTCTTTCCACTTCATATCCGCCGAGAACTTTAGACCGAGATGGCGCAACGAGTCATTATCATGGAGGTTAGCATTAGCCATACTGTTGTAAGGCAAGAAGGAGTCTTTAGATTGATTAATAGAGAGTAGTTTCATTTTGGATGCGTTAAAATTAACAAGCCCCACTTATCAAAAAACTGTAGGTCATTTTTTTTTTGATCAGCGGTCAATTTCACCTTATCAAATAACTCAATGTAAATAGCAAACCCAATTCACACAGACAAAATCTTGCAACCATCTCACTGCTCTATCGCTATTTGCATGGAAAGTGTTCAGACAAACTATATTCCTTAGTTCCACCAGTTCATGGTTAAGACACACCATACTACGCCCATTGTAGCGAATCACCCGCATTCCCCCCGTAATCCATTGGTGGGATGTAAGCTCCAATCGAAAAGCTTCTTACCACGAATCTCTGATCTGTAGAACTGACTTCCAAGATGATGCTCCCCGAATCACTTCAATTTTAATCTGTTCAAGTCTAGGGTCAACCATTATCTTCCCCACTGGTCTGCATAAACTGGGCCTCTTACTTTGTATTCCTCTACTTCGAGTGGTTCTTGCGCCTTGTATAGAGTGAACATCATTGTAAAAAAAAAAAAATCTGAATTTCGAAAACTTAAATTAATGGTCACGTTAAGAGTTGGCAAATGGTAAAACTCCGTTCTAATTGATAAAAATGGTTCATCATCAGCGTTCCGTTTCAATCATTTTCCCTTCATTCTATCGTGGCTTCTCTCTGCCTTTTCTATAACTATTTTCATAGTAATTATTCTGATTAGCTTTCTTCTTCTGTATCTCGATTTTATGAATTGAAGCTCAGTACTAGATTGGCATATAGGCTTCATCATTTTACTGTTGAAGTTGTGAATTCTATGCTAACTATTTTTCTCTCGCTTATGGAAATATATTTTGCGTTTCTGTGAACTTTGATCTTCATAAATTTAAATGCAGTATCAAACGCCACCTTCTGCCTCTTTAATTTTTGTACTCTTATTGCCCCCTCTTCTTAATAATTTTTTTCTCAGATCCATTTCACACTTATTAACTCCTTGCGTGATAGTGGCTTTATCGCCTTGCTTGCGGTGACGATTAATAAAAGATCCTGAACGAGTACTATGCAAGCTTGATAAGGGCATGGTGAGGAATTGATGTAAAGGATTTGTATCTCGTATAATGAGAGGAGTCATAAAAATATATATCTGCCAACTGATGAAATTATTAGACATTGCAGCTGCGATAAAATATCGTAAATGCCCAAAATATCGGGTTCTACACTGCTTTCACAGCACAGAGAACATTTCTTCTTACTATCAGAATACCTGATGTTAAAATCCAGGAGAGGGAGATTCTCCAAAACCTTCTTGATATCACGTTTTTCATTGACATGAAGTCTTCTTCGTTTATGTGCTGTGTACCTTCAGGACGTAGGCGATCATGGCTCTCCACGGCTCCCTATTATTTGTGGTTCTCAATATGTTTTGTCTTTTGGTACTTCTCCCAGACGCTGTTCTGTCATCCATTTGCTTAAGTCCGCCAGGTACGTCACGCGTTGCTTTCGATAGTCTCGCTTTCCCATTATCCGCCCCGAGAGTATCAGATTCTGCAAGCCCTCCTTTCTCATTACGTGTCCCAGAAATTTCAGCTGCCTTTTCCTTATTTTATGCATAAGCTTCCTCCTTGTTTGCATCCTCTACAAAACCTCACCTTTGATCAAATGTTCGGTCCATGGTATTCTTAGTGACCATCTGTAGAACCATACATACTTTGCGTCAAGTATTTTCTTCATCTTTGAGGAGACATTCTCTGACGTAAAAGAGGACAGATATCACGTAGCAGTTCAGAACTCTTTTCTTTGTCAACAACGAAATTCTCCTGTCTCGTAATACTCTTGCTAGCTTTTAGAATGCGTCTTTGGCCATCCCAGTACATCTTTGGATCTCAGCGTCGCACTTACCGTTCTCTGTCAAAACACTTCCCAGATATTTAAATTTCCCCAGCTGCTTGATTTTAGTGTCCCCGCATTTCGGGCCCATCTTTTTGCTGATGACCAGACATTATGTCTTCTTGTAGTTTATGCTTAGTCCATTCTTCTCGCTCTTCTTCTCTTCCGTCTGTTGCATGTTTTGTAATTCTTTTTCCGTATCTGCTATCAGTGATTATATTGAGTCAATTGCTACGTGTGCTGCAAAAAGTTTTTTCCCTACGTCTTGTGAAAAAGTTTTTCTTGTCAGAATCAATCTTGCAGATTTATAAATCTACCATTCGTCCGTATTCTGGACAAAACCCAGACAAGGGTCTGCAATAAAATCGGTTCTGAGCAGGCATCTCGTTTTATTTTACTTTATCACAGACATGACGTGGCTTCCCTCTGCCTGTTCTATAGGACAGGCTGGTTTTCCTGTTGCCCATGTTTAAGCGGGCTACTAGATTAGTGACTAGGTGTAACCATTTTACTGTTGAAGCAGCAAAATAAAATCGTCATTTAACAGATTTTTACTCTAATATTTTTTTTTCTCTCGTACTTCCCAACTGTGGAACTACCTTCCGATTTCTTCTTTTCCTGATAATTACAAGCTTCAAAAATTTAAATGCAACGTCAATCACTATCTGTCTTCTTGAAAGCTGGTCCTTTTTCGTTGTTTCCTCAATCGTCTCCAATCTCACTTTCTTCTTTCACTGCCTGTAACCGACTGCATTTTAGCGGCATTGCCGCCTTGCTTTTTAAGAAATGACAAAAAAATGTAACCTTTCAAACGGAGTCTATCTGTAAAAGACCAATATGGATAAAGGCAAAAGGAAAACTTTACTTCATCCTTGATAAAGTCTCTCACAGGATGAAACGTGTCGGCTAAGATAAGTTTGCCTTTTGTCTTTATTCACACACACACACACATACACACACACACACACACACACACACATACATATATATATATAGATACACCTAGTGAGCCAGACAAAACCACCCAGGCCCCACCTAAACGGATCCGTTTAGGTGGGACCTGAAATGGGTTTGTCTGGCCTACTAGGTGTATATAGGTCTGCTCTACGGTTGTATTGAGCGCTTTTGTTAGTTAGTTTTACTCCTATCAGGGTTTTTTTTCTTTTGGGTTCAGACCTGCATCTGTGCGATTTTTTGTCGACAGAAGTTCCTGTTTGTAACTCTTTCTTTATTTAAAACCTTTTTTTCCCTCGAGATTGATTTGATTATTAGCAAATCAAAAATTCGAGGGTTTTTCGAAACGAGTCTAGTTATCTATCTATCTATATATATTTTATTAAAGACATTTTATGTTTAACGTTGTTTTTATAGATACAAGTATTTAAGTAAATACTCTGTTTATGAATGTCCGAGAAAATAACATTCAGGCCTGAAATGTTATTTAATTTTATCATTCACAGGCCACTTAAATACTTGTATCTATAAAAAACAACGTTAAACATAAAATGTCTTTAATAAATAAATTGTCGGACCTTGTCCATTTCTTAATATATATATATATATATATATATATATATATATATATATATATATATATTAAAAAATGACAGAGACAAGGGAAATTAAATAAAATTTTTATTTTTTCTAGCATTCTTTCTATTTGGTGGTAGTAAGGGAGTGCAGAACTTATTTATATTCGCCATTGTCCCAAGAACTTTCGGCCACTCCTTTAGCCATTTCTAGGGTTTTGTTTAGATGTTGTCAATTTTTATTCATATTTTACTGTATAAAATGATGTTGTTTTGAATATTAGTACGACAATTTATTCGTAGCTGAAATTCGTCGCAAAATTGTAACTAAAATGTAACTAAATAAGAAATTAATAAAATTTCCCTTGCCTGTCATATCTAACAAAATAAGAAATATTGCTGCTCAAATATACATTATATATATATATATATATGTTTGTCTAAAGATCGCTAAAGCGTGAAACCCAGGGTCACAAACTCACATCTATCCAACCAAATATGTTAGCTCTATCTCTGATATTGAGCGCTTTCTAATAAGTACCATATATAATATATAAATAATTATACATATATATATCTATTTATATTTATATACACTTTTCACATTATATATATATATATATATATATATATATATATATATATATATATATGTCAAAGTTGAGTATATTTTCCTTTCAGCATTAGTATATACGTATTTCTTTTTTATTCTCATTTTACCTATATATATATATATATATATATATATATATATATATATATATATATATATGTAAGATGAGAACAAATACAGAACAATTCCAACTTTCCTAACATTTAATTTAAAAGAGGGCTTAATAGAATGTAGAGCAATATTATTTATTTTAGGAATATATATATATATATATATATATATATATATCTTAGGAAATAAAATAAATAATATATATATCTTTCCATGTTTAAGATTGTGTGGATTTGATTTTGTACAATTAAAAGAAAATCATATGACAGCTGTCGATCGAACCCTGACTGCTTGCTTATCAGTGCAGCATGCATTGTAAATGATAGCAATAAGCGATTAATTTTGCATTGACTATATACGTTTCTCTTTCATCTAGACATCCTAACAAAGCAATACTTGCAGAATAAGATGAAACGGCATCGAAGACTAAATCTATCTCAAGATACGAACAGAAGTTTTTCGTTGTGTTCACTCTATAATGTTAACCAGAGAATTAGAGATTATGGCGGGAAAATCGAGACTTCAAACGGACATATTGGCGCGGCTCGAAAGAATGGCAGACAATACTGAGAAACGGTGAGATTCCTTGCCTCTTCAGAAAGTCAAGCGGCGCCAACAAGACAGGAGCGTCTCTTGTTTTGTTAAGGATAAATTTAGTAAGGCTGTTGTGATCATATTACTGAATATGTAAAATAAATAACGTCTTTAGTCGAGTAATATAGCTCTTTTGCAAGAAAGAAAAAGAATAAAAGAAAATGGCTTCAAGTCGAAGTCTAAGAATTAAAAGGTGAGAATAATTCAATTACAAAACATTATGTTTTAAAAATTAAAATTTCTATATCTTCTGACAGCTCCCCGAAATGAGGACGTGCATTTTCTAAAGGTTGTGTTTTTTATTAGCAATTACAGGATTCAATTGTCGCCATTTTATATTTTTAATTTTGTGAATGCACGTGATTTGTTTTTAATTTTGTCACCTGCACAATATAGTAGGGTCAGTTGGGCACCGTTTGCGAGGGAAAAGATCGCCATGGCGCAATTCACTCCGCCAGAAATTTGAAAACGGCATGCTGTACTGCTTGGCATACGGACATTTCACAATGTTTGGGTGAAATTGAGGACAGTGCAGAGAATTCAGAAAGAGTTAGATGATATATCGGGTCAACATCATGGTATCTGGAGTGATCACTAGTGGTGTCAATATTATGCCTCTATTCATCTTCCCACAGGGCCTCAGATTCAACATCAAGTTGAGGAGGTAGTGCTGCCCTGGGTCAAGAGAGTGGCTGCTAGCAGATCCTATGTCTGGAATGAAGAATCTGCACCATAACATACAAGCAGGAGAATCCAGTCATATGTATCAGATAATTTTTGCGACCACATCAACCCTTATATCTGACCACCTACCCCACAAGACTGAAACCTCCTTGATTATCATGTGTGGGGCGCAGTTGAGTGAGAGACCAACAAACTGCTTGTAACACAAAAGATGAACTGAAGGCAAGGATTATGGCAGCTTTCAGCAGTTTAAACAGAGACCGCCCAGACGAGTTGCAGGAGATTCCTAAGTCGTCTGGGGGCCGTGGTTGAAGCCGATGGCGATTTTTTAATGAATTTACTCTTCAGTATTTTAAGATATTTTTGTATGATTTTGGTAAATATATCTCTTAAAACGAGATGTCAGTGTTATTTTCATTTTTGCTTAAATTAGACGATAATTTATTCATCGCACCTTGTAGAACTAAAGCTATTATGAAAAAGGGGTTTGAAGTCAGTGTTCCCCAGTACAGATTAATGTGAGAGCTAAAGTATAAACGAATATAAAGAATATGTAACTAAGTAAAACTATCGAGTAACAATCCATGTTGGCAGCCTTTTGTAGTTTCTAGGAGGAGCTCGACGCAGAGAAAAGTAATTGGTCATGGAATCTGTTTTTCCTGTTTCGAACAGAGCCGTAGTGATATGGAATCTATTAAAGGTAATAAAGCATTTTGAGATCGTCACTTGGAAATTGTAATTTGTGAATTCAGGAAACTGAAAAGCTTTCTTTATATTTGGTGAAAAGTGAACTCGTGTTCGAGTACGACCAATTCCACGATATTATTGTTGATTTCCTACCTGTTGATAACGTTCTTGATGTCCTATTAGTCTAGAGTGTGATGTCGGCATACAAGGCGACCATTTTTACCTTAAAGAATACCCTGAAAATAAGGGGCCGTTTTATACTCTAGGTATAAAATGTGAACTTAATTCCCTTTGTTTTTGTTAAGTTGTTAGCGCTGGAGATTTTTTACGGTAGATGGTGAACAAAAACACCACTTGATGTGTGTCTCAACAATTCGTTTAAAGATCACATTCAGGAACTGTGAAACGAGTAGATGCATGGTTATTGGAGAAAAGTAATTCAGGCTACCGTCATAGCCTACCGAAAACACAGCACCCACTCATGAGATATTGTAGATTGTGGAAATTAATTGACAATATCTACCCACTTTTTTTTTAAATAAGAATTTGAGTTAAAAGAACGTATATGCTTACTGAATGCACTTGATAAATTCAATACATTTTAAAATACGATTGTTGGGGTAGTCTTGTATGGCGGATATAGCCCGAAACGTACAAAATTTGGAAGTCGAGTCTTACGCCAGCATAAGCGGTACACATGAAGTTACTGGATTTAAAGGCATGTTTACCATTTACTACATTGATGTCATGGTTCTGTGACTTGTAATGCCGTGAAATACTCACTGACCTGCACTCTTTGTTGCATGGATTGCAGGTGAAATTAGTCTGGACATCACAGTGCTAGATTATGTTATTGCTGTAATGATGAATTTGAATGTTATTTTATTTTCATTAGGGATGGCAAATGTTCAACCAAAATCTGAATGCGCACTGGAATCGCAAAAGATGCCTTCCACAAACTAAGAAAGATACTAAGAAACAGAAAGATTTCGTTAGAAAGATGCAAAACAAAATTGACCTGTGATGCAATATCAATCCTACAATATGTCAATGAGTGCTGAACAATTTCCCAGAGAATAAAACTTCGAAAACATGGACGAAAAAGCGTAAAGAATGAGGAAGTCTTAAGGAAAATTGAAACAAAAAGAGAACAGTTATAGTGGGTATCAGAAAGTTATAGCTGGAATTATTGAGACAATTAAAGGAAGGCTTGTCAAATTTGACACTCACGGGATATATGAAAGGATAAAGAGACAATTTGAAGGAGGTGCCACATCCCGAACGGACTTAATTCAATGGATGGCAGAAGTAGAAGTGGTAGGGATTGTAATATATATATATATATATATATATATATATATATATATATATATATATATATATATATATATATATTGCATATTGTTAACAACGAAGGAATTTTCCTTTTAATAGTCTTTTTCCAGTTTTTTCTTGCTTTCTTGTTAAAATAAAACGCTAGTCTATGGTATTTTGACTAGAACTTTCGGTTATCGTCAACCGTCATCATGGCTCTATGTTTTGGTTTGAAATAGGATGCTTATTATTTTAGTTTTATAGACGATGTTTTAGTATTTAGACGATGTTGTTGGATTAGTTCCTTATAATTAAGGAGGGAGTCGGTGTTTATTTTTTGGAGGATTAGTTATTAAATGTGTTTAAGATATTTATGCCGGTATTAAATGCTATTTTATTCATGTTGCTTTTTTGTCTTTTTTTGGTTGACGCGATATAGGGTTTTGAGTATTAGAAAGATATATCAACATATGCTACCCGAAAAAAATATTCAATGCAGATATGCAAAGAACCTGCAAACGATAACCGGGGGTTAATTGGGAACAATTGGGTCACCTTCCTAAATAAGATATATTTTTTATTTAAATATATTTTATCAGTTGTCATTTTTTATACTCTTTTTAATTTTATAATTATAATAAAAGAAAGATATTTGTTTTATATCCAAAATTTGCAACGTTAACCCTAACCATAAAACTAAATTGTATATATAGTTTTCAATGGTAGTAGTAGCAGCAGAAGTCAGTGTTATTTGTTACCCACTTTTGATATTTTTTCCGCATCATAAAGTCAGTTTACGAAATAATAACAAACATTTACCAAACAATTTTAGCACGTTTTTGATTATTTACTATCCGGGCTGGCGATAGAAAATTTTTCCATGATAAATTTAGCGGTAACTCAAAAAATGTTGGTGTAAATAATGTTGGCTTTCGTAATCGATGACTATAAATCTCGATCAAAGATAGTGTAGCTTGTATCGTGCTTTGACTTGTAGATTGAACGGCAACAGCATTGGACTGGGAAGTTATTTGAGGCAATATTTAATTTCATTTTTGTCAGTCATCGCTTGTCCGCTCCTTACATCACCAGTGGGCACTTACTATTTTCGTGTTCCATGCTAAGGTTTACCCCTCAGAAATTTATTTACCACCTCCGAGAAATGATTTTAACTCCTTGGTTGATAGCGTATCCAATTTTTCAGGTAACATAAAAAAAATTCCACAGACATGCAAGGTTAAATCCTGATTGCATTCATTGATTGCCAGTCATACTACATCTTTAAATATGAAATAACAAATACGTTAAATGTTTCAGTGTAGTGTAAGCTTTTATTTCTTGACACAAATAAAAAAGTGGACACTGAGGTCAACACCATGCATCGACAGTGTTTCATGCTTCAACGCAGTATTCAGTCTATGTATTTTGGCTCGACTTTTTTCTATGGTCATCAGGCCTAGAGGCTATCAAGTAGAAATAATTGTGGATTCAAATTCGCTTATTTGTAAGTATTTTATGGTGTGATTTATTAACTTTTTACTTGTTATAGGTAACATAATTATTTTTTTTATTATTATTACCCTTAATTGTGTTTATGTGTAAATTTCTGACTTATTGAATTGTTTATTATTAACTTAATTTGTTTATTTATCTAATTTTATTTAATTATTTTTTGCCAGTTGGTTATCTTATTGTTTATGTAAAATGTTGGATTTTTCTAAAGTAAGTTACATTATCTGCATTATATATATATATATATATATATATATATATATATATATATATATATATATATAGTACATATATTTGCATTTTTCATTGTGACACTTTACAAATATTCGTTGTTAGTTTTCGAGCTTTAAGTGACGTAGGAATAATTTGTCTCCGTATTTTGAGATAAGTTCTGATCGTTCATTTAGTAATTAGTTTTGGTCTGGGTAAGGGATTATAGTAATTGTCTCCTCCAGACAAATTTTACAGTTTGGGGATTTATTCTTTAAGCTGATGCTGTTTTTCTTATTTTCCATGATATTTTTGGTGTATTTTTTTAATTTGCCATATATCTTTAGACAGGATTCTGTTGTTTACGTATTTGCTATTTGTAAACTATGTTTCCAGAGCCATTCAGTTACTCGTATGTATATTTCTTCTTTGTTAACTGCTGATATTAAAGTGGCTTTGTATATTATATTGTTTTACATGCAGTTGCCATGTAAGTGATATTCGTTATTTGCTCTGCAGTTAAAGGTAGTTCTAGTTATTAGAGGTAGTTACAGGTTTCTGCTGGCGTCTTTTTAGTTATTGTTCTGTCGTGGCTTTATGAATGAGGCACAGAGAAACGAACAACCTACCTGTCGAGCATGGGTGAATGGATAGTGCAGCAGGAAATGGCAGATATGACAAAAAGTTAAAAGTTATTAAGACGTACAAGGGACAGGAAATTGCGAGGTTCCGTAATCACCAAAGTTCTGAATGGACATGGCACATAGAAAAAGAAAATCCACTAAATTTACTAAGTGCTTCAAAGGATAGGAAATAGTAGAGAACCATGATTATCAACGTCCTGAAGGGACAGGGCACATAGAAGAATTACTGAAGAGTTTGAGGTCAGATGACGAGTAAAAATATCGAAAATATATTTTGAAGATAAAAATATAAGAACCTTTATTGTTTAAGAAAAGACGCTAATGCAAACATAATTATTTTAAACGTGCCCCGGATGTAAAAGGTCTTGTTATATTGGCCGTTAGAGAAACTCAACAACAGAGGAAATAAAAACAAACGCCAATATTTGAGACCAAGTTTCGAGAAGGAGAAGAAGCAGAAGAAGACAAAGAGGAGGAGGAAGAAGAAATTGCCATGACGAGAATAAGTTATTTTTAAAAATTTTTTTGCACAATTTAAAAAATGAATAAAAAAAGACAAAGGTGGTTCTTTAACATGTAAGAGTAAAACAAAAAAAGTGAAAAAAACATGAAAGGAGAACAATCTTAAGAAAACAAAAGGAAAACAGATTAATGATAATATAATCGAACTATTGATCTATGAAAAGAGACAGTGAGGAATAATAAAAAAGGCAGAAATAAAAACAAAAACAAAAGAAGAAAATACAGAAGCTAGAGCGAAGAAGAAAAGTTGAAGAAATAAGAAGAAGAAGAAGAAGAAGGAGAAAGAGAAGAAAGAGAGAAGTGATTGAGAAAAGACATGGGATTAATTTTTCATTGTCTTTTTCTGTCCACTATTTACTTTATTCAGACTATTGTCCTCATCTTTCTCGCCAAATTTATCACGTTTCAGCCGTTGTACGAATGTCGAACTGAACCCTTTATTTCGCTCACTGCGGTAAACTGTTCTAGTTCCACATGCCATGACTAATGGATGTCAGTTATCAGTTATCTCCTGTTAATTCCCCTCTCCAAGTTCTCCACCGCCTTAATCAGGTATTGAACTCACACTCTTTGGGTCCTGTCACTAATTTCTGGGTATTATAAACCTAATGTTTTCAGCAACCATTTTTTTTATCACCGCACATATTGCAATTTTTGCTGTTATCATTGTATGCTTTTACCAGAGCTCATATTGCAATTTTTTTTATTATCGCTTTTCTCTAACACTTCTTATTACTGGTTCCCATAATGTATTCATTTCTACGCTTGGTCGGCTCAGCAGATGTTTGTGGCCTAGCATATGTGCTGATTCTATATGTTTACGTATTTTCCAATGATGTTCTTTGTCTATGATCTCAACCTGATCCCACAGAGGGCGGTGAACTCCCTTTTCTTTCCATATGTGGTCAGACACGCTTGATTTTTCCCTCGTGTTACAGTTTTTGGTGTTCTTGAAGCCTTACCTTAAGGGGGCGGCCTGTCTCTCCTTTATATTTCTTTTCGCAGCTGCATGGGGTAGCGTACACACAGTCTTTAGGCATGTTCTCCTCTACAGGGCGGGGGGGAACTCGGGAGAGATATCTGCGAAATGTCGTCCAGCTTTTGAAGTTTGCCCTGATGATATATGGACCGGAGTTCCTTTGTATTTCCCTTTCGATCCCTTTCTTTACTCTGTATGGATGGTGGGAATTGTAATTGAGGTACTGTTCGGTGAATGTTGGTTTACGGTATACGGATGTCTTGAACCCATGCTCTGTTCGAGATATTAGTACATCCAGGAATGGGAGTGTGTTGTTACTCTCTTTCCCATCATGAACTGTATCGAAGGTCTTATTGAGTTCACATGGTCCAGTAGAACCTGGACATCTTCCTGGTGTGGCCAGAGTATGAAGGTGTCATCTACGTACCTTAACCATATCGTTGACTTTAGAGATATAGATTCTAATGCCATTTCCTCAAAGTATTCTATGTATGTATTCGCCATTGCTTGTGATAATGGCGAGCCCATTGCTAAGACCTCGTCCTGTCGATATCTGTGTGATCCCATTCCGAAGTATACTTTGTGTACAGAAAGTTATCTATTGGAATACTGGTCCGTTCTTCTACGGTTGAGTCAGAGAGTGCCTCCTCCTTGGGTACCTTGGTGAACAAACTCACCACGTCCAAGCTCACCATCTGGTTGGATAGGATTGGAGCATCTTTGATTATTTCCACGAAGTGGGCGGAGTTTCGGATATATGAAGGAGACTTTCCGATGGTCAATTATATCTATAAGGAAGGATGACACACAGAGCCTTGGCAGCTAATAATCGGCTTGAGCGGAATACCGTCTTTGTGAATCTTAGAGAGACCGTATATGTGAGGTAGCTTGGTGTAACGCTGCGATAACTGCCTATACGTCTTAGGTGCGCACTGATCCTTGTTCTTGATTAGTATCTGTGAGAGTTTGCGTTCCGTTGTAGGATCCTTTTTTATTTTGCTGCAGCTACCATTGCTAATGAAGTCTTCCAGCTTTCTTGTATAATCTGATTTGTCTTTTTCTGATTCTAAACACAAGAACCTGTTTCCAACGACTTTCCTTAAAACTTCCGTATTACTTACATGTCTCTTCCTTATTGCTTATATTTTTCTTCCATAATATTCTGAACAATTTTTACTAGAACCGTATATCTATTACTTCAAGTCTCCTCTTAATATCTGAGGAAACATGATCAATTTTTATCGTCATATCAGAGCATCGATATTATATTAAAACTGAGCTATCTTATCTTTGTTTGCAACGAAATCCTCTCCTCTTTCTGAAAACTTCGTTTAGCTTTTGGATGGCATCTTTCGCAATTCCAATGTATCTTCAAATTTCCGTGTAACATTTCACTTCTTATAATATTTCCAAGACATGTAAATCCATACTAGCTTCATTTTACATTAATGATCTGCCGAAGAGTCGAGAAGGTAAGTTGGAGTAATGGTTAGCGGCTCAGAGAGCCGAGTTCGAATTCCAGTCGTGTTCATTACATTCACTTTCCTTCTTAGAGATATCTATCCATCTATTCACTCCCAGCTATGATTAAATAGCAGGACAGATTGGATCCTATAGCCTTGGGTGGAAACCAGTTTAGGAGAAGGTAGCTCTGAATTCAAACTAGAACGCATTATCATAAAAAGGGCGTATGCATGCGGTTGGGGACCGCTAGGGAATCAAAATTCCCACTGAAATTGGCATTGCTACATAATTACCCCTTCGAATAGGTCAACTAGGATTCTGATCCGGCGGTTTCGCCTGGAAGAACCGGTTTAATCGACCAGGTAAATGTCGCAACAGGTAGAGGTAAGAGTTTATTCCAATCTTTTGGAAATATCTATGCCGATTACATAACAGTATATGGGTAAAGTTCCCTTAATCTAGATGATCCGAGCCTGGCGGCTTATACTTCAGATGACCTAGCTCTCACAATTCAATGGAGGCGGGGAATGACTTGTCACATTCAATGTTAGCAGAGATTAACTAGTGACATTCTATCATCACCGAGCACCCGTGAATTTTCGACTATCGCAATGAACGGGTGTACTGTCAGGGAGTCCACTTGCCTTGAATGTCTACTGTGACTGCTCACCGTCAACCTCAAATCGAAATCAAATATGTAGTTCACCGTTAAAGATGCTTGACAAATGCTTGATTCCCTGTCTCGCTTCAATAAGTACCTTCTGCTATGCCGTACCAGGCCGAGAATAGAGTATTGCAACCATATCTAGGCGGGAGCAGACTCATCTTCATTCTGCAATCTTGATAGAACCCAAAAGCGTCTATACTTCGTTTTGTGGCTGAAACCCGTTTTCCATAAACTTTATTTCCATGGAAAGGGTTCAGATTAGCCATATTCCTTAATTCCACCCAACCTTAACACTGAGGTGAAAACCATCCTTACTCCCTTCGTGTTCCATTAGTGATAAGTTCTACTCGAATAGTTTCTTCCTCTTCATCTTACCGCTCACACAAGAAACCCCTTTAGTAAACCTCTACCCCGATTGGCTCTTGGGCCTTGTATAGGGTGAACATCAGTAGGAAGATAAATTTAACGTCTCCAATTTGTAGCTTGCATTTTAGACTGTCCTAGTTGCTAAAGACCATGCGTTCTGTCTTCGGTACAATTGATGCTTCGTCCTTTCTTCACCTTTTCTTTTATTTGATGTTGTTTTGTGTCTTCTGCGCATGTTGTTCGGATTGTAGCTACCAATATTAACTCCTGCTGGAACTTCATCTTTTAAGATCGTGCTGTATAATTTAATCTGGTGAGAAGATGCATCCTTGTCTTATACCATTTTCTCTTTTTTTGGCATAATTGCTCAATTCATTTTGCTACTACAAAGGTTTTTTTTAGACATCCTTCTTTATAATGAATCGCCAAAGTTTTTCCTGATTTTAGGTATTATTATCTTTCTAGTTCCCATTTTCTGTATTGCATTTTAATTGCTTCTATATTCGACTCATAATATTATCACCAGTCGTCTGGAGATCTACATCTCTGTTGATTCAGTTTTCTTTATCTTTTATCGAAATTTCCCAGCATTCATTGTTATACAGGTGACCACCATATCTTAATGTTACGAACGATTGTTTTGCATAACAATCTGCGTAACAAAAGAGTTCAATCTTCATTTCTGGAGTCAAGTAATTTAGTAAAACTTATTTTGTGGCCAGTCATTTGGGTGGGGAGATGGGTATGGATTTATTCCTGAGCAAACGATAACAAGTAAAATGGATTTCGATGCAGGAAACCGGCCTTCATCTCGAAAATTGGATCAGTTAGGTTCGCCTATAGTTTTATTCACACTCCTCGCTAGTCTTTTGAACAAAAGTAGAGGTTTATCCCTTGTTTTGTGTTTAGGATTAGGTTCTCGCTTCGTGCTCCTAAAGTCTTCTCATTTTTTTTTCACTCTCGGTAACCGCTTGCATCTTAGCGGCATTATCACCTTGCAAAATTTGTTCTTTTGTTTCAATTAACATTTTGGGAACTTAAATTTAATCGCTATCATACTAAGGGAAGAAAAGTAGGGACAGAGAGAGGAATAGTGATATACAAAGATAGTGAATGAGAGAGAGAGAAAAAGAGAGGGACAGAGGGAAAGACAGAGGGAGAGGGAATGACAGAGAAGAACCGAAAAACGAGGCTCTGTAAATTTTATGACAGAATTCACGAAGAAAGGTTGAAGGGGAGAGAAAAATAATTATTTGAAAATGCGAAAAGAAATTCGTTGAGTCAATAGTGACAAGATATAAAGACGATTTAGAAATAAAAATTCAAAGAAAGAAATAAAGAAATATAAAGGGAATAAGAAAGAAAGAAAGAAAGAAAAAGAAAGAAAAAAAGAAAAGAATGAAAAAACAAAAGTAAATAAATAAATAAATAAAAAAGAAAAAGAAGAAGGGAAATGTGGAGACCAATGAGAATGAATGTTGTAAATCGATAAAAAAGGAAGAAAAAAGAAAAGAAAAGAAAATAAGGAAAAAAGAAGGAAAAAAGAAAACAAACAAAAGAAAAAGTATAATAAGAAGAAATGAAAAGTTATTGAATGGAACTGAAAAGGAGGAGATTAAAAAAAGGGAAGTTTTAGGAAAAAAGAAGAAGAAGAAAAGAAAAAAGAAGAAGAAGAAGGAAATGTGGAGACCAATGAGAATGAATGTTTCAAAATCGATAAAAGAAGAAGAAGAAAAAGGAAGAAAAGAAGAAGAAGAAGAAAAGAAGAAGAAGAAAAAAAGAAGAAGAAGAAGAAGGAAGAAAAGAAAAAAGAAACAAAAGAAAAGAAAAGAAGAAGAAGAATAAGAAGAAAATGAAAAGAAGAATGAAAAGAAAATTAAAAAAGAAGAAAAGAAGAAAAGAAGATAAGGGAAGGAAGGAGAAGAAGAAGAAGAAGAAGAAGAAGAAGAAGGAAGAAGAAGAAGGAAGAAGAAGAAGAAGAAGATTAAGAAGAAGAAGAAGAAGAAGAAGAAGAAGAAAAAAGAAGAAGAAGAAAAGAAGAAGAAAAGAAGAAGAAGAAAAGATGGAATAAAAGAAGAAGAAAAAAAAGATGGAATTTAAAAGAAGAAAGATATTCAGAAGAAGAAGAAGAAGAAGAAGAAGAAGAAGAAGAAGAAGAAGAAGAAGAAGAAGAAGAAGAAGAAGAAGAAGAAGAAGAAGAAGAAGAAGAAGAAGAAGAAGAAGAAGAAGAAGAAGAAGAAGAAGAAGAAGAAGAAGAAGAAGAGATTTAGCAATTCTCACTATATAAGTCGGCAACTCCAGGCTTGTCGATTGGAAACGTGCTCGGATCATTCCATTTATTTAATCAGGGATATTTCTGTCGCTCCTTTGTCTCAACATAGAAAGCGAAAAGAAAAACCCAAACCATTTATTAAAAAAAAAAAAAAAAAAAAACTCCCTCACCCAAATCAAAGGATTAAACCTTAAGAATTACGCATCTGCGAGATGTCCGGTCTTCATCGTGTCGCTTTGTTTAAGCTAGTTAGACATCATAGGCGTGCACACAGATTTTCACGAAATTCAGGACACTTCTTCTATAGCTGGGAATCAACACCTGTATCATCTCCGGCCTTAGGTATATGCACATTTTCCTTGATTTTTCCGTTTTTTTTTTTTTTTTTTTTTTTTGTGACAAGCGTTTCTTGATAAACATTTAACTTAGAGCACAACATAATGAACATCAGGTCTTTTTATACGTCAAAAGAATAAAAATATAAAACTGACAGCAGGCTTTTCAGATGATCTACTTAATAGGCTAATGTTTTAAGAAGTGAGTTTTTTTAGAAGCCTTACGCAAAGCGGGCATCGTAAAAATGGTTTAAATTAAAAATAATAAAATTAATTTTTCACTCTTATTTAAATTCTAGGTTTTGATCGCCATTTTCAGTGTGTTATTCTGCGATCATTAATTAAGCAGCGTTGGTCGAAATACTTCCACAGAAAGATTCGAATTTTACTTTCTTCTTGGGGGTCTGTTTTTCTATAACATCGCCTTACCAGTTAGGCTATACATGCGAACTCTATTATTTCTGTTTTGTAAAAGATCATATTGTTTGTTTACATCCCTGTACACTAGTAATATTAGACGTCAAAGTATGCAAATTTCTTAGAAGACGAATTATTAATTAATAAGATTTTAAAACAATCTTTCTGGTCATTTTTATTACAAACACCACATCCCAGATAATTATACATTTCCTTTCCGCGATATTTATTTACCGATCGTAGAATGACAGCTTGGCAGTTAGGATAAAAAAGGCAACAGAATTCAGATGAAAGAAATAGATGTCAAAAATGCTTAATCTCTGAAATTCAGACTACTTACAATAACTAAATTGATCAGAAACAAAAATGCAGACGAAATTATAATAGAATTGGACAAGATCAGAGCGAATTCGTTAAATACGTTGGAACAAAGAATGCGATATTTATGCTCAGAATGATATCAGAAATAGCCATACAAATGCAGAAGGGTGTTTACATGCGTTTTATAGACCAGCGGTGGTCAAGCTTTTGAACTCCATGGATCACTAAATGTATAATTTTAAATTTGGCGGACCACTCATATGAATTTAAAAGAAAAAGGTAAATACATTTATATAATAATAATCGAAAAGCTTTTATTTTATTAATATGAAGTACACCTATTAAATGTAACAAAGAGTGTAATTATTTAAATAAAACAATTTGAAAATTTGGAGTTTGCAAGTCATGTTAGGTTATACTATGGCTGGATGATGTCACATTTGTGTACTCGTGATTATTTCGAAATTACATAATATCTTAAACATATATACCATCCATAATACGTTTTCTTACTCGTCATTTTTTAACCTGAAGCTTCATAAAAATTGAAATAATGTCTCAATTTTTCTGCGGACTATCAAAAATTTTGCACGGATTACCTGTGGTCCATGGAGCACCGGTTGGCGACCACTGTTATAGATTATGCAAAAGTGTTCGATAAAGTATTTCACAAAGACTTAGTGGAACTTCTCGGTAATCTTGACATATTTGGGAAGAGAATTAAATTAAGCCAGAACCTATACTGGCAGCAACTGACCTTCATATGGATAGGAAATGAATTCAGTAAATATAGAAAAAGAACAAGGTGTGTAGGACAAAGATGCGTCTTCTCTCTGAACTTATCCAACCTATACAATCAGAGGTGATTCTGAGAGAATTAGAAGTCTTACCAGGATTCATTATTAGAGGCCTCAATTTTAGCAATGTAAGTTATGCAGACGATAATGTTGATAGCAGACGCGGAAAGGAAGCTACAGGAAATCCCGCAGAAGATATTGAAGGAAAGCAAGAAGAAATGACTAAATATCAGTTGCAAGAAGACATAAGGCATTGGTGTTAGCAAAAGGAACATCCCAAGATGCAAATTACAAATTAGAGATACCGAAATCAAACAAGTACAAAAATTTAAATATCTGGAAAATATTTTAAGAGAAATGTGCATGATGACAATTTAAAGGGGCATTGGGATCGCGAAAGATGACTTCCAAAAGCTAAGCAGAGTATTAAGAAATAGAAAAATTATCGTTAGAAATAAAGACTGAACTGTCATGTAAAATCAATCCTCCATTATGACACTGAATGTTGAACGATCTACTTCCAGATGAAGAAGAAACCTGAAGCAACAGAAGTGTGGTTCTACAGAAGGATGCTGAGAAGACTATAGATTAAAATTGTGAGCAGCGACGAAGTTCTAGACACAATGGAAACAGATAGGAAACTTATATTTAACACCAGGAAGAGACTGATGAAATTTCGGGGGCACATAAAAAAGAAAGAGGGTTTGGGAAATTTGATACTCACAAGACAATTAATTCACGAGAGGAGAGAAAAGCATGACCTACCCGACGAACTTGATTGAATGGATGGTGGATCAGTTTTTAGGAGAGCTAGCAAAAAAAATCCAAATTTATTAAGAGCCTAAAAGGGACAGAAAATTGTGGAGAGCCGTGATATTTTATAGTAAAAATATCCGCAGTATATTTTAATATAAAAAAATAGCAACAATAGATATTGATAGTAAAATTAACAACAATATACTTTTAAAGCAAAATGACCTGCATTTTATAGTAGCATTACCGACAACAAATTTTATAGCTAAATTACCAATAATACATTTTATCTGTATATATTTAGTTGACGCCATGGAATTACGTACAAAATATCTAGATTTCGCCATTAAATAAGCTACAGAGGTTGATATGTCGCTAAAAAAAATCAACCAACCATGATCTCCAGCGTTCTGAATAGACCCGGTACACAGAAGAAGAAAGCTATTACAACTTGGTGAAAAGCACGAGAAATAAAATGAAAGTAATACTAGTGAAAAATGAACAATAGTAAACATTCCAAGTCAAAATAATATGAATAAAGGTATAGGAACAAATTCTATCCTTACCAAGGCATCATCTAAAAAATCCAAACAAAATACATTATAATCTGACTTTTTCAACTCAAGAGTTATTTATTATTTATTTTGCCTATCTTCATAATCTTCCCTCATTAATTATCGCTTTTATCTGGAGTGGCTAATGAACCTGTTAAAGGGTGAACTTTTTGTAAAGATTAAATCACTACTAATAACATTTAATAATATTTGATAATTTTTACACTTTATAAACCGTTTGTCACAGACGAAAAGTCGCAAGCTTCTCGCTGCTCTAATACTATTCCATGGATTGTATAAAGATGATTTGCATTCCTTAGACACCCCAGCCTTCATCTTTACAACTTAGACCTGCCATTAGACCTGCCATATACTATACTTTATCTTTACAAATCCTTCCTTACAGACGAAACGTTGCGAGCCTCACGCCGCTCTATCGCTATTTCCATGGTTTGTCTTAACACGAATTACATTCCTTAGACCCCATCCAGCCCTGACCTTAACAACTTAGACCTGCTATGCCACGCACACAAGAGGGAATCATCCCCATTCTCATTAATAAAAAGCAAGTTCCGCTCGGACAGATTCTTCAAAAGAAATGCTCTGTTGTGTAACAGATTCCTGGCAGGATGTTTTCCAAATCACTACAATCTTGACCTCTTCAAGTCTAGGGTTAACAGCTATCTTTCCTGCATAGTGTCATAAACTTCACTTGCCTTTTCTTATGCTCAGACATTATCACACAGCAACCCTCTACATTGAGTGGCTCTTGGGCCTTGTATTGGATGAACATTAGTATAAAAAATTAAGACAACGTAACCCTATTGATATTACGTGTAAAATTCAAGATCAAAGAAATACTGAAAAATTAATAATAACCTCGAATTCTTCATGAAATATATGCAAATACCCCAAGACTGTGGCATTAAGAAAAAGGTAATGTCCTTTCAGGACGTAGGCGATCATAACTCTCAATAAAATCCTTTTCTTTACGATCTGTGAATTACCATGAGTGTTTGTAAATAATTGCTGAGTGATTTTCCGTTAGCTTAGAGAACCCAGTTCACTGTTATTTAACCCATAGATTTGGGGGAGAATAACAATTTCCGCTATCTGTAGACCCATAACTATTGCTTCTATCTGCGAAAACAAGAGAGGTAGGTAGTTATCGTTAATAAAGATTTCTGTTTTATCTGCTAAAGGAGATTTTACAAGTATACGCCTCATCTACTTTCTAGACCTTATCTAAAATTGGAATGCAATTAAAGACTGTTTCTAATGAAGAGGTCACTCCTCAGCAGAGAAAAGCATGGATATTGTTCGGCCCTTCGAGCTTTCAATTTGAAGCCTTTCCCAAGTAATTTTATATATAGTTTCGTCAGGTCATGACTTCCACATGAACATCAAATATACAATAAGGCGCGTCGATTTTTCGAACTGTGATATTGCATTCAATTAAAAAGTTGGGGTTTGACATGATAAATAAAGATACAAAACAGTTTTTTTTTCAAATGTTTACTGTCTTTTGAGGAAATCAGTTTGATGTTTAAGTTTAAGTTAAACTACAGTTTTTAAAATTTATGATTTACTGAAGCTTTACGAATTGTATCTGGACAAGATACATTGCACAAGCAGATTATTACTAAATCATTGTACCATCAAATAAGACCGTCATTTAATTCAAATGGAAATTATGCTGAACAGTTTAGCAATATTTTGATGTAATATGTTATACAGTGCAGTAGTTTTAGTGTGATTTTCAATACACAATGCAAATTTAAAATATTTGGTATTATAATGTGTACCCAGCTGTATTATGGTGTTAGATACAATTTTTTCTATTTTTTGTTTTTATTAAGTATGAACTAAGAAATGATTTAACAAATCTTATACACTGAGATGCTTTTCTTGTAGTCTTTTACGAATTTTACACACTTTCTACTTTTCGAAAAAATACTACTTAAAAATAACTACTTACTGTAAAAAAAATATATTTTTTGCTCGTGGTGATTCCTAATTAGAATTCTGATTTTTAATATATTTTCCTTTCAATCTAATACAAAAATATTAACTTTATTTGGATTTATTTTTGAAATAATATAAACTTTGAAGTTGTAAGCAAAAACCTGCGAAAAATGTGATCTTTCTGTACATTTTTCAGACGATCTTAAAAATCAAACGCGCAAAAGTTGGTAAAAGATATGAATTTATATTTTGGTGTCACGACTTAGCACGCGAAACTCCAAGTTTTACATTGAGTGCAATGTTGATCTTTTAAAAGCGGGAAAAATCAGCCTACCCTACTGCTTTCTCAAGTCGATGGTTTAAAATGGCTTCCAGCAGTTGAAAGTGGGTAGGTCTGAGCCATGACCATTTTCCTTCAAACCTCTTAGAACGACGTTACAGAATTACGAACAAAGAACAATGCCAAAAACTACATTCAACAGTCGCAACTATTAAAATGGATAGCACATGTAACTCAAAGAGAAATTATGATTAAGATGTTGACATTCCATATTGCATCAAACATAAGACAAGGAAAGAAATCCCCATCGATACTGGAAAGAGAGATAACGGCTATTAGACTTGAGAAATTTATTTTCCTGAAAAATTATTTTAATAGAAAGATTTTATAAATTTCAACCGATAATAAAACTGGCTGCTCGTTCAATGAATACCAACGGCCAATATTAGCACGACCATTATCAATATTTTAATGTGTTCTATTTTCTCCAATTTCTGATTTTCTGTTCGATCTTTTGACTCCGACATTTAAAATGTCTTTATTAGATGAGCAACGTCGAAATATGTATCTGGGTGGATGGTGATGGGTTGGCTGCACCTATCAAGTAGACAGTTCCAAGCATTCACAAGACTCGAGAAACATTGTTGATATTTCGACACACTACACACAACTCTCTTGTCATAAATCTTGACAAAGTCACCCGTCTTGGGCCCTAGCGCGCCCCAAACAAACGCCGATGTCATCTCCCTTCATTGCAAACTCGTTTCGTCCTTCCTGTCGCACCAAGGGGCACACTCTGTCACAAGGCTTGTCATTTGCCTGTCTCTTGCCAGCTGGTTGCAAAAGCACACTTTTGACTCGCCTTCCGACGCCAGCACCTTTCTGTAAAACTCAGGAGATGTAGAGAAAGGTAATACGTACAGAGGGGTTTTAATATCGCTCTATGAGATGAAGTAAAAATGAGAGAAATAAGTGTATATGCCCGTGTATTAGTCGAGTATATGAGGTCAAAGAGTCGTAAAATTTCTTGAAAATAAAAAAAAAATGACATCGTATATTTGAAAAAAAAAAAGAAATCTCCGTATATGGGCATGTATAAGTTGAGTATTTAAGAACAATGTTTCATGATTGATTTTGTTTTTCACAGCTTATCAAACTTTGCAGTTAAGCCAGAAAATATTTTTAGATATTAAGAATTTTAGGGAGATAATAAAAATTTAATGATACACAGCCTATTGATTAATCGATACTGGAGGGAGACTAGATTGGGTTTTATCTTTCCAAATGTTATTTGCTCTTGAGTGAATATAACGATCCCGATTTGAATTGAAACTCCGTTTTCCGTTCTCCAGTTCCGAGCCTTCATCCATTACA
Source organism: Acanthosepion pharaonis (assembly GCA_903632075.3). Taxonomy (NCBI): domain Eukaryota; kingdom Metazoa; phylum Mollusca; class Cephalopoda; order Sepiida; family Sepiidae; genus Acanthosepion; species Acanthosepion pharaonis. Next base: position 1,767,722 of record CAHIKZ030003327.1, on the reverse strand, counting down.
TCCAAGCTAAAAAATATCTGATATCCCCAAATGGTCACCCATGACCAGGATCAATGTTGCTAAGCTTCGGTTATCATACGAGAACCGATGTTTAAATGTGATACGGCCGGAAGCCTTAAAGTTTTTCAAAAATGGTTATGCGTCTTTATTGCTGAATTAACTTCAAAAACTGTGATCGATATATAAACTATTATATCAAATTTTTGCTAAAAAAACAAAAGTCACTCTATACACGAGACCTCGTAGTTTAACGATATTATTTGCAGTAAAGTAAGATATGTCCCATACATGAAAGATAGCTTAGAGAAAAATCAGGATTCGATTTGTATGCATTACATAAAATATCTACATATTTATATATATAACATTTGGTCTCTGGTTTGAGATTTAATCGTTCTGCGCATTTTTGTCCTCGATTGAGCTGCTTTCTTGTTAATCGTGTTGCATTTGATATGGTAACATTATGGTATTGTCATATTTTTTGCTACTCCCCTTTTTTATTATTGCTTTCTCCGTTATTTAAGTAAATTTAGTACCTATTCACACACACACACACACACACACATATATATATATATATATATATATATATCGTAAAATAGTCATTCAAAGAATAAGTCAATAAGTTTAATGTAATTAATAACGAATTCACTTCTCTAACAGATTAATGCATTAACTTACTGCCAACTCGCTGAACGACACTATCCTTGTTTTTATTAATTGTACAATGGATTGGATGTTAGGTTCATATTATTCACCATCTTCAGGCATATTTTTTTCTCAATTTCAGGCAATAACAGCACACTTTTTAATAAAACATCTTTCGGCAAGAAACACATTCATTTTCGTCTTGGAATTTTTACCCGAAATTACCCGACAATTATTCCAATGAAACCATATTTAACGAAGCTAAGAATGACTACGAAGCAACCCTAAAAGATAGTGGATTCCCGGCAACACTCACATACTTACGAGAGAGGACAAAAAAAGCCAACAGCAAGAGAGACCGCACCACAAAAACGTAAAAACAAACGTAGGAAATATATCCATCAAACTCTTACACCAACACGGCTACAAAGCAAGCACACTCTAGAAAATATTCAACAAAAACACAGTAAAAATCAGCTAGTGCAAAAAAATAAAATAAACTAAAAAATAAAAAAACCGCAGCAGTCAATCCAAAAACTGCAAACTCTGTTTGGTGCGAAAAATAGCAATAATTACCTTCTAAATAATTAAGTAAATAATAAGCAAATTAACAAACCACTCCCACCAAAATAACTGTTAGAATATAACAATGAATCAAAAAATGGCAAACTCTGATTGAACGAAAAAGCTAAAATTACCTTCCCAGACCAAAACAAACTACTAAATAAACAATCAGAACTTATCTTAAATGTTTTACTACGTTACTTAAAAATCGAAGACCGAAAAGAATAAAAATATATAAAATAAAAATAAATAAGAAAAAAACAAAAGAAGTAAAATAAATTAATCCAAATAAATAAATAATAAACAAATTAGCAAACTACTCCTGGCAAAATAACCGTTAGAATAGAATACCCAAAATGCACCACTGACCCATATATATTAATAGTCGAGAAAAAACACAGCACACAAGGACTGATGATTGCGTTTAGCATGAAACAATCTGTCGCTTCTGAGTGTTGACTTCAATGTTAAATTTTATATATCCTGCTTGAAGCAATCGGATGTCTCGCCACACTGATGAGCTGTGATATGGCGAAACACACAGTCTGTGGTTGACAATATATCGGCCACTGAACAATTTAATTTCGGTCGAGCACGCTGGAGAACAGTGAATTTGAAGGCAGTGATTAATACTGCTTATAATGCAAAGCTCTTCCATGAATTGAACCCTCTAAGTTACTGGCGTGTTTATTCAAAAGAATAAATATGCAAAAATTCACCTCTACCGGGAGCTGATACCTTAGGGTATAATCGCTGACTAATGCCAAATCAGTTGGGTTTCGAATACGGCTTGAGGCAATCTGATGTCCAGCTACACTGATGAGCTGTGATACGGCGAAACAGTCTGTCTGTGGATGAGAGTATATATATATATATATATATATATATATATATATATATATATATATATATATATAAAAGTCAACACTCAGAGGTGACAGGATGTTTCATGCTCGGCACGATAGATCTAGTATGAAATAGCCTGTCCTTTGAGTGTTGACTTCAATGTTCACTTTATATTTATATTTACATACGTTCTATATTGAGCACTTTATCCCATAAATATAGCACACCTTAGAACTATGTTCCGTTTTATATATATATATATATATATATATATATATATAATGACTGCTAGGGTAGCAAGATAACCCCTGTGGCAAACACTTGGTACATTTTGCGTTTCATCATCCCTCAACCACAAGAGCACCCTGTGTTTTCTGCTGCAACTATAGCGAGCGGCCATTAATTATAGTTTCACGGAGAGAGCTTACTGTCTGAAATGATCATCGTTTAAACCAGACTAGTATACTCAAAAGATCAGGATGACTAATGACATCGTGCTAGCAAAATTACTTTGCTCGCAATTTGGAAGGCAACTTCCGCCATCCGAATGGTCCTTATTATTTCGGTGTCACACTTTTCATCATACAAAATCTCTCCCGCAAGCATTGCGTCTGTAGAGTACGGTGGAATCTCCTTTCCAGACTGATATTATCAAGAAGTTGCCTCACATACATACTTGCATTATCCCCTGACGAGTGGGCGTAATGATTGCTGGAGGGTTCATCTACGAAACAACATCAATCAGCTAAGCTACAAAACTTTTACTTGGATAAGTATCACTTGAATTAGGAGTAGCTGCGCTATATTGAGTCTAGTTAGTGCCCTCGACCTTATCGAAACCCGCTCGTCCTGTGGTATGGTGTGTGCGTTATATCGTAAAGGTCCGGTTCCTTTCTCAATACTGTTGATGTATAGTTAATTATATGAAAAACAAAAACATGTTTATTCATTAGTTGGAAATGCAGTAATTTTTTATATGTACGAATATTTGTTTACTCAGTATGTGTGTGTATATATATATATATATATTTATATATATTAATGCAAGGGTATATACTACTTAACTCCTCTTCTAGCTCTTGTAGAGCATCGCAACTCTATCTTTTTTGAAAATCGGATATCGTTCTAGTATCTGGAGATCTTCATTTTGAGTCATCTGTTATGCAAGACTTACTTCTGTTATCAGCGTACTGATTGGGATTCATTTCGTGACTTTCTTCAATTTCTTTCGTCTGCTGCATTCACTTTCGCACAAATCCTCTTGAGAAACGCGTGAACACTTTTCTGCTCCACGCCCCAACCACGGATTAAATAGCAGGGTAGATTAAGCGTTCTAGCCTTGTACCAGTGTAAGAGAACAACTCTGAAATTAAAACTGAAGAAGTCAACGGCTAATCAATTCAGTGTCCTTCCCAATGTCATTGTAATTCACAGATAATAAAGAAACGGAACGTATGGAGAGCCATAATCTTAAAGAGACATGAAATAAAGAAATAGATATTTATTTGTGACCATTGCAATATTTTTTCTGAAATCTGGGCTAGTTTCGATACGCGACAATTTATTGGGCATTAGGTGATTAATTAAGTGAAATCGACACGTAAAGAGGCTGAATGGTAGAGACGTATTTTCTGCCAGAGGCTGTCAGCCATATTCGGTCATTGAGAAAGTGACGTGGAAAAAATGATGTGATTGGATAAGCAACGGAATGAAAATAAGCAAAAAGAAAAAAGAAAAAGAAACAAAAATAGATTTGAATGGGAGCTGGGGAAGAAGAGTGATACAACGTTGAGTCGTTTCCAAAAGAGAGACGTCTCGATTTTCTGTCAGTAGAAGTATCATTCGAGTAATTGAAAGCTTTTTAAGTTAATCGTGACGAACGATAAAGGAAAAAAAATCTACAAGAGTTGTTACATCGCCTCTACCCAAAACCTAATGGCACCGTTCTTGGCCACAATTCCACTTCATAGTGGCATTAATATATTAATGAATAACTCAGGAAAGTTGTGCAAAAACGAAAGCGTAAATCTTAGAGGATGTTATGAGAGTTCTCTAAAGCACATGGCAAATATTGGCGGGAACTTGATTTTGCAACTCATTGGGATGACAGGGTTGTGTTTGGAAACCGACGTAACACTCATTCATAAAATTATTATTTTCTTTCTTGAATTTTATGTTATTTTCTTTTTTTCCTTTCTTTTTCTTTCTTTCTACAGTTGTTAGTTTCCTATGACGATTTCTCTTCAATAAGATTTCTTTCTTTCTTTAGATTTTGTTTTTTTCAGTTTTTCCTTGTTTTATAGTCTTACTCTTTCTTTATTACTTCTTTCTTTCTTGTTTCTTTTTCTTGTTTTTTTTTGTTTTTTATTTCTTCCTCCATTCTTTTTACACATAATCTCTTTCTTTCTTTCTTTATATTCTTTATTTCTTTCGATTTTGTTTTTTCAGTTTTTCCTTGTTATATATAGTCTCCATCTTTCTTTCTTACTTTTTCTTCCATTCATCCTTTCATTCTTTCTTTCTTTCTTTAATTCATTCATTCTTTCTTTCTTTCTCGTATATTTACCCTTTTCATTTGCATTTTTCATCGTTTTTGATTGTTTCTCTTTCTTTCTTCATTTTTTCATTTTTCTTACACAAAACATCTTTCTTTTTCGGTTAGGCTTTGTTTTTTTTTCTCTTTTTTCTCTTTATACATCATCTCCTTCTTTCTTTTTTTCTTTCATTCCTTCTTTCATCATTTTTCTTTTAATTTCATTCCTTTGTCATAGCTACATCACCTTCCTTCCTTCCTTCCTTCCTTCCTTCCTTCTAAGCCAATGATAAGCGCTTCGCTTTACAGTCAGACCAAGAAATATTTAAAATGTATTCTCCTGTTTGATAATTTGGGAAATGGGTCGGTTAATGAAATATCTGGGTAAAACGGAACTTTACCATTGCTGAAATTCTTCAAACAATAACAAATTTGTTTTCTGTCAAATAATCAATCAGCGCAAACAGAAATATCAAATATATGTAGTGTATAGATTGAAGCTTGCTATTTTAGCAAAGTTTAATATACAAGTTTATAGATAGTTCACAGATTTTCAAGTTAATTAAGGAATAAACACGTATAACAATGTCTGTCGACTTTCAATATTCTTCGAACTTCAAACAGCGATATTAATTTTATATATTTCGCAAAAATTGTCCATAACATAAACCAGTTCAGGAGGCATTTTCATCATATATTAGTTCATTATCTCTCTCTCTCTCTCTCTCTCTCTCTCTATCTATCTATCTATCTATCTATCTATATATATATATATATATATATTTCAGTCTGTTCATATCTATCTATCTATCTATCTATCTATCTATCTATCTATCTATCTATCTATCTATCCCAGTCTGTTAATAAATCTATATATCTATAAATGAAATTTGTCCTGAATGGCTACTCGCCTAAATCCTTTTCGTACTAACGCGGGTTCCCCCAAATCTTCATTAACGACCTTCCAGATTACATCAACTCTTAACTTGGCATCTACGCTGAAGATAATAGCATTTACTCCTGCCTCGATAGTAAGGCTGATCAGTCCGGCAATATCAAAATGACAGCTGGTATATAAAACGACCTCAAGTCTATCGTTAACTCAAGCAAAACATGGCTTGTCAGTTTTAACGTCTCCAAAACTAAACGTCTCTGTATTAATCATCTGAGAGACCTTTCTATGCCTCCCAATGATATGGCTGATGCTATCCTCCAGGAAAGTAACACATTGCACCTATTTGTGCTAACGTCTCAGCTGACAAGAAAGACGCTATCGAATCCATTGCCAGGACAGCTGCTAAAAAAGTCCATTTACTCTGTTCATTGAAGAACCTGGCAGCTCGTCTTCAGTCACTTGCCCACCGACGTAGGGTTGCCTCCCTCTGCCATTTTTATAAATACTTTAATAGTAATTGTTCGGATGACTCAATTGCAATGATACCTAAACTGTATGAATTTAAGGGCAATATTAGACTGGTGGTGAGATGGCACTAATTTACAGTTGAGCTACCTAGGTGCAGCCGTAACTTCTACGTAGTTGCTTTTCTCGCTTGTGGAATTCTCTTTTGGCTCTATGCTTTACAGCCAATTTTAATCTGCAAGAATGCAATGCCAATCGCTATCTACTGTCCTCCTGAATTGCCAGTTATTTTCCCACTCATTATTAATGTTTCTTTCCCTAATTCTTCCCCACCCAGTAACCCATTGCGTGTTGGTGGATGTACTGCCTTACTTGAGGTGACACTGATTTTTAAAAAATCTATCTATCTATCTATGAGGAACATATGAAAAGTTCTTGGCTTAACTTGAAGTTCTAAAAAGCAGGTCTTGCTCAGTTTTTGGAAGATCGTGAACACTTTATTGCATATTCGCATATCTATTTATCAATCTAACTATCGACTTAAGGCCATATAACGCTGAAACACACGGTCTCGCACGATCATTGAAGCTATGTCGATCCTGGTCAACACCTAGATAGGTGACGGCTTAGGAATTCCAGTAGGGTTAATCTTGAATATGCGTTGATCGTTGATCCGCTGACGTACTGGGATAGCCCAAGATGGATTCGAATGCTAAGCAGAATATTAAGAGACGGAAAGAATTCGTTAGAAACAAAGAAAAGAGTACTGAACTGTTACGGGATATCTGTCTTCCTGTATGGCAGTGAATGAAGAACAATCTCATCAAGGATGAAAAGAAGAATTGAAGCAACAGATATGTGGTTCTAGAGAAAGATACTGAGTCTACCATGGACCAAACATTTGAGCAAAGACGAGGTTTTGGTGAGAATGGAAAAAAAATGAAACTTATATTTATCATCAGGAAGAGGCAGTTGACATTTCTAGGGCACGTAATGAGGAAGGAAGGCGTGAAAATCTGATACTCAAATGACATATTGCGGGAAAGAGGGACAGAGGAAAGCAGTGAGTAACATACTTGGTGAGCTTGAGAAAATAGATAGTAGAACAGAGTTTGGGAGAAATGACAAAAGATAAAAACTTATTAAGAGATATAAGAGACAGGAAGATGTGGAGAGCTATGATCACCTACGTCCTGAATGGAGACGCCATATAAAAGAAGGAGTACTGATATCGGCTCGTAATTGGGAATCAAGTTGCCGAGTTTCAAATCCACACAGGTTCGTTATATTCACTTACGAGAAAATAAACTCGAGAAAGGCATGAATCCACGTGTTCCCTACATCCCCTTACGGGTTAATTAGTAGAACGTGTATCCGTAAATCAGTATTATTACCCAAATGTCTTATAATGTAAACATTTTCTGGTTTTAAATATTATGCAATGGTTTGATAATCCGTAAAAAACCAAATCAATTACACTTTTTATCGACATCGTCTCTGAAAGTAATTTCTCTTATTTATTTACAGGGAAACTAAAACAGGTACAAGGGGAATAGTATCAGCGTTAGAAAGCGAACGTTTTTAACTACAAAACCACCATTAACTATGCGTTTTCATCAACGTGGATAACGAGCTTGGAAAGGCCCGTCCGTAATGGCAATGTTCCGTCCTTGAATTCAATGGCACATCGTTGCTTCATACACATTTTTCATGACCGACTCCATTTTCTCCGACAAACGCTCTACTTTATTTTAGCAAGGCTAAAATCTTTTTTTGTTAATGGAATGGACGACAAACGTTATTTCCTATATCACTATTACCTGCTTCTGACATTGGGAGGCAACATATTTAAATAGGACGCATCACTATGGAAACACATTTTATTTCCATAATTGACAGATTGGTTTAATTAATTTGAAAAGTCGATCAAGATGCTGTGTTTATGAAATCAGGAGTGTAAGGTTAATTATCCGTCAATCTATTGTCCATTTGAATCAATATATGTCAAGAATTTATATTCATATTTATATATATATATATATATCCGTGTGCGTGTATGTGTGTGTAAGGTTAAAAAACAAAATATGAACAAATGAATAACAATTTCCAACACTTTGACGTATAAATATGGGAAAGTCTTATATTTATTTTATATATCAAGAATAATTTTTGGTAAATTTCTGTGCAAGTGGTAGAAAAAATGTGTGTTACTTTTCGTCCTTGAAGACCTCATCGATCTAAAGCTATGTTTACGTTGATCTGATTAAATATGCACATTTAAAAAAAAATATTTTGAGTATGTAATTTAACAGAGTCCATTTAGTCCTCTTTTTGTTTTTAATATTTATATCACTTTTTTTTTTAATATCCCAGATTGTAATAATTGAAAACCTGCCAGGAAAGGTGAAATGTTCTCAGAACCTTTACCGATTAAAACACTTTTAATACATTTTTATTTGAGCAAATTGCATTCTCTTTTAATTAATATTTTTTAAACAGAAGATATGGCTTAACTTGATATTTGTTACAACTACTAGAACAATAAAAGTCTTAATTAATACAAAACAAAAATAATAATGTAGTAAAACTTAGAGAAGAAATTTACTTTATCGCCTGTAATAATTGTTGCAAAGAATACATAGGTGAAACCTCAAAGAATGTTTTAAAGTTTTTAAAACGCGAAAGGATATTTTATTAATGCATTTGTTGCTCATCATAATGAATGTGACCATGATTTTGATTAAACAAATGCTACTTTACTTCAAAGAGAACCCAATTTACTAAGACGGAAATGTTTAGAAAGGGTCAAGATCATCCAGCGTAAATTTATTTTCCAGATTTTTACAAAGTTTCACTTTTCTTGGTAAATCTATTATTATGAAAATATGGGTGAGTTAATAACAAAAGTGATAAAAACAAACAAAATGAAAAACAAATTAATGAAATCGCGGAGACCATTTAACCAATACACATTTAAATAAGTAAATAAAGTAAATACTAAACTAATTAATAAACTACTAATGCACATATAAACACAAGTAAACGTAATAATAACAATCAAGAAGAAATATCAACACAAATCAATGGTAATGTTAATAACCATCACCATGAAATAACCTTGTACAAAACAGCATTCGGATTTACAATTATTTCCAATCAATAACCCCTAAAATAATTTGAAACTTAACCGTTAGAATAGTACAATAGACCTACCTATAATGCACCACTGACCAGCGTATATAAATTGTCGAGCCATAACACAAACACATGGGCTGATGATTGCGTTTTATAATGAAACAGATTGTCACCACTGTGTACTATCCTCAATATCCACGTTATATATATATATATATATATATATATATATATATATATATATATATATATATGATATAAATTAATATATTGTAAAAGAAGTTAGAAAACATCCGCGCGTAAAACATTAAAAAGATTCCAAATTGGGAAATGTAGAGCGAAAATATTTGCAAAATCAGTAAAATGCAATCTACCTTACTACACAGGTTTCAACTGCAAGGTCTCCTCAGTCAAGTAAAAGAATGAACAATTCAGAGAATTCCGCAACACCAGAAGATAGAAGAATTGTGAAAGGGGGGGGGGAGAAAAAGAGGGGGAAAGAAAGAGGAGAAGTGGGAGGGAAAAAGATAAGTGGGAGGGAGAAAAATATTATTCATTACATTCATTCGGGTTCATACATACCCAAAAGATATTTGCTCAAATACCTGCATTTAGATAAAATTTCAGATTTCTCATTAAGCAACCCAATTTCACCTTTCCAACTTTATATATGAACCTCTGTCACCCACTTCTCTCAACTTCCCAATGCACACACACACACACAAATATATGAGACTTTAATTACTAAAATTCAATCAATTTAAAAAATCCATAGAAAACAAAAAAACGAATATCTCTTCATATCATCATCATTAGCTAAAAGATATTAATATTAGATTATTGTTCTGGATGTTTGATGCGAACGAAATGTCAAATAAAGAAAAAAAATTCAGATCCATTACTTCTTATTCTCGTGCCATGCCTTTTACTCAAACTAACACAGGCAGGCACTTTGCTTCCACATCTCAGAGAAAAAAATATCGCAAGATATTTATTGATTTTACAGATCTCCAGCATCGATACGCACCCCCCCATTTTGTTGACATATCATAAAATAATTCGTAATTCAACGGTCATTAATGTTCATCCTTAATTAACTAAAAATATTTCTTTTTTTGTCACGTCAAGAACACAGACTGCAATCGATTGACAGTTCGTCTAAAAAATGTCGATAGCATTTTTAAAATAAATATAATCATCTTCTTTATATAGATTTTCTCTTCAGAACGATGGAGATTATGGCTCTCCACAGCTTCCTCTCCTTTTTTTGGTCCCAGCAATATCTGTCCCCTGACTAACAATCTCAGTTCAAGTTTTTCTCTCCATTTACATAAGCTAGTTATGGTAGTTTACTCGACATTTCCCTCTGTCCTTTTTGACTTCAATATGCCATGGGCATACCAAATTCTCAAAGTCCTCTTTCTTTATTATCTGTTCCAGGAATTTCAACCGTTTCTTGCTGATTCTACGTGTCTTTCACTTTCCTCACATGTTCCGCCCATGGTATCTTCAGCATCCTTCGGAAACTCTACATCCCTATTACCTCAACTCTCTTTTTCATCTGTGAGGGAAATTCACAGCCTTCATTGTCATATAGATCGACTGATATCGCATAACACCTGAACTTTTTTTTTATAACGATAGTTTTATATAGGCGACTATTCTGCTTGGTTTCTGGAAGGCATCTTTCGCAATTCCACTGCACCATCAGATTTGTTTTGTTGTATTTCTCATCGTCCGTCGTGAAACACCTCCCAGATTAAATTTCTCTGCTGTCAATTCATTCTGAAGTCTCCAATACAGGCTCACATCTGGCACTATTTCTCTTATTAACGGCCATACATTCTGTCTTCTTACAATTGATGTTTAGTCCTTTCTTCTCGCTTTCATAGTGCCATATGCGTGACTTATGTTGTGTCCACAAATAATCAATCCTGGTCAGACCTCCAGCTTTCATAAGCTTCCTTGTACGGGCTGAATAAATCCAGTGAGAAAAGGTGCCCTTGTATTTCGACCCTTTCTGAGTTTGTTTGCCCGTGTTCAATTCATTTTCTATCCTTATGCAGGTTCTTTGCTTCAAATAATTGTTCCAGATTATTCTAATATTTTTCCCAAATAAAACGAGTTTTCCTCGCAGTTCAAATAGATCTTGTTTTGTAGTTTATAAAACACTTCGGCGTCGTCTATAAAACATATATATATACGTAAAGAAGACAGTAAATATGTTTAGAGAATAGAAACGATCAGTAATATTTCCGTGTCAGGTTTTTTAGGATAGAAAAAGAACAATTTCCATATGTGACATTGTACGAAGTTTCAATGGAAATGGTTTAGATAAATGTCATCTTCAGCCAGTATTCAAACTCCGGTACAAATCGAAATTTCAGTTGCCTTTTCACAGTTGAAACTTACTATGCATTTGTGTACTTGCAAATTCTGCACTACACGTTAAAGAGAAAACCGCTTAAATATTCGGGAACACGAATGCATAAAGCGGTTGTGCCTGTGAAAAATTACCTTTCATAATAAGTATAGGATTTCAAATGAAAATATCAAGTAAAAGTAGTTGTAAATATTTGCTTATTGCTAAAATTTACCGTTTCTGTCGTCCGGAAAAAAAGAAAGCAATAATATAAAGTAATATTATCATCGAAAAGAAAAAAAATAAAGTGAAATTAGATATTTTCTTAGAATTTTTTAATTCTTGAAGAGAACCAGAGTAAGAGAAGAAAAATTCGGAACGGCCATAGGTGCTAAAAAAATATATATGGAATTCATTTCAGCAAAACGTTCATTTTCTTTTTTAAGTCATAATTTTATATATTTTTAGTGTATATTTGTAATTTTTTACAGGCAAAAATAAATGCAATGTCATTGGATTTAGAAAATAAAAATCCCGTTTAAATATTTTAGTTTCTTCGATGTTCTTTTTATTTAGTATTCTAGAAATTCTTTTTTTTTAATAAAAGTAGTTGGAAAACAAGATAGATAGATCGATGAATAGATAGATAGATAGATAGATAGATAGATAGATAGATAGATAGATAGATATGAAGATACTTAGATAGATATAAACAGACTGATACACAGACACACACACACAAACGAAAAGGACGAATAATTACGACATGCTAAACGTGCGGAGATGCTCTCAGACGGGCGCATGTGTGCAGGCGCGCGAACGCATATACGCACACACATAGATGCACGTACGCACATATACACTATGAAAAAAAAATGCACTAATGATAAGAGCATAAAAAAAAGAAAAATCGAGAAGTATAAGCAGTCAATTTATCATAGACGCTGACGAGTGGACGCAGTAATTCCCGGAGGGTCCATCTACGAAACTCTGGAACAGGATGCTGAAGGTAATATCAATCAGCTAAATGACAAAAGTTTTACTTCTATTAATTCTCTCTCTCTCTCTCTCTCTCTACACACACACACACACACACACATATATATATATATATATATATATATATATATATATATATATATATATAGGGAGAGAGAGAGAGAGAGAGAGAGGGGGGAGAGATAGATAGATAGATATGTGTTGAAAGTGACGCCCGTTAGCAACATTAGATTTGGATCCTTTTTATTTTGCTTCTGAACACCGCCATCAGCTGCTCTTTTGTAATAGCCTGAATGTACGCTGTTATCACTGCTTTCAAGCTACCCAGTGTTTGAGGGCGATCACGATACACTGAATATTTTGCTGTTCTGCTTAGATAAAAGTTTGCTGAATTCAGTTCTGACCACGCGTCTCTGGAAATAATGCGGTCTGCTGAAATGCATAAGCCTGTGAGATGTTCAGGCTGTCGCACCACCCTGCTGAAACCATGAGTAATAAAAATTCACGTTTGTCATCTGACCGATGAAGGTGGTAAAAATCTCCGAATCATGACGGTCTCTGTTTATTGCGTTCATAAAGAAAATAAGGCCAACAATTCGACGTCTGGAAATCCTAGCCCACACTTCAACCCTGAAATCATGTTGGGGCGTTTCATGCAAACTGTGGGGATAATTGGAGGACTACAATCTTGTGTTTTGCAAATGAACATAAGCCGAGACAGGGAATCATGCGTCGTCGGTAAAAAGAACAAAATGTAACTTCAGTAGTTTTTTCTTCGAAAATCGGTTGAACAATCTGCAAAAGTGCAGTCAATTTTTAGGATCAATTGCAGTTCTTGTACTGGCATTATTTCGTTTTGGAAGAGTTTTAATTTTTGTCTGGCAACCTTATTATTACTTCTAAGACCAATATATTGCGGCTGCACTAAATTTCGTCATGATTTTCTTGGACTCTGTTACAGACTGTCAGAAATATTCAACAGAGAGCCCCTCCAAGTAGATTTGATGGCCTTCGACAACGTCGGCTAAGATCAGTTTTCGTTTTCTGTTTATTCATATATATCATATATATATATATATATATATATATATATATATATATATATATATATGTGTGTGTGTGTGTGTGTGTGTGTGTGTGTGTGTGTGTGTGTGTGTGCATATATATATAGACTGAGAGAGAGAGAGAGGTAGAGACAGAGACATAGATAGATAAATAGATAGATGTATCAAAATAAACAGTGATATGGAAAAATTGTGATAGGTTTATAACTTAGATTTTGAAGATAGACAGATCAATTGATTGAGAATTAGGTACATAGATACGTATGAACAGACTGAAATAGCAAAGTGATATATATATATATATATATATATATATATATATATATATATATATATATATATATAAATGAGGAGACACGACAGATAATTAAATAATCTAGAATATATATATATATATATATATATATGTGTGTGTGTGTGTGTGTGTGTGTGTGTGTGTGTGTGTGTGTGTGTGTGTGTGTGTGTGTGTGTGTTTAAGAAAGTGGAAACAATCTTTTCCAGCATGCTCCATAAATATTCCTGTTGGCCGAAAGTGATGATCCTACCATTCATCGGAACTCTCTAAATATGAGAAAACTAGTCTAGAAAATCGGCTTCATTAATTATCCTGTGGGAATGACGTATTTTTTCATGCAATTGGCCAAATTCGGTTAACGTTCACCTGTCAATGACGTGATTAATCGGCCTCAACGGATATTACAAGAACACATCATGACCATTATTGAAAGTTCTTAGCCTGCCGGCACGGTGCTTTGTTGATAACTATGATCTATTCTCCAATGTGGTACACGACAAAAAAACAAACTCTTCATTCATTCAAATTAGAACCATGCTATATAATACGAGTCGTCTGATAAGTCCAGGATATTGTTGTTGTTTGCTGTATTTATTTTAGTAATATTACTCTTGTAAAAAGCAAAAAAAAAAATCTCATCAGCCCCTATATATACCAACAATAGAGATGAATCTCTAGTTTTGGATGATAAAGTGTCTAAGAGAAGCAACACTCTACATTTAAAACACATTCAGAAGGCGGTAAAGTTTAAACGATTTTCTCAGTAACTCACAAAAATTCACCGAGAATAGAAAAAGAATTTTCTGGTGAGCCAGGATCGTCAACGTGCCGAAAGGGACATGACGGAATAAACAATAATAAAATTACATTTGATTTCAAAATAACCCCAAAATTGAAATACAAAATTTAGTAGAGCTGGAATTTCCGAAGTGTCCCAATGACCGCCATGACTGGGTTCTCCTGCTTGTGTGGAATGGTGCAGAGTCCTCTTGCCAGATATAGGGTATCTCAGCAACCACCATCTTGAACAGGGAAGCACCACCTTCTCAAGGCACTTGAGGAGGGAGTGCTGCCCTAGTCGGCCTCTTGAATCTGATGTCCTCACCAACAAATTCAAGACTTCTTTTCATATCAGAACGATCAGGCTGTGTTTTGCGAGCTGCCGTCCCTTCGTAATAACCATTAGTCTCTTCCCAAATAATTTGCACTGTCATTAGATTGACAGCCAAACGTTCTGAAATCTTCCTATTGGACCTTTTCTGGTGGGGGCAATTATGTCAAGGTCTTGTTTTTCTTATCAAACTTACACCACTATACTGTGCAGTCGATAAAATAAAAATAAAAAACAAAGCGAGTGAACGATATTCAAAGTATAAAATGGTGACAATTTACTCATCGCACCGTATATATATATAT
>CAHIKZ030003327.1:1732500-1747500 GCA_903632075.3 Acanthosepion pharaonis | reverse complement strand
ACAATCATTCTTATCCGAAATCGTGATCAGTGAGAAGATACGAAACACAGAGTTGACCTCCGATAAGTATTGAACTTTGTTATTTCTAATTCAATAATTATTGCTCGTGATAAATCCACTTGAAGCTGCCTTCAGTCCATTCTAAGTTTATTTTGATCTGGCCATTTGCATCTTTTAATTTAGACGGTGTAATCCCAAGTCATCATTCATGAATTAGTCAAGGCCTGGCAGGCACAAGGGTCTCTGCGACACCCCAAAACTATGATACGGAAAAATAATTTATTTATGTTATGGAGAATAATTTTTATTCAATCTTTATAAAATAAACTTCATTTTATTTAATTTCATACATCTCCTTGCCAATTCTCTAATCAGATTCTTGATATTAAGATGAAATTCATCAAGAAAAGCACCGTAGGGTTTTTCCTGCCTAAATACTTTTGATCTCCTCCAACAACATCCTCGGAGGTAAAATAAATGGCAAACTTATTGGAACTGGGATAAAATCTGAATTTCATTAAGATGGTGATAAAAAATAAATAAATAAATAAACGCGCGTGAAAGTTTAATAGAATTAAAACAGAACGAGTTTGTGTTAAAAAATAACCATCACAGCGGAATGCAGATTGGCAGGGTGCGATGGATAAATTGTCGTCTAAATGACACAACCATCAAAATAACACTTCAACCACGGCTTCCAGGCGACTTCGGAATCTCCTGCATCTCTTCTGGACAGTCTCCTTGTTTAAGTTGGTGAATGCTGCAATAATCCTTGCCTTCAGTTCATATTTGGTGTCACAAGGAGTTTTATTGGTCTCTCTCTCTCTCTCTCTCTCTCTCTCTCTCTCTCTCTCTCTCTCTCTCTCTCTCTCTCAACTGCGCACCATAATCAAGGGGGTTGCAGTCTGGGGAGTTAGGTGGCCAGATGTAAGCGGTAATGTGGTCGCAGAAATTGTCATGACTGCGTTCTCCTGATTGTGTGGCATGGTGCAGAGTCCTGTTGCCAGACATAGGATCTTCCAGCAACTACCCTCTTGATCCAGGGCAAGAGCTCAAGAGCTCCGTGTTAAGTCTGAGGTTATCACCAGCTAGGTCAGGAGTCCTTTTCTTATAATAACAATCTAAAAGAGTTTTCCCTACCATTGGAATCACTATTAGACACATCCAACTCTTTCCGAATCCTCTGCACTCAACCACTGTAAAATGATCGAAAGGGTGAAATGCATCACAGGGATTTTTCTTTCCATTTTGTCACACACACACACACACACACACACACACACACACACACACACACACACATATATATATATATATATATATATATATAAAAAAAATAGTGGTAGTCATTTGTTTGAGTTTTTACTATGATTTTTGTTTGTCACGTGGTCATGGTTGCTTTGGTTTAAACTATAAATTCTGTTCCATAATTTTCCTTTTCGGCCGGCATTGCCCTGACGAGCCGTTTAGGTGAAACCTCCGTAGGTTTACCTGGCTCATTAGGATATATATATATATATATATATATATATATATATATATATATATATATATATTTTCAAGAGGATAGAATCCAGGCAGAACACAATGTCCAGGACAGAGTAAGAATATAATATAAAAGGCTCAAATACTAATGTTCCATGGTTATAATTTATTACATTGGAATCGTAATCACGATCCAATCCATCAGACCTACAAATTCAAAAATATTGATAAAAAAAAAAAATGATTTGAATTTGTAGGTCTGATGATACACATCGAAACAGGACTGCAATTATGTCGCGATTTTGACATGTTTTTCGATTCAATATCCTAAAATATTCCTCTACTTTGTACTGAGCCCTCTTTTAAATTAGATGCTACGAATGTTGGTATTGTGCTCTATTCTTTCTCACACACACACACACACATATATATATATATATATATATATATATATATATATATATATATATATATATATATATATATATATAATTTTTGAATAAATATTTTTGTTCTACTATTTATTTAGTATATATATATATATATATATATACACTTTCTTAAGGTAAATTAAGTCGCGGCAAAACTGTTGGCGAGTAATCGTGCGAGGTCTAGGATTGTCCACTCATACAGCTGTCACGTCCATTGCCTCAAGAGACCGGAAGGGCTGACAAACACAGCGTTTCATAAAAACAGGCCATGATGACGTCCAACTGCCATCGCTGGCGTTTCAGACCGACTTTTCTCTCATGTAAACTCGAATGTAATTGATGCGCCTTCTTTCAGTCAAATCGTCTTTCATCTCAGCCTGCTCCCAAATTGTTCCCTGCTATCGCTTTCAACAAACCTTTCAGGGGAAAATGGACACACATTCTGATGTGTAACCGTAAGAATGTGTATATAAAGAGACACACGAATAAACATATATTGTTAGATTGTTGCATAAAACGAATATCGTTATAAGAACGCTCATCCACACAATACCATCATGTACAGGCAGCTATAAAACTATTTTATATCTCACTCCAAAAATTAACGACCCTCCACCAAACCCATGCCTTAGGGCCATACAACGTTGAAACACTAGTTTCCAGTCGATTACCGAAGTTAAGCAACGTCGATCCTGGTTAGTATCTAGATGGGTAATTGGATGGGAATACC
The DNA here is from genome assembly GCA_903632075.3 of Acanthosepion pharaonis. NCBI lineage: Eukaryota > Metazoa > Mollusca > Cephalopoda > Sepiida > Sepiidae > Acanthosepion > Acanthosepion pharaonis. Next base: position 1,744,854 of record CAHIKZ030003327.1, on the reverse strand, counting down.
AGGCATTGGCAGGAGATGTTAACAGTTTTTCTTTCTTTCTTTTATTTTCACATTAAAACCAAGTACATGTTTCCCCATCTTTGCACGTGATCAAAAAAGTATTGACCATTATTTATGGAGCATTGGCAAGACATAACGGTCGTGCGAACAGACAAAGGGCGGAAAATACAATTATAATAGGATATTACTACTACTACTACTAATAATAATAATGATAATTCGACAATATATATATATATATATATATATATATATATATATATATATATATATGTAAACACGCACGCTTGTTAGTAGGATATAAAATACAAACAGATTCCACAATAATTAAAACTAAAAAACAAATAAGATAACCAACTCCACAAAAGGAATAAAATAAAAAATAAAAATTAAATGTGCAGATAAAATAAATAAATGACAAACTACGAATGCAATGCATGAGCACAAAAAATTGAAGTTGATAATAATAATGAACAACAAATAATTAATGAAGAAGGCGTGTGCAGAAGAAATCATCTATTATCGGAAGAACCAAATCCAAAGATATAATGCCCATTAAGTACGACAAGGTTTCCAATCGATCCTCTTGGTTTTCAATTTATAGTTTTCATCACCTAGAATATTTTCCAACCTGAGCTCTAGGGCCCAGTCTGTCTCGCTAAATCTGTGAAGAGAAGAGACGGATTCATAACTTTCCCAAAAATCTCTCGCTCTCTCTCTCTCTCTCTCTATATATATATATATATATATATATATATATATATATATATATATATATATATGTGTGTGTGTGTGTGTGTGTGTGTGTGTAAAGGGGACATTTAAATCGATACCCAGAAGCAGTGGTCAGCTCATGTGCGTTGCATTTTGCTCGACTATATATATATATATATATATATATATAAATTCTAGAAAGAAAATTCGGATTGCCAACACACAAACAGAATGTCTCATATCGAGAATATTCCACATTGAACATGAAGAAAAAATTAATTATTTTTAATAATATGTAAAAATCTCCACTTTCACCTGAAGACGGTTGCGAGACCAGACCAGAAACACGTGTCGTGAAATTATGTAAAACAAAGTATAATATTTTTCTCAATAAATCCACATTACAACCAAAAACGTTTGCGGCACCCTTTTCTTTTTTAATATATATATATATATATATATATATATATATATATATATATATATATATATATATAAAGGTCAGTAATACATTGTCGATAGTCTATTGTATTATTCTAACTGTTATTTTGGTGGGAGGTAACAGTTGTGTTTCGGAATAATCTGCAGGATATTGAGAGGAAATAATTCTGCATACGAATACAGTTATATGTCTATTTATAGGTTTGTTAGTTAACTTTTAATTTATCATTGATTATTTTGTTCTTGCTTGTTATTACTACGTTTTCTTGTGTTTTTCTGTGCATTCATTGTTTTTGTTAATTTGTTTTATTTATTATTTGACAATCGTTCTATTCCTGATATTTAACCCATAAATATAGTATTACTTGAAACTAAATTTTATCATATATATATATATATATATATATATATATATATAGTACTGAGACAATATGTTATTTAATTATTATTTATTAAAGAATATCAGACATTTAGTATTGTTACATATAAAATAAAAATTATTACCTAAGGGATTTTAAATTTTTATTATTTTAATATATATATATATATATATATATATATATATATATATATATATATATATATATATATATATATATATATATATATATATATATATATAAGTATAATGTGTGTGTGTATGTGTGCTGGGAAACAATCCTCTTTTATACATGTTTCATTAAAGAGTAGTTACAGGGTACAGCGTTTAAGATTTTATTAAATATCCGAGCTCTTTCGGCAATTCTATTAGCTATTATGAAGGATTTTTTAAAATTATTTTTAACTCAATGTGTAGATTTTCTGAAACATATATTTCTAGAGTGATGAGAATGTTTCTTTTTAATTTTCAAAACAAGGTCAGCACAGTGTGGCCGTGTTCGCAGCTGATGTTACCGAGGACTGGCCTTAATTTTTATTATTAGTGCTTCCATTATTTCTAGTCTTTTTTAAATATGGATGCAATATACTTGTATTTTCTACAAATAATTTGCGGATGGAGATTGGCAAGTTTACATGTGTGTTTACATGAGTCCTAACTGAAATATGATCAACTATAAGTAGTATATATATATATATATATATATATATATATATATATATATATATATATATATGAAAAATATATAGAAAATAGGAAGGAACTGGTTAGGTAAATAATCCAAAAGTCCCTTAGTATTTTAGTTATTATTTTTAAAAAATAGTGCTCGATACAAAAGTAGAGCATAAATATAATTATTTATTTAAAAATATGATTCCAAATCGCTGCATAAGAGGTCTCATGTTTCAAAACAGGCCGAAAACTTCAATATAATCCTTTAAATTAAATTGAGTTGAAAGATTAAATTGAAGCTTTCGGCATCTTGTAAGGCGGAAACATGGACCAGACAGCGATTTGGAATCATATTTAAATAAATATATATATATATATATATATATATATATATATATAAACACACACACAAACACACACATATATAATGGCCACATCGACGGTGTGTAATAATAAGCTTTTCTTGCTAGATCCTCTACTTCTGAGCAGTGAGTTCGATCCTCATTGGTTGCGCCAAATTTTCAGCTTTGTGCCACATCTAAACTACATTTCTTCACGTTTGTTGGGACAGAATGCATCACACCGAATATGTCATCCGATAAAAGTTGTTTTGTAGTAAATCGATGTGATGTAACCAGATGTTACCAAAACATACAAAAAAGTGGAATTGGTTTCAATTTTCATTTTATCATTTAATACAGGATGCATATTAAGTAAGAAAACAAACTAGCCTCTGTTACATTCTCAAAGAGGCAAAATGTATCATCAACATAATGATGATACATTAACGTTTTGGCGGTTCTAGAAAATAGATGATTTTCATTGAAACCCACAAAAATGTTTTCCAAACTTGGTCCCAGGACTGAATCCGTAGACACCATCGATTTGTCAATACATTGTGTCATTGAAATTAAATTCGACCGACGTAACAGTAAATCTTATTAACTTAATAAATATATTTTCAGGAATGGCAAGTGGAAATATCTGACAACGATATAGAAAGTCAGTACAGATATCAATAGTTTCTGAAATAGGGACACGAATAAACAGGTTGTTAATGTCAAAAGAACACATAAATTCATGAGTAAAATTAGATCTTTGAATATGCAAAAGAGAATGAACCTTTTATGCAATATATATTATAGTGTTCTAACACTGGTTGCAATAGTGCGGCAATCTATTTAGCAATCTTGTGTTGAGCTGACCCTACCGTAGAGAGAATTAGTCTTAGTGGATTTTAGGCATCCATATAGACGTGAATGAATAAAGCCTGAAGGCCAAATTTCACTGGTTATGCCAGAAGGAAGGACACTAATTTTTACCCATTTGACTAATTTTCTCTGGAATCTATTTTCTAGTGTCAATTTGAATCATAACTATCAACTGGATCTAATTTGATAAATTTTGTTATATCATTTAAGATTGTTATCATTTTATCACAATGATTAAATACAACGAATCCTAAACCTTTCTCATGTCTAATGATTACTGACGATTTATTATGACACAGAGATTTAATAACAGAATAGTGTTCTCTGTACCATTTAAAATCAGTGTATGAAGTAAATGTGCTGGCATAGTATTGGGCAAGATCATTGTGTCGGGTGAACAACAAACAGTTCTGCCATCACGGAGCATCTTATAAATAGACCAAATTGTGTCACCAATTTCAGCACAAACTCTTTCATTATCCTGAGCGCTCACTCATTCTTGGATTTAAAGGCATTAGAAACAATCTATGTCAGTTTCAGACAGCCATACCTCTGTAAACAGAGGGAATATCTAGCTGGACTTTATTTCAATCTGGTTGTACCGCCTTTAATAAATTGCATTTCTTTTATATTTTGCAAGATTTATTCCATCGATTTCAGCTCTGTTGTGTGAGAGCGAAACCGGTCGGCTGGTTCTTTTTTTTTTCTTTAATCATGAAAGATAAACTTGGTCTTACCTTTTATATTTCCATAATAAAGTACTGTACCCCTAAGAAAATTAAAATTATGATATATATATATATATATATATATATATATATATATATATATATTTTAATATTTACACTCTGATAGTGTGAAAAAACACAAATAATATAATTTTGTAAATAAAAATATATTTGAACAAACCGACAAACATTTACTATATATATATATATATATATATATATATATATATATATATATATATATATATATATATATATATATATATATTTACTATGACACATTAGACATGATACAAAACTGAAAATTCTGAGAATTCATTACTCACTTGTAATTTCTTATGTGATCTTGCGAGATAAACTCGCTAACCATCACACCATGCCGAAGTGGGCCTTATTTATATGTTTAAATGTGTTTGTATGTGTACGTGTTCGTATGTAAACTTGCGTATATATATGTATGTATATATATGTGTGTGTGTGTGTTTGTGTGTGTGTGTTTGTGTGTGTGCGTGTGTGTGCGTGTGAGTGCGCATATTTAGATGTGTAGAAACATCGCGTTATCAACGTTAGGTATCTGATCATATAAAAGTAAAGTGCGCTTTTCGAACTTTTTGAAAAGTTTGCTTTAACTAAAATCATTAAAAAAATATTTTTACATCAACCAATTTTTTGTAATGCGGACGATGGCAGATCCGTTTGCAAGTATTTTTTAAACGCAAAACATCATTTTGGGAGGTAGAAAAAAATCTATTTGTCATTCGGAAATTTTCCTTTCCTCTCTCCTTCCATATTTTTTTGTTCACGAAATTTATTTCTATTTTTTTCTAAATAATTATAGATGTATATTTTAAATGATTTATTTTCTTTAATATACTTACTGTTATTTTGTATATTTAAAAGGTTTTACTTAAAACCCGCCTAAACGTTCGTACACATATGCATGAATGATTCTGTTCATAAATGATGGCTGTATTTGCTTTGCTTTGATAAAAGAAGCATTTAACTCGAAAAGAAATTTAACGAGGAAACTTCTTAAAGCATTTTGAAAATTTCTTCTCCCAGTTCGTTTACGTTTACCTTTCGTAATTGATTTACGTTGGCAACGAGAAACATTTTTGGCGGTTAACTTGAAAATTCCGGATATTTTCAGGCCAGGGACGTTTCAGCATTTGTAATAAAAAGAAAAAAAAATGTTTCAATAGTTAGGAACAAAAAGGATGATTGCATTCAGAATGCCAAACTAATTTAATATTGAATAACAGACGGGAAAACATAATGAATAAACCAGAAAAAGAGGAACTGATGTCAAAATATACAGTAAACCTGACGATTATAAAAAAGAGAATAGTCTGAAAAATTCGCGGCCTGACCAAGAAGAGATAAATATGTTATAAAATTATAACATAAATATGTTATAAAACATATAACATAAATATGTTATAAAATCCATTTATAATATATTTATGTTATAATTTTAAATAAACAATTATATATATATATATATATATATATATATATATATATATATATATATGAAGAAAAATATACGGAAAAACAAACAAAAATCCTAATATGCAATTATGCTGTTTTAATGTTAATATAATGTCAACGTCGGACGTTTCGGTTTAGTCGACCATCTTCAGGACATATTCATAAAGCATAATTAACATTAGACTATATTCAATACAACATGAAAAGACGATGGACATAAGAGTAAGACTAATCAAAACAGATAACTGAAATTTTTCAAGATCAGCGTTCCGTTTCAGTTATCTGTTTTGATTAGTCAAAATTTGATTAGACGAACATTCTCATCATTCTTGAAATACCAGGATATTCACTATGGAAATCCTTCGATATTCGCTTCTGTAACACATTAGGTATTATAATCCTTTTTCCTGAACCTTACTATCCGTTGTATAGCCAGTAATCTTTTAATTCTGGATTTCGTTTTTTCTTACATTCTTTCAATTCTTTTTTTATTTTTTTTTATTTTTGCAATAAGGACGTCGTTTTCCGCTTTTTCTTTCATTTTTTCCAGGGTAGATTGTAACTCTCGTACGACGTTACAATTTTTTTTATTTCAATTTCGTGGTGCAATGACCGTGTCTTCAAATGGTTCCGCATTTTAGGTATTAATCTTGATAATCCATTCACATATCCTAAATTTTAAACGATTGGTACTCCATCGTAAAAGTTTAATAAGATGGCTATCCAGCGTTGTAGTCTATTAGCTGTTTGAACCATATATATATTTTAACAGAGGAACAGGTCTGTGTGCAAGCTAAAATTTCTTCCATGAATAAATCTATGAAATTTCCTCACAGCATATATAATTGCCATAACCTCTTGTTTTATTTAGTTGTAATTTTTCTCTGCTGCTAGAAGCGAGCGTGAAGCATGAGTAAAGGCTTTCATTTTACCACCATCGTATTTGTGTAAAATCACCGCTCATATACCTTACTCACTAGCATCTGACGCCACTACAGTTTCTGCTTTTGGATCTTAGTCTGCAAATGATAAATCTGACATAAGTCTTTTTTCATTTCATCAAACACCTTTTGAAAGTTATCATTCCAGTTCCACTTTATTCCGTTTTTTAAGTAGATCATTCAGAGGAGTTCTCAAATTATGCATATTATGAAAATATATTTGATAGTAATTAACCAGTCATAGAAAAGTTTGTAACTTAGTCCTGTTTGTTGGTGGAGGAATATTTTTAATTATTCTTGCCCTCCATGCATCAGGTTGACGAATCTATAATCTGACCAAGGTATTTTATTTTCGACAAAAATAATTTGCATATTTCTTCACTGAGCTTGAATCCGTACACTCTTTTTTCCAAAATTGTTTTCATATGACCAACATGTTGTCCTTTAAATACAATTTTGATTAACATGTCTTCCAGATACGCCACTGCGAAATCGCAATCCACAGGCATGATATCCATAGCTTGTTGAAAAATACCTTTTATACCAAAAAGAAATCGATTAAACTTCTATAATCTTCTGTGCGTATTTATGGTCGTTAATTCTGCACATTCATTGTCAATCTGAATTTGTAAATAAGCTTCAGAGAGATCCAGCTTTGAAAATATTCTTCCGCCGTTTAACTTGCAACATTTTTCTCCAGACATTCTAATGTTTAGTTATATATTTCTAAACAACTGTTTCATCCTGTCGAAACATCCACACAAATATAAAATTTATTAATTTTGTTTTACATACACTGCTGTTGCAGTCAGTTTCGAATGCTTAATTTTTCTGTTACGCCAATTCTTTCGAGTCTGTCCAACTCTTCGTTGACTTGCTCAAATGATACAAATGGTACGCTCCATTTCGGCTTAAATACTGGTGTCGAAGTTTTTTTACTTGAAAATCCATATTGTATTTTGAACACGATCCCAGTGCATTTGACAGAACATCTGGAAAATATTCTTTTAGTTATTCCATAAGATATTCGCTCTTTCTAAATTGGTTGCTTGTCTACTTACATTTTTACAATAAAAGTTTATTACCAAATCACAAATTTCAAATAGTCGTAGCATTTTTTAATACAAAAGCTTTAGTTTTTACATGCTTATTACGGAATGAGACATTACAAGTCATTTCTCAAAAAAAAAAAAAAAAAATTCTCACCAGAAACTGAAATTGCGACTTTGGATGTCCCTTTTAATCAAGGTTTTTCCTTCAGTGTGGTTTTACTGATTATTGAAATATCACTACTAGTGTCTAGTAACATTTTCCCACCCACATTATTTACTTTCACATTCAAAGATTTCTTTTTATTTTCTGTGACAATTTTTGCGTTGCAATGCTGTGTACGAAATTCTTCCTGTGAGTATTCTTGGTTTGTTTTTGCATTGTGAATTTATATGTCCCATTTACCACACTTGTAACATCTTGCATTTTTAAATGAACAGTCCAAGATGTAATTTACCACATTTGCTTTTCTGTCTTCGACATCGTGTTCCAGACTTAGAATTGTCTGGCGATCGTTCAATATTTTTTGCAGTGTAATATTACAGTTTTTTTCAATTTCCGTTACAATTTTCGCTCGTATTTTCAGCATCTTTTTCAGTTGTTAAACCTTGAACAAAAATTAAGCGTTTGAATATATCTGGAGTCATTTCCTTTATTCTAAACTTTTTACATACCAGCATATGTGATAAAATATTCGTCCCAACTGCTACATTCTTGATTGAATATTTCTTTATATCTGCGAAAATACCCAGTCTGCCATCAGGATTGCATGCAAATTCTGATATTGTGTTTTAAACAACTTCTAGCGTATGAGACATTACAGAATTTCTTGTTTTTTTTTTTCATAATTATATCCAACAACTCCTGTTGCTGATTTTGTAATTCTAGCAACTGTTGAAGAGAAAATTTGCTCCATATTCTCAAGAATATGTTTTTTTCCCAAACCCAAGAGAAAATCTTTTTCTTCTACACATTTTTTTTTAAACCAATTTGGTTAAAAATCTTGTCACCCGTATTTTTGTTCCTGAAGCAACACTTATATTTTTCCATACTTGTTCACTCAGTATGGGTTTCCAAAATCATTGTAACTCCAATTACATCTCGTATGATTTCCTGTACAATGTTTATAAATCGCCTGAGTTTCGAATCCCCTGTTGCCACTATGATAACGCGCTTCGTAACGTTTATAATATAAGTAATGATTTGGTAACTTGCTGTGACGCCTGCATTAATTAGTCTAGAGATTGACTCCAAACAGTTTCTTCTTCTTACCTCTGACCTGGAGCTCTTTATTTAAGGTTATGGACTAGTTCATATTGTCAATGGACGTGTACTATTTACTCCATAACAATTATCTTCAAATCCCATTGGTAATAGCTTGTGAAATATCAAACAATACCCAACAATTTCTCTGGAAACCAGCAAAATAGTCAGAAACCATATTAGAAAATCCTTAACAAAAACTTCTGCTGGTCTTTAATCAAGAGTATATATATATATATATATATATATATATATATATATATATATATATATATATATATATATATATATATATATCAAGGCAAACATTTTAGTTCGATCAAATCCTAAATGATGAACGCGTTACACACACTTTTCGATTTGTCATAGATTTTCCTTATATATATATATATATATATATATATATATATATATATATATATATAATAATCTATGTGTGTATGTGTGTGTGTGTGTGTGTGTACTTGTATATATATATATATATATATATATATATATATATATATATAGGGGGGGTGGAATTGGGGGAAATCTTTCAGAGCAACCAGAATGCGAGATGAAAAAAATCTAATGTTTTTAATTTGGTGATATTTTAGAAAATGTCTCGAGCCAAGAAATTTTCAGCACCCTCTTCTGTGTGCATTCCAGAAATTATGCAGGATATACACGCATGCGTACATACACATCAACACTCTTCTGTATGTGTACGTGTTTTCAAAGCAATCGCAAACATAAACGCATATATATATATGTGTGTGTGTGTGTGTGTGTGTGTGTGTGTGTGTGTATTTACAATAAGTACATTTGAAATAGAAAGTAAGCACTAAAACAAATTAAATCAGAAACATTTTGCTAATTTTTACCCAAAGGCATATAAGAGTTTTCATAAACAACAGAATAAATCATTTGAGTTTTGGCAAAATAAAGCCGCTCTAAATATTTCATTTATCTGTGGCTGAAAATGATTTTTAGAAGTTTATGGAATTGAAGAATTCAATTTTTTTCATCATTAAATTTGAGTGGGGCATTCCGGGCTTTTGATTTTCTTCTGAATTTGCGCAAATTTTGTCTTGCAAAATGTTTTTGCTCCTGTAAAGGCGAATTGTACAAAAGAAATATTTGGATGTATATTTATTAAAATAATGGAGAGAAAACGAAGAAGAAGAAGAAGAAGAAGAAGAAGAAGAAGAAGAAGAAGAAGAAGAAGATGATGATGATGATGACGATGAAGAAGAAGAAAGATACATTTAAATTAATCTAAAAAGAAATATAAGGGGAAGGCAGGTAAGAAAAAAAATCTATCTAAAAACATTGGAATTACCAGAATAAAATATTCAAGTTTTAAAAGCTGAATGAACTTGGATTCAAAATAATTGAAGAAATGGAACAAAAATAAAAGAAGGATGAAAAGGAAAAGAAGAAAAGTAGGACTGTGAAAAATAAAGTAGATAGTGAAGGAATAGAAAAATAATAGAAAAAAACGCAAAGAAAATAAGGAATGAAGAAAAATAGATAGAATGATGAGAAAAACAAAGGAAAGGATGGAAAAAGAAAGAAAACATAAAGATAAAAAATGTGGTTAAAGATAGAAAGAAAATGAAAAAAAAAGAATTGATGCTAGGGAAGAATGAGTGAGGCATAGTAAGTAATCAAGGAAAATCGTAAGGAAAAATAAAAATGGGGGGATTAGAGGAAGGAAGGAAGGAAGGAAGGAAGGAAGGAAGGAACGAAAGAAAGAAAGAACAAAAGAAAGAACGATCAAAGGAACGAAAGAAGAACTGAAGGAAGGAAAAATAATGATTGAAGGACGGAAAGAAGAAAGGACGAAAAAAAAAAAAAGAAAAAAGGAAGAAAAGATTGAATGATTGAAAGAAGGAAAGAATGAACGGAACGAGAAAAAAAGACGGTAGGGAGAAGACACAGAGAGAGCGAGAGAGAGAGAGAGAGAGAGAGAGAGAAAGAGAAAGAGAGAGGGAAGATGAAAAAAAGGAAAGAATGAAAAAAGAATGAATGAAAGAAGAAAAGAATGAACAAAAAAGGGAAGGAAGGAAGAAGTGAAGGAAGACTGGAAGGTATGAAGAAATAAAAGAAATAAATGGAGGCAGGTAAATTGGAAAAAGAAAGAGACTAAAAGAATGAAAGGAAGAAATCAAAAAAGGAGGGATAAATTGAATGAAGAAGGGATGTATTTTTGGTTGAAGCAAATGACCTTAATTAAAAGAATAAAAATAGAGAGTAACATAAGCTTGAAGATAAAGAAGAATTAAAACAGAAGACAAAAAAAAAATGAAAATAAAATAAAGATATTTTACTTATTATAAAACGCAGGTTGTATGTGTGTGTGTGTGTGTGTCTGTAACGTTTATATGTTGGATCGAATTTCCTACATTTTTTAGCCGATTTCAACAAAACTTCACAGAACTACATAAAATTACCTTGTTGTGGTTCTAACGGGACCGAAAATGGGAAAAATACAGTTGTTTTTTTAATAAAATCAATTTGAAAACACGATTAAGACACATCGTGAGAATGAAAGGGGGAGAACTCACCCACGAAAATGTAAACAAAAGAGCATAGCATGATGAAAAAGACGCCGAACTTGACGAAAACAAAATTTTATCGTCTAATGTTCATATTATTATTATAAAAGGGAAAGATCAAAAGTATTTTGGGGTATTTTTTACATTTTTTAATTGTTCCTAGCACGTCTGAAATTTTCGTTAAAAATATTGTTTTTTTTTTTTTTTGTCAAAAAAGGGCAGATAATCATTTTCAATCATTTTTTCGATTTGATAAAAAAGATTAAAATCTTACTTTGATATTCTTTTAAAGTCAATTATCATTTTTTCAAAACTGATTTTAATAAAAACAGAAATTATACTGTTTATTTAAAATATTTTGAACCAAGTTTAACTTAGCTTCTGCACCGAAAAAATGTAATTTGAAAATAAAACAAAGCAGGTCATAACCTTTCGCGTCGCTTGACGATTGACGAAAGGCACATTCATAACGTTTAGATAACTTACGGGAGGAGAATTCTTTCTACGGATGGAAGGAAGTGAAATTATTTAAGTGAACAAATTATTTACCTTGTTACTTTTAAGGAAAACCTTCAGCGCTCTAATTTTTTATTTTTTATTTATTTTTATTTTTTTTTGTACTTAGCTTTCATTTTTACGTTTACGATGCTTTATGGAAAATATAAAGAAATTAAAAAATAAGACTGTTAATAGTGAGATTAAATTTCATAAGAAAAAAGGTATCTAATTAATTTAGGTACCTTTCTTATGAAATTTTATCAAAAAAGTGTACATAAGATACTATAATTTTATGTACATTTATTACATTTAACTGTGTTATTTGTATTTCCATTCATTTTATTATTAATTTTGATATTTCATTTATGGAAAAATGTCATAACTGAGATTAATATAAAAAAATAAGATCATATAAATTAAAGTTTA
>CAHIKZ030003327.1:1680000-1727500 GCA_903632075.3 Acanthosepion pharaonis | reverse complement strand
AGAGAGAGAGAGTCGTGTTTTTTTTTGGTGTTTATTCATTCAAGCATGACCAGATGGCTGATAAGATTTAACAACTTATCTCATTTCTATCAGCGTTTCATTTCTCACTTTTCCACGCCTTCCTCTTTATCAAATGATTTCGGTCTCATCGCTGTTGTCGTCGTCGTCGTCGTCGTTCTCTCGTATTACAATTTACTCTTGCTTTTGCAACGGACAAATTCCCGGCAACAAAATAAAGAAGAAAAAAGTGCTTGAAATGAAATATATTTTACTTCAACAATAGGTCACAGCGAGGTAACAAAACAGAAAAAAGAAAAAAAGAAAAGGTAGGTGACACAAAAGAGTGAAAGAGAAAAGTATTAAAAGCTGAGTGAGAAGGAGGTTATGCATGTTTTATTTTATTTTTATTTATTTAGTTTAACTTTTGAGAGCTTACACACTCACACACACTCACACTCTCACACACTCACACACACAAACACAAACACAATCGTGCGCGTGAATCATTCTGTGTTGTGCCCCTTCACAACAAGGCCGATCCTAATTCTTAATAGTTTCCTGTATTTGAAGATTGCCACACTTATTAAAATAGATAGTAACGTCGTTAAAGAGAAAATTCTTCAGAGTGATGCTATTGAATCATCTCTAAATATAAATCTGCGACCCCGGATTTTTCAAATATTTCCGTTTGTTGAAGGATTATTCCATTACCAAACATAAATAACTATAAAAATTTAAAATATCAAAAGAAAACTGTTAAATTTTAAACCTTCTATTATTTAAAGTATTTGCTACATAAATTAATTAAAATAATATAAATATTAATTACATTATTTTAAAAAAATCACTTTTGTTATTAGACAATAAAATAGGTCACTTAACGTCCTCCATAATTTAGTAAACTTTTCAGTTAACCTGATGCCTGTTTATGAGCGTCCCTAAATTTAAAAATTCTGAAAAACTAACATTTTTACTTTTGTTTATAAATACTTGTTGCAAAACGGAAAGCTTACATTTGCCTTCACAAAGTTCATCAGAAGAAGAAATAATAAAGTTTCCTTTAGGAAAGAAAGAGAACCTAAACGAAATCGGATAACTTATGTGCCCAAAATACATATTAAAAAAAAAAGAAAATTATTTTAAATTTAAAGATTTCAAGTTCTCTCTTTCATTCGTGCGCATGTGTAGTCGAATCAGCGTAAATATAATTTTAGTCTGATGAAGTCCATAAGGACGAAACACGTCATACGAAAACCTTTCCACTTTGTCATATATCTTTCAACTAAAATTTTCTTACTGTGTAAAAAACATATATAAAATTTCCTTTATATATATATATATATATATATATATATATATATATGTACCACTCGGCTACGAAAGAGCGTCGCATCAATGCACGTTTGATTTTTGCCTTTAAAGCAAAACTCACATTGAGTTTCGTCTGTGTCAAAAAAAGTTTTCTTAAGTAATTCCTGATATATATATATATATATATATATATATATATATATATATATATATATATATATATATATATATATATATATATGCTCCCAGGAAAACCGCTTGAGCTCTCTTGAGAAAAGGGTGAGTTTAAAAACAGTGGCTCCTACTGCTATTAATACATTGCTCTTCAACTGAATTGAGCTCTCCTGGCTACTGGCTTATTTCATATAGAAAATGTAAAAATCTCCCTTTCTCTCTGCCGTGCGACGACAGCCGAAAGTGTAGGATTTCTGACTGATGCATAACCGGTCTGGTTTCTATTTCAGCTTGAAGCAATCGGACATCTAGCCAAACTGAAGAGCAGCACTGATACTGCGAAAAGTCTGTCTGTGGATGACTACATACATATATATATATATATATATATATATATATATATATATATATATATATATATATATATATAAAACATAAACAGATGTATTGGTAAAAGTTAATAAAAAACGCAAGTACCGAAATTCCAATCAAAATTAATACCAGTCAGATTAAATTCACAATAATAGATTCTACTGTAATATCTAATAAATATACAGTGTTTAATATTTCCTTGTAAATTCTCAAAAGACAAAGAAAACGTAGAAATTCACACTCTCATCATATTTTTAGGTTTTACTCCAATTCTAATGATTGCTTTTTAAAACCATAAAAAGAAGTGTGTACAAATCCCTAAATATTCACGACATGGCAAATTTTGAGTAGTTGTCTGTTTGACTGTAAAAGCAATATAAACCTGCTAGGCACGCATTTGTGATTTCTCTCAGGATATTTGTACAAAACTGAATCTAACGAACGACCCAGAATTTGAAACCGGGCCGCCTGTTCCACATACACAGCTAAATTAAAATACCCATTTACCCAATTCATATAAAAAAACTAATTTTCTCATTTTATGTAATGAACAAATGCTATGAGGAAATGGATATTAATTTTCTAATATTAACAAATAAATTGCCATATTTTTACCGCGTTTAACTCGTAGATGAATTGATAATAAATTCGGTCGTATTTTGTTTAGAAAATGTCAAAAAGTTATTTCTATTAATTGTTGACAACACTGGAAAAGAGTAGATCCCCAAAACTGTGTGCCATCGCAAGTGTTTGATCAAAATATAGCTTTCGAGAAACAGCTAGAATAAAGAGAGAAAAAAGTATGAACATCTGTGCATGCTTTATATATTAGATTTGACATGCTTAAGAGGACAAGCCTCAGGGTGATGTAGTTTAGGATCAACACCAGATATAGGCCTGATATGTATTGTGAATGGAGACCACAAGATCTTGTTACCAACTTCAACAATTGAACACTATTTTTTTTTAGGATCTTAGCATACCCAAGCTTATTACACACGCACACACACACACAAACACACGCACACACACATACACACACACACACATATGTATATATAGTAGAGAAATATAGCACACGTATGTTTCTGGCTTAATGTACACCCACACACACACACACACACACACACACACACACACACACACACACACATATATATATATATATAAACATATGTATGTGTGCGTATGTATTATACTGTGTATTATTGATGGCTAAAATAATTTCGTGCTTCGTTGAATGATAAGCGCCCAATTTCAGTGTTTCATTTCAGGTGACAAAGCTGGTAACTCTCTAATCTTCGGAGGTACAATAAACAAATAGCCTTCTTTTCTCTCCTGTAAGTGAAGTACGTTAAGCCAACATTGACCCTTAACCTGCCACTTATATTAAGATGTCAATATATCTAGTATAGGAGGCTTTTATTCTATATTGCTTTTTCCGTCTAAAAGGATTATCTTTTTTAGCTATTGAAGTAAATGAAGTTTGAAAAAAAAAGGACTAGAACGATCGCAGTGTTGCCTTCAAATGTGGTGAGACGTCGAAATTGTCGACACGTCAAAGAAAGAAAAGATGTCTTTCGTAGGGCAACAAAATTGATTTAAAAGACAAGAAGAATGGAAAAAAGAATAGGTTATACAAGAAGCGGTCTCAAGTGAATTCGATTAAAATAGAGTTTGAAAATGAAAGAATGTCGCGAATGACTTAGACGATGAGAAAAAGGTCATAAGAAAGAAGAAGAAAGGACAAGGGAATCCTATACTGAGTTATGAAAAAAGAAATTAATGAAAGGAGGATGAGGAGGAAAAATTTGTACCTCGGCTTTAATAACTTCCCTCGCCACCATTACGTGATTTCCTTTGGCCTTTTCTATAAAGATTTTTATCATAATTGTTCAAAGTTGGACTTGTCAGACGAATATTTTCAAATCCAGGTTCAAAACTGTTAGCAATTAATACACACAAGGTGTTATACAACTTTAACAGATTATCTTTCGGAATTAAAGTAACACATGGAATTTTTCAGCAAGTAATGGACACAATGTTGAGCGATCTAAATTTTGCGATCATCTACATAGATGACATTTTAATAAAATGTGAAAATCGGGAGCAGCATATTGAGCAATTAAATGAGGTATTCAGGAAAATAAACTAAAACGGATTTAAACTCGGTGATAAGAAATGCGAATTTTTCATGGCGAACATTAAATTATTTGGGTCAAATCATCGAAGAAAACGGTAGAAAATCAGGCCTAATCAGAGCAAGTTTGATTAAAAATATGTCCTCAACAAATGTGTTATCTTTACCAAGCATTTTTACGTTTCGCAAATTATTGTAAAGTTTTTATTCTGATCATTAATTTTTTGCGAGCACCATTAAAGGTTTTACTAAAAACAGATTCTAAGAGGAATTGGACAACAGAATGCCAAAAAGTATTCGAAAAAAATAAAAAGATTCTAACATCGGACTTGTTTCTCTCAGATTTTGATCCCAAATTAGAAATAATAGTGACGACCTATACTAGTCACTATGGTATCATTACTGTAATTTTGCATAATCACAAAGATGGATCTGTAAAAGCAAAATAGCGCATGCGTCAAGAACACTTTTATCGGCTGAGATGAATTATAACCAGATAGAGAAAGAGGTAGTGGCAATAAATTTTGCCACGACAAAAATTTAACAGATTCATCCAGGGTAGAAGGACATTTAAAGAATTTCATACTGGCCATCCAAATATATCTACCAGGCGCCTTTATGACTACTGGCCCAATATGGACAAAGACATAGAGAGATAGACAAAAGTGTCCAGAGGTTGTGCCATGGCAGCAAAATCACTACCAGTTAAATTCCCCACCCCCTTGGGCAAAGACAGACCCACCGTGGTGGTGATCACATATCGATTTCGCGGGACCCATAAATGGTGTTTACAACGTAATCATTTTCGACATTTTTCCCCAAATAGCCAGAAATTTGAAAATGCAAGACCCCAATTTCTACAATTATATTAAACTTCTTGCACGAATTATTTGCTAGATATGGTATCCAAAAAAAAGACCCCCCCCCAAAAAAAAACGTTTGAGGTCAACGTCACGCAATTCACTGTGAAAGAGTTTGAAAGTTTTTGTAAAATCGTTGCGATACAACATATCAAAACTCCCTCCACTACCATTCAAGATCGAATGGGCAAGCAGAACACTTCACTGATACATTCAAAAGGGCGTTAAAAAGAACTAATGGAAGTGAAACTAATGATATGTTATTACAGAAGTTTTTATGTGTATATCAGGTGACACCTAATCCTAACACGGTATCAGGTATGTCCTCGGCAGAACTAATGTTCGCAAGGAAAATTAAATCGGCGTTTGACAAACTGCTGTCGAATAATAAACAAAAATGTCGTAAACAAGAAAAAAAAACGATGTCCAGAAATACTTGAAACCCGGCGTAAAAAGTATTCTTTCAAACTTACAAAAATTGAAAGGAATGCTGGGAAGATGGGGTAGTTGAGAGACTATCGAAAAGTTATTGTACATGATAAAATGGTTTACATGGATGTATAAAAGACATCTAAATCAAATCAGAAAAAACTCGGATGAACAGAATATCCGAGAGGATGAGTCAATGGTGGCTCTGTATGACGTTTTCAACGTATCACACCCCATTAAAAGGAAAAGACATTTTACAGAAATGTTGGATCTTAACCCAAAATGAAAAATAAAATGTATAACTTCTATAGGAAGTAAGTTCCACAAGAAAAAATGTTGTGACAAGAGCCAGTTATCCCTTCTTACTATCATGAATGAACTGATCCATTTGTAATAAGTAGTCCTGGGTAATTATCTAGAGAGAAGATAATTCTATTGCGGTGACTTGTCTAGAACAGTATTGAATCTGTCGAGTTAAGTGTTGTATCAGGGGATGTTAAAGCATATGGTTTTCCTTTTTCTTGTTATAAGTTTTGATTTTCTTGTAATTCTCATCATAATAAAATTATAATGCTAGCTATTATTACGAGGAATTAATATACCTACAATTGTATAATTTAACACAATTGAAATTTAACAGACTTTTTGCTAACAAAGTAATCAGGATCAATGTTGAGATAATTATTATTAAATGAAAGGGCGACGCTGAGTTTCGTAACCTTTCAATCATTTATCGGGATTATCAATAATGATGATTGTATTGATTGGGCAAATCTAGTTTATGATTTTAGAAACACATTTTCATAAACAAACTTTCATATTTAAATATTGCAGTAAGAACTGCCAATGTCGCGAGATCTCTTTAACAATTTGAAAGCTAATAATCAGATTGTGTTTATTGCTTTAATTTTAAATAGTCCCTCTTTTTAGTTTTCTATAACAACTGAAAAGTCAAATAAATTCAGTATGTAGAAATAATAAATACAGAACGCTTTAAATGCCTCATTGTATGGATCGGTTATTACAAATTTAGCGTAGGAAATAAAGAAATGTAACTGCGCTGGAAGTAGTTTTGCTCAATACCTCAAGATGCCACAAAACCAAAACATTAATCTAAAAATTAGAGTCATGTTTTTAAATAACTGCGTCAGATCAAGGCTTTCATATGGATATCAAGCACTGAGTCTAAACCGTACAGAAATATTAAAAATTCCAAATGTGTACAAGCGCAATCTCATATCAATGGCTAAAAAGGGTTTTGAGCAAATGAAGCCTGTAGATCATAGAGAGGACCATTCTTCTTCGATTAATTAATTTATTTATTTAACGGCATATCAACTCCGTCTGTAGGAACCCCGCGGCAAGCAAGAACGTTATCCGAGTAGGCCTGGGTACCCTACTTCTGTAATTTATCCCAAGAATCTTCTTCTCATAACAGGAAGAAGCCGGCTCAATCCGCCCAGGGTGAATGCCGCATCAGTACAGTACAGTACAACTCCTTATGGGTCATTTAATGCCAAAATTTAATTTTCTCGGGTGCTTTGAAATACTAAAAACATGATATATGTTATTCTGCTTTCACAATTAGATACAAAGGAGATGATACTCAGCTTTTGGACATATATATGTTTCTGTAGGCATAAACACTAGAGTCGCTGAAATCTATGTTTTATGTTGTAGTTTTGTTGAAGTTTGGAATACAATTTGATTTAAGAAATTGTAGGATATTATATGGTTTAATTTCCCGAAAGAGTTCTTTCATCTTGATTGGTTGGTTGATTTTTTGGCAATATATTAACCTCTATGGGTTTTTAATTCCAAAAATCTAAATATTTTGAACAGAATTTTATGGTTTCAACTAAATATATTTGGAACGCACTTCTCGGCGTTCAACTACAGGTAAAATATATTGTTGGTCATTTTTTAATATAAAAATCTATTGCCGTTATTTTTATTATAAAAATGTTACTTATTCGAATCTAGAGAACTGGCCCTACAGAATCACAAATAAAAAACAGTACCAAATAGCCGAAACCACTTCAGTTAAGAACTTCCAAAATGAGCAAGAGCTAAAATGAGTAACTCGAAGAGAATATAATGTGATCAAAATGTTGATGTTCCACACTTCTTCAAATAAAAGGTTATGAAGGAAACTCCCATTAATACGGGAAAGGATGATAATAATTACTGGATATGTGAAACCTATTTTCCTGAAAATATTGCCTTAATAGAAAGAGTTTATCAATTTCAACCGACAGTGATACTCCTTATAAAGCGACAACTATTATTGCCATTACCATATATATATATTTTTTTCAAGAATGGATCACACGAGAGGAGCGTACATATCATTTTTTGTCTTGTTTTCGCTTCTAGATGCCCGCAAAACTCTTTTCGCAGACACTTTACACGGAACAATGTGGTTGTTTGCAAATAAAGCATCTAAGGATATGCTTTTAATTGCTTTTCTTTTTCGTTTTCTCTTTTGTTGGGAGAAAAAGTCAGTTCTATACAAACATTTATGTATATAAAGGAATCTCTCATATAAGAAGCGGCTTTGTAAAAATAGCGACCCAATTGAATGGCGACCATATTGGATTGTCTGGACACGATCTTCCATTCTTGCGACAGTCAATTGGCTGTTGGGCAGAGAATATCTTGGAAATCCTTTTTTTTTTCGTTTTACTTATGTGAATCAAAGATGATACTTGATTCTTTATATAATCTATAAGTCTGTGTTGATCGAAACTCATCTTTCTTTCACCTTCCTCTTCCATGATTCTGTCCTTCATCTATTTTCCCCTCTTTTCTCCATCCCTCTCGCTCAATATATTGACGCATTTACAAAATTCAAAAATTATATATATATATATATATATATATATATATATATATATATATATATATATATATATATAAGACTTTAAGACTATATATATATATATATATAGACCTTAAGACTATATTTTCATATATATATATATATATATATATATATATATGAAAATATAGTCTTAAGGTGTGCTATATTTATAGGATAAAGTGCTCAATAGATAGAGCGTTTGTAAATATAAAAGTGAACATTGAAGTCTACACTTAGACTATTTCATGCTAGACGCAATAGTCAGGCCACGAGTGCTGTTATTTTTCTTGGCTATTTATATATACAGGTCAGTGGTGCATTGTGGGTAGTCTATATTGGCGTTTATTTTGTCGGAAGTCGTTTATTTCTTTATTTATTTATTTGGGTTAAATTATTTTACTTGTCATTATTTATTTTTATTTTTAATCTTATTTTTTATTTTTATTTCTTATCTTATTTTATTGTCCATTTTTATTTATTTTTTATTTTTATTTATAAGAAATAAAATTTATAAAATGAAATAAAAAATATAAACAAAAGGACAATAAAATAAGTAAAATAAATTAACCCAAACAAATTACCAAATCACACTCGTTAGAATGGACAAAATAGAATAAATAAAAGATAAAATACAAAATCAATGGACCCAAAAAAATAAAGTAAATAGTAAACAAATTAACAAACCATTATGAGAAAAATATCAGTTAGACTATAAAAATCAAACCAAAAATCGGACGAAAAACATAACTTTAACTGCTATATAACGATAAAAAAATACTATGTTTCATAAAAATCGAAAACCGAAAAGAGTAAATAAAAACATACAGTATAATAAATAAATAATAAAAAAACAAGTAAAATAAATTAATCGAAATTCATCCAAATAAATAAATAAATAAACTAACAAACCGATCACGATAAATTAACCGTTAGAAAAAACAAATAAAGATAATCAAGCCAAATAAATACATGAAGTAATAAACAAATTAAAAACTGCTCCTGCCAAAATAATAGTTATAATAAACTACGACAATCAACCCCAAAATAGCTTTAATTATCTTCCCAAACCAAAACAAAACTAGTAAATAAGCGATGTAAACAAATTTTTACTACGTTAATGAAAATACCGATTAAAATTTAAAAAAATATATATGTAAGAAATAAAAATGAAAATGAAAAATAAAAATAAATAATTACAAGCAAAATGATTTAACCCAAATAAATAAATAAATAAATAAACAAATAAATGACTTCTGCCAAAATAGCCTACCCACAATGCACCACGGAGCGTATATATAAATAGCCAAGAAAAATAATAGCACTCGTGACCTGAAGTTTGTGTCTAGCATGAAACAGACTGTCGCCGCTAAGTGTTGACTTCAATGTTCACTTTATATATATATATATATATATATATATATATATATATATATATAGATGTGTGTGTGTGTGTGTGTGTGTGTGTGTGTGAGTGAAAAGTGTGTGTATATGAATATAAACATAAATATATATATATATGTGTGTGTGTAATATGTTATATATATTATTATTTATATATTATATGCGTGGTACTTATTAGAAAGTGTTCAATATCACAGATAGAGCTGACATATTTGGTTGGATAGATGTGAGTTTGTGACACTGACCCTAAATCCAAATTTTAAAAAAAATTAATCAGTTTGTCTGACGATCGCAAAAGCGTGAAACCCAGGGTCACGAACTCATATCAATCCAACCAAATATATATATGTATTCAAATCGTCTGATGATCGCGTGTGCGTGAAACTCTGGTTACGACTAGAGTCATCCTTTCAAAGCATTTATGATCCTTAAGCGTTTTTTTTTCGGTCTAGGCAATCTTGGCTTCGAGCATTTTACTTTGCTGAATTGGTAGGTTCACCTTTAGTCCGTTTTGTTTTTTCACTTTGATTTTGTTCGAGACTTGATTTGGATAATAATAATTTTAGGCTTTAGTAAGTTGTCCTTTTTTCTTTCACCCCCCATATATATATATATATATATATATATATATATATATATATATATATATAATAAAGGGTGTACCCAAAAATGTAACCATTCTTTAAATGACAATAATTAACTTGCAAACAAGATTCATGGTTAAAATCATGAAATATTAATGTTTATTGACTTATAAAAAGATTAACGGATTAAATTAAATATTAAATGAAATTAAAATGCATTCTTATAAATATTAAACTTGACGACGAATTAATAAATTTCGGACATTTTTTTAGTTGGGGTACACCCTGTATATACAAAGGCAGGCTGAAAATATCATCGGCTGACAATGAAATTATGCTTCTAACGCTGTGAAATCTTGCTTACATTATTTGAAACTCTTCGCATTAATAACTGAATTGTTGATTTTCTGGTAAACTGGTATCTGACTATTCAAATAAGACTTCAAAATTACCTAATAACGATTTTCTTTTGAAAGTGTACTAAATTTGGCATTGTGGCCTCATGAACTACCTACAGAAAAAGGGTTTAGACCCCAAGGACATTCATACTGATATAATTGATATATTAGCGTCTAATTCTCCAGCTTTATCAGCAGTGTAAAAATGGGCAGCTAAATTCGAGAGGGGATGGGAAAATCTTGAAGGTGACCCAAGATAAGGACGTCTTGCAACTGCCACCACCGAGAAAACACTGGTCATGTTCACCACATGGTGATGGATGACAGGCGATTAACTATAAATCTAATAGCCAATGTTATTAGCAGAAGCCCAAAGTTGTTTCATCTACGGGGAAGGTGGCGGCTTAAGTTTTTGTTATGTAAAAATATTTTGTTTATTGACTATCTTCAAAAAAAAAACAGAAAAAAACACATCATCAATGGAGAGTAATATGCCAACTTTCTGAGGCAGTTACAAAAGATTGTCAAGACCAAATACTCAGGTAAACCGACAAAAGCGGACTCGTTTCATCAAAATAAAGCTCTAGTGCACGGGTCCTTAGTTTTAATGGCTGCTGCACGTGACTGTCGCTTTAAACTGGTTGATCACCGTCCCTATTCTCCTATTTTGAATGTGGCTGGGAACCATCATCTCAGAGATGATGACGTCTTAACTGTTGTTGATGACATTTTTAATCAATAGACGAATAACCTGGAAAGAAACAATGCATTAATAAGTTGTGTTGAAATTAATGCATGCAAAATTAAGTTTCGGTATCATTCTTTCATCGTCAGCTTATGAACATTTCATGACACCCTCATATATGAATTATAACAAACGACATGTCATTCTTATGATATTGTCTTAGTTTCATAAAATTTCCCGTATTTTCCATGCTTCCATTCTTAATCAGGTTCCAGAATCACCGACAATTATTATATTGTATTTAACAATTATAACTACATGACGCGCGCAAATTGTATAATGAAAAGTGATTTGAGCAAAGATTTTGAAATAAGACCACTGTCATGACAACAAAGCTTTAAGTACAATATTTGTCTGAAATGTATATTCCTTAATGTAAAATTAGATTGAGGAGTAATTAATTCATTGATATCATGAGCTCTTTTATTTCTTTATTTGAACAAGCTTTCATAGAATTCCAAATATCATCTTTACTTGTAACTTGCCTATCGCCAATGTAAACAGTCTACTTCAAAATACTCCAACTGTTTTCAAACGGCTTAAGGTCATCCACACAAGCTGGTCATTTCATTAAAAGTCTGTTATTATTCAGACATTAATTAATTTTCTTCGACGAATATAAGGGAACATTGTTGTTAATAATTAGTCTTCTTTCTGAAAGATTGTGTCTTCTTCTGAAACAGTGTCTCCCCAAATTCAACGTCTATCTGTTTTTCATCTTATCACAATCTTAATTTTGCTATCTCCTCCTCAGCTTTGTTGATATCTCAGGCGGTGAGGTGTGTTTTGATTGTTGCCACCTAATCTTAGCTTGTTAAATGGAGGTTAGCGCGTCATTTATCGGTGAAAAGAAAAGTGAAAAAAATCAGCATTTACATATTTTGTGGTAAATATTCTTTTCTTTATATATTTCTTCATGGCTACAGATCTCAAGTATAAATAATTGAACCTGTGTAAAAAACGTTCATTGAGAAGAAAAATGGGGTGCAAATCATCTCAATAGGCCAGTTTCTAGATCGACCCTAATGAAACATGGTCATTGGTATGTTTCAAATATCAATAAATAAATCAGAATTGTCTGTTTATACTTCTGAGATAATGTATTGTAACTATTTGCACGATTTACATCGTTCGAGCTGTTGTCTTTCATCTTTATTGACATATTCACCAGGTTTCGGCCGTTGTACGCACCGGCCTTCTTCTATTCCCGAGGAAACATTGTGGATATAGACGTTGGTTGAGTAATGAAAAAAATAACTTGATCCAAAGAATTGTGAATTCAATACCTGGACACAGCAGAGGGAAGAAATCCCGTGGAAGTGAGTTACTAAAGGGAATTAACTGAAACTGATATATACAAAAATGGCATGGCACGTGGAATTAGAACAATCTCACCACCGTAGACTAAATAAAGGGTTCAAAATTTCAACGTATATTACATGAAGAAGACCGGGGCGTACAAGTGTCGAAACGTTGTAAATATGGCAATTGAGACAATAGTCCAAAGGATGGAAATAGTATAAATCAGAATTAATTAAAGAAATAAAATGGACGTAATTAATGCAAAAGCAACTGCGGTAGGAGCAAATCATATATATATATATATATATACAGAATCAGTCAACCAGTTATCACGCTTTCGTCATCAAAATTCGACTGAGGAATGTAAAAGGTTTTGTGCCCACCGACCTAAAACATTAGTGGTTTTTTCCTTTTTGTCTCTTTTAACTGTCTCCGTTCTTATTGTTTAAAGTCAATTTTTGTATCTCTAATAAGATCTTCAAAACGGAATTACCAATAAAAACACAATCCGATGTCATAAAAGTAATGTTTTTTCTGGTATCCCCAACATGCACACACATATACACACACGAAAGATGGTAGGCTAACTTTAGATTAATTGGTTAAATTTAAGGAATTTCAGTGAAACGTTAAACTATCGCTGAAACCGAAACCCTCTGGGTATGTCCCCAATGCAGTTTGACGTGATTAGCCTTACTAAATCCAAAGTGATGCATGCTACTTAATCCTATGACACAATCTATGCATGGTGCTTCCAATATAATATAAAAGGATGAAGGACGGAACTTTTATGAGAAAAAGAAACACTCTCTATATAAGGAGGAACGGTGTTGTTGAGTATAGCGGCTCAGATTGAGGAATCGGAGAGCCCAATTAGAATTCTAGTCGAATCGTAAACTTTAGGGGCTGGTTTGATACACCGTGTCTATATAGCAAGCATCGGTTCATCTTGAGAGCTGAATGTAGTGCTCTGATCACAGTTCAGTTCTTCGGGGTGAGGCTGGAGTGACCACTCTAGGACGCTACCAGGATCAAATGCACCACGTTCTTGACCGTACCGACAAAATCCAAAGGAATGCAGTTCATTAAATTTGGGGTGGCTTGCTTGCAAAAGACATCCAACCGCCTTCTGGGCTCTTCTTCTGGATGTGAATTTTTACCATAGTATTTTCCGTATTATGCAAAAAGCCACAAGGCTGTGAAGGCTTATAATCGGGGTTTTTCCATCTTCCTAAATGAACTGCGTACCTGAACTGACTATCTCTATCTACCGCAAGCAGGTGATTATAAGACACCCGTGCTTTGTTTTCGCCCCTTCTCTGAGATGATTCTGGACGTAGTTGTCAGAGTCTACACTGCGTGCCAAATTATTATCGAGATAACTTTTTTCTAATATTTCAAAAACCGTCCAATTGATTCACACAAAATTTTCACACAATATTGGCAACAATGACCTACGCAATTACTAAAATTTTTGTACTGATCTTGTGCAATGTAAACAAACTGGCACCATATTTGTTATCAGCACGGTAATTTGAGCGTGCCAAATTATTAGAAAAGTGTAAAAATTTAGTGAAAAGGTGGGCCGTAAAAGCAGTTTAAGTAATGCTGAAAAGAAAACTATCACCTCAGAACTCTCAAAAGGTAAATCTACCCTAGAAATTTCTAAAATGATAGGGAGCAGTCATCAAACAGCGGAAAAGTTCACCGCTGACCCTACACAAGTAGGCAAAAGGGCAGATAAAGGCAAGCCAAGGGTTATTTCACGTCGTCTCATGTCACGACTTAAACGAGAGGCCACGAAAGACACTGGACTTACCAGTCAAGAGCTTTTCAGTCGCATTGGGGATCCTACTGTGTCTAAAAGTACTCGGTACTCGGTGTCGATATCTGAGGGAAATAGCAACAACAGTCAAACCTGTATCGAAGCCTCCGTTGACGGGAAATCATATTCAAATCGATTGATATGGGCCGAGGACAACATGGAGATTGACTTCTCTAAAGTTTTGTTCACAGACGAAACTCGAGCAACACTTGATGGGCCAGATAGATGGTGGAAAGGCTGGGTAATAAACGGACAGAATTGCCATCAGTGTTTGAGACGCCAACAAGGCGGTGGAGGCATAATGATCTAGGGTGGTATTATTGGAAAAATATTAGTGGGCCCATGAAGAGTACCAGATGGCGTCAAAATGACTGCTGCTGCATACATAGCGTTTATGAAGGAGCATCTTGAGCCGTGGAAGAAAAGGCAAAGAGTTGCCTTCAGAAGGGCCATTGTTTTTATGCAAGATAATGCTCCCTCACACGCTGCTCACAAAACTACTGAATATTTGAAACAGTTAGGCTTCGATGGACCTCGAAAAATGAAGTGGCCAGCAAATTCTCCGGATTTGAACCCAATCGAATACCTTTGGAGCATCATGAAGCGAAGACTGTACGCCAACGGACGACAATTCAGGACCAACGCTGAGTTGTGGGAAGCAATTCTTGACATATCTCGCGGCATTACAGCAGATAACATCCTACAATTAACAAATTCTATGGATCGTCGACTTCTTCAAGTAATTTCAAAACAGGGATAGCACATTCCCTATTAATTTGTTTAAAACTGTGCCTTTGTTTGTAACTGTTATTATTTGTTTGATTATCTTATTTATTAGCTTCTTTTGATCATAAACATTCACGTGCAACATTAATAAACGTTTTGTTTGCTCAGTTCTGGGAATTTTACTAAATCTTTCTAATAATTTGGCACGGTCAAATCACCGTGCTGATAACAAATATGGCGCCAGTTTGTTTACATTGCGCTATATTTGTTATCAGCACGAAAATTTCAGTGATGGCGCAGGTCAGTGTTACCAATATTGTGTGAAAAAATTTTGTGAATTGATTGGACGGTTTTTGAAATATTAGAAAAAAAGTTATCTCGATAATAATTTGGCACGCAGTGTATATGAGAGGCAATCCCTGACAGCCTTTTTTAGACAGTGGTAGATGATTCCTCATTACCATTCCAGATAGGACAATCTTTGGAACATATATAATGTACATAAATAAACATTGCATTAATATATATATATATATATATATATATGAAGAAAAATATACGGAAAAAAAACAAACAAAAATCCTAATATGCAATTATGCTGTTTTAATGTTAATATAATGTCAACGTCGGACGTTTCGGTCTAGTAGACCATCTTCAGGACATATTCATAAAACATAATTAACATTAGACTATATTTAATTCAACATGAAAAGACGATGGACATAAGAGTAAGACTAATCAAAACAGACAACTGAAATTTTTCAAGATCAGCGTTCCGTTTCAATATGATCACGTCGGTGTCACGTGGGCGATGTTGTGAAAACGTAATCCTAAAATAGAGTATTTTGAATGAAAAATGAAAAGAATTTTATTTTAATCTAAAACTTATATTAACATTAAAACAGCATAATTGCATATTAGAATTTTTGTTTGTTTTTTCTGTATATTTTTTTCATACTGTCGGATCTATATCCATATATTTGCTTACACACACACACACACACACACACACACACACACACATATATATATATATATATATATATATGTGTGTGTGTGTGTGTATATATATATATATATATATATACATATATATATATGTGTTAAAAATAAATTAAAAATTTAACAAGGACTTATAAAAAAGCTTATAATGACAACGTAAATATGGTAGATAATATTAACAGAACTAGTAAAATTAATGCTGTTAAATTAAAGATAAGTGATAGAGTAGCCAAACTTGCTGAAAAGGAATGCTACATCACTCTTAAGGACCACAAACCAGATATTGAGGAAAACCCTACTATTAGAATGATAAACCTAACCCGGCCTGACATCGGAAAGATAAGCAAAAGAATCCTAGAAAGGATTATTAAGCAAATTAAAAAACACCTTGGATTAACACTCTGGATCAATACCATCAATTGGTTTACCAGTATCAGCAACAAGCTTGATTGCACCCTAATACAGTTCGATATTGTGGATTATTACCAGTCAGTATCAAGAGATCTATTCACAACTGTCCTTGAGTTTGCTACTGTATATTCAGACCTAACTGAAGAAGAAATGAACAATTCTTAATGCAAAAAAATCTTTCCTCATTTATAATGAGGACCAATGGATTAAAAACACTGAAGACCATGGGATCTTTAGACTCTGCAGAGTCTTCTGACCTTGTCGGTCTTTTTATACTATACAACCTAATCGCACACCGTGAATTAGACATTAAGGACATCGGGATATGCAGGCTCATGGTAGTGAGGAGTTCCACAAATTTTGAAATAGATAAAATTAGAAAGATAATATATAGTGAATTCAGAAAACAAAATTTTAAACTACAGTCAATACAAAATTGAAAAGGGTAAATTTCCTCGACGTAACTCTGGACTTAATGAACAACCTACCTTACAGAAAACCTAACGCTAACCCCTTGTATGTACACCCTAAGTCAAACCACACTCCATCTACAATTAAATATATGCCCTTATCAATAGAGAAAAGAATCAGTATGAACTCCGCAAATGAAGAAATCTTTCAACAACACATTAATTTTTACAACACTGGTCTAAAAAAATAGTGGATACAAAAACGCTAACATTAATTATAGAAACAATAGGACTAACCAGAAGAAACAACGGAAGAAAAAATCATTTTGTATAGCCCTCCGTTCAACCAAATGGTTAGTATTATGCTAGGACAAAAATTCCTAGCTTTAATTGAAAAACACTTTCACACTGATAGCAGACTTAGAAAGATAAAAAAAAAACAACAAAAAAAAAAACACCTTAAAATTAAGCTACAGCTGCACTGAAAATCTAGAAAGAATCATAAAAAAATATAATCCTGGAAAATATCAACCGGAAAAATATATACATAGAAATATCAGCTGGGGATTGGAAGCAAAAATTTTAAAATCACCAACATTCCTTCATCAATGTGTCTTTGAGATACCAAACGGCTCTGTCTAAACACTACTTGGGATCACAAAGATGGAACTTTCACCCCACAAATCAAATGGAGGATCATCTGTCAATCACAGACTGCCAACAACTTCAGGGACAGATGTAATCTGTGCATTAAAGAAAAGTTATAATAATTAAATATTGAAATACTGATGGATTATTGAACCAACGAAATGAACTTGTTTTCAAGTGTAGGCATAAGAACCGTTTCAAAATTTCTGGCGGAGTGAATTGTGTCATCATACACTTTTTCTCACAGAAAATACTATGCAATTGAGGAAATCAAAATCAAACAACGGCCACGCTCGAAATTAACAATATACAATGCTATCAATTCACCCATCGTGCCCTGTATATATCAATCAGCGAAGTGACAAATTTTATATATGCATTAGTCTTATTAATTATTCAGCGATTCATAAGTGTACTGATTGTTATTAAACTACTAGAAATGCCCACCATTAAACTCTCTAGTGAAAATGCCTTTTTCTATTATTCGCCGTGTGTGAAAACTTTGACTAAGAGCAACCGGTAAAAACACAAAAATAAAAAAAAAAGTAAGCGATGAAAAAGAAATGGAAAAGTTGAGGAAGAAGAGATGAAAATAAGAATTAACAGAAAGATAATGAAAAAAAATAATGGAAGATAAAGAAAAAATTAATGTATGAATTACATTTTTAGAATAAGCGGCTAAAAGTTTTTTGAAAAGAGATAATAAAACAATAAAATCTAATGTTTTACTGGAAGATGATAGAGAAAAATTGACAGAAAGAGAGAGAGGGGGGGCAAAAGGAAGAGAGGGAAGGGAGGCAGCTTTATGTTAATGGAAGGAACGAAGGAAAGGAGGGGAAAAGAAATACTGAAGATATGAGAGAGTGAAAAGAGAAGAGGAAGGAGGAGTTAAATGAGAGAGAACGAAAAAAAAAAAAGAAAAGGAGAAAGACATCAAATGGTTATGTTACTTGTTCTGAACTTACTTTGAGAAGATGATGAAATATTTTCTATTCTACAAGCCGTTTCCCCATATACACAATGTCGCCAGCCTATCGCTATTTTCATTAAAATGTATTGATTAGTTGCATATCCTATTTCCACCATTTTAGACTTTTACAGCTAAAAGTACAACACTTTGAACTATCCTCATTTCATTCGAAATCCACTCACCATCGGACACCTTTTTCTAATATCCGCTAATTTGTAACTAACTCCAGAGAGGAAGTTTTCCCGACCTCTAGGATATAAGCTTCTTCAAGTATAGAGTCAACCCATAACTATTTAACATATCCGCTTAAACTACAATTCTGACGTCTATAAAAACCACCCTATTCAGCAAGTCTCTAACTTGAGTGGCTATTGAGACTTATATTGGGTGAATAATAGCGTAAGAAGTAATGGATCAGTTATGCGTTTTTTCTTAAAGAAAGGAAAAAAAGGAGTAAGACGGCGTCAGATGAGAGAAAGAGGCAAAAAGAGGATGAAGGATTATGATTAGTGAGGGAATGGTTTAGGTGGGGAGGTAGAAGAAAGAAAGAAAGAAGGAAGTGTAAAGACACAAGAAGAGAATAAAGGAAAGATTGGAAAGACGATAAGAACGTGTGTAACTAAATAAGAATGCGAGAGGGATAAAAGCAGCTTAAGAAGATAAGGACAGAGACATAAAAAGAGGAAAGAAAGATTAAATGAGAGAGAGAGAGAGAGAGAGAGGGTGTCG
The DNA here is from genome assembly GCA_903632075.3 of Acanthosepion pharaonis. Taxonomy (NCBI): domain Eukaryota; kingdom Metazoa; phylum Mollusca; class Cephalopoda; order Sepiida; family Sepiidae; genus Acanthosepion; species Acanthosepion pharaonis. Next base: position 1,708,200 of record CAHIKZ030003327.1, on the reverse strand, counting down.
TTGTTCTGGAGTTTTACACCGAATGAAGAGATGAAAAAGAGAGAGCAATATGTCTGGTGGGCCTGAGAAAGAGTTATAGAATAAACAGTAAAGAAAAAGAGTTCAAGGAGCAGAAAAACATTGTAGATGAAAGTCGAATAATAAAAACGAATAAAAATTGAAAATAAAAAATGAAGAAAAAAAAGATGACTAAATAAGGGAATGAGTGTCCAAGAACGAAAGCGATAAATAAATGAAGGAACGAAAGAACGAGAAGAATGAAGAACATAGCTTATTCCGTGCATGTGGCCGGGTTTTCTATATTCTCTCATCCCTGTAAAAATTCCTGCTTCAGGCTTCTTTTGGATCAGTTAATGGCACTGGGAACTGCGGCATATGGCCGCTTTTGCCCGCCAGATACTAAAGAGACATTCGCCATCTTTGCTGACGATATCCACAACCACAGTGAAGCGCTTTTTCTAATATTCCTCTTTAAGTTCTAACAACGATGGCAAGCATTCCTTCATTTTCTCTCTTTCTCTCACTTACTCTTCCTATGTCTAAATTTCTTAGTCGTACTTTCTTCCTGCTCTCTCTCTCTCTCTCTCTCTCTCTCTCTCTCTCTCTCTCTCTCGCAGAGAACTACCAATATTTATAGGTTTGCTCAAGTTTTGCGATCTGTCGCAATAAGATTCTTCAAAAGATTTTCTATCTCCCGAGTTCTATAAATCGTCTTTATGTATCTCGGGATATCTGTCGCAAACGAAAACTTCTGGATCTTTTTTCCCTTCTCAGTTTGTCTTCCTCTCGCCCCCATCCCCTCTATTTCTCTCTCTCCCTCTCTCCCTCTCTCTCTCACTCTTGTTTCACAAGAAGTGATTCGTGTCTCTTTTTCTATCGACGTTGATGTCTATCGCAAAAATGCCAGCTCTTTTTCTTTAGGATCCTTTCTTTCATCCCCCCCCACATTATATACTTCTACCCATTTCGATTTTAACAAAAAAAAAATCATTATAGTATTTTTTTTTCTTTTGGGGCCATAATCTTCATATATGTTATTTTCTCTCTCTTTCCGATCGCTACCAAACGTTTACATGACGTTGTTCATGGTTCACGCATTTCATACGTCTTTATCATAAAAAACCAGAGGGTACCTAGCATTTTCGTCTATCTATCTATCTCGTGAGGGAATATAACTCTTCCTTATGCTGAAAATCTTGTTTTTCTACTTACTGGAGATTAAATGCACAGCTAATTTATTTGAACTACACTAAATGATCAACGATCACGTGCAGAGTTCAATACGTGCATTGGTTCTTAAATAAAGTCTCTATCAATATTGCCCCCCACACCTATATTAATGCATACACTCTCTATATCCTTACTGGGTGTAAAGACAAGGCCTGAAATCTCGCATGCACGCAAGATTGTTGAGGTAAGAGAAAGTTGTAGATGTTCGAGTTGAATGAGTCATTTTTCATTGGTCAATCGAAGACAGGTCAAATGATCGTGCCTTTATGCAAATAATGTTTATTTGCTTGTGTGACGTTGACCTGCCGAACGATATAATCACAAACACTGACATCGTGGTGTGGGTTGCCTTAAATTACAACGTTCGTTCTCTTTTGTACTTGTGGAGGGTATGAGGAACACTGTAATATGCGTCCAGAACGTTGTTAAACCTATTATGCTACCAGTGTCCTACAACAGGAAAATTATGTGCTGTTCCAGCAGGATAATACCTCCCTACATTATACCCGTACTACTCAATATGATTTGCAAGTCGTTTGATAACTTATATTTTTTATCATTATATTTCAAGTACAGCGATAATGTTACTATGAAACAAGTGATTACTGAGTGTGAAAAAATATAAGAAGACGTTAGTGAAAAGAGTGGACAATAAAAGAACAGGATCAAGGAAGGCTGAAAATGGCAAATGGTGTTGCGTTTCATTTTTTGAAAATTGTAAAAGCAGGGAAGCAATAAACTGGAAGAGAGTTCCACCGGTGAGAAGTGCCGGAAAAGATACTATTAGAATAGAACTTACGGTTATATCTATTTCAACAGTAAAATGATGAGACCTAATTGCCAATCGAGTAGTACGCTACATTCATGCAGTCAAGATACCAAGAAGAAAAGCTCATCAGAAAAATTGCCATGAAAATATTTATAAAAAAAAAGGCAGAATGAAGCCACGTCATGCTGGTGGGAAAGTGATCGAAAAACAGATGACGGGTCAGAACCGATAACATTTCAGAACATTCTTTGAATTTTGTCGAGATATATAGGAGAAGTACCGGACCGGATATGGCATCAATATTCAATGCACAGACAAATGGTCGACTTATAAGCGTGCAAGGTGGATTCTAGCAAGAAATATTGTCTAGCACGACCAACTTTCCTAGCAGACTGATTATTCTACTTTATGTCAGTGGAAAACATGAGAACATTAAAGCGGAATGAATTACTTTTCTGGAGGTTAACCATTTCTAAAATGGTTACAGTTGCTGGAAACATAATATACATCAGTCTGGGGACACCAGAAAAATCAGCAGATAACCACATGCCATTTTTAATGTTAGACTTTTCGTCTTGGTCAAAGTTTTTTCTCATCAAAGTAGAACCACAACATGTCACGTTCATGAAGGGTTTTAACATTGTTACGTGTCCAGTTGGCACGGATCAAACGGTTTTTCTGTGATATTGAAGATATGAATAGATTGATAAATTAGTTTAACTTTATATCAACTCCTTATGGGTTATTTAATGGCACGAGTTAATTTTCTTGAGTACTTTAAGTAATAAAATTGATATATATTATTCTGCTTTCACAATTGATTTCCTGGTAAATGATACTCAGCTTTTGTGCATAGACATGTTTGTGTGGACATGATTATTAGAGGCGGTGATATGTGTGTTTTGTTGAAGTTATATTTCCGAATACAGTTTGATTTTTTTAAGAAATTGTAGGATATGTATTGCTGGCATTTCTACTATAATAATGTACTTTTATACATTTACAGTCTTGTTTTGTGTTTCACATGTTCATAGCCGGGAACCTAACAGGTGCTACTAGCTCGGGTCAAAGTGAACCAGGGAGCAAAAGCAAGTTGTGGCTCCTTGCTCTTCAAAACCTTCTATCTCCTGATCAGAAGCTATTCTGCCGGGTGTAGTTTATTGTCATACATAGGACTAACAGATATGAATTAAACCACTTCTCAGTATAGACGACTTATATCGAATATTATCAAGCACCATAGTTTCGATAGTTCAATCGGACACATGAAGTTCTTTGGCGATGAACAAGACTGATTTTTGAGATCATTATCAATAATGTTTTGATCTCATTAAATGTATTGTGGTGTTCTTATAGAGTCTGAACTTTGTTAAGGTTTATTTTCTCTTGGATACAATATTTTTTCATATCAAATATAAATATTTTTCTTTTTTTATATAAGTTAATTTTGGACTTTTGTAGCCACTATCTTTTAGAGCTTTATTATTATAATTAATGTCCCTTGTGCAGACATGAGAAACTATATATTACTAAGTTTATAAAAAATACAAATTTACTGAATCAAAAAAATGAAATAGCTATTCTTTGCCGTCATTGTCAAAAATTTTCCTTAAATAATATTTAAAAAAAATAAAATAATGGGAGCTGGTAATATACATACTTATATTTCATATGAAAAAATGATTTTAAATAATTTAAGTAATTCTATTGCATTTACTTGATTTAGAAAGAAATATAGTCTATTAGTAATTAAGAGTAAAACTATTTTAAAATTGTAGTTAAATATAACGTATTCTAACCCAAACACCCCTTTTAGAAAGAATCTTTAAGTATAAACGTACGAAAAAAATGCCGAAAAAAAAGTGCCGAAAACCTTTTTGTCGTTAATAATAATAAAAACCAGACGACATGCTTTTAACAGATGACAGAATTCGCTGAAAAATACACCCCTACCCTCCGTAAACTTAACCTCTTTTTCGAACGTAACTCATAATTGATGCAACAATACTTAATAAAAATGAACACGCTACCGCCCCTGTCTGAATGATTGGATTTCTCTGTATTCTTGGAAACACGAAATTATGAATTTATATGTGCGTTTAAAACACAGTAAATTTAAAAATAAGTTATTCAATTATTCACTTGAAGATGAAACAGAACTAATGCTTTTAATTTAATTATATAATTAAATTTGAAGTTTTTAGATTCAGTTTTTGAAACATGGTTATTACTGTGTAGCGAAGAAACAATATTTTAAATCAGTTAATATATATATATATATATATATATATATATATATATATATATATGCATTATACTAATAATTATACTCGGTTGGCAAAAAAACCGAATGGCACAATTTGCCATCAAAACAAATTGATATCCGTGGAAAAATTGGAAAGAAAAGAAAAAACTATAACCATTCGAACAGGGCGAAAAAAAAATCGTCCAGTGTCTTGAAATACCCAGCCCAAAGAAAAAAAAAAACACATAAGCAAGTAACTAAGATAGAACGTAGATTGCTCAATGCGCCAAGAAGGGCAAAGGGAAATAAAATGAATCCTAAAGAGCCAGGAAATACCTACCTAGGTTTCAATTAAATGGATCTTCAGGGTAAGCTTCATCAGAGAATGAAATATGTAAAAAAAAAAAAGAAAGAAAATTCTGCTATTTTTAGTTTTTGCCTTGTTTGTTTTTCTTTGGTTAAGCAGACCTCACTTGCATGTTTCACGTCAAGCAGCGTTACTGCGTATAATTCATGCGTGTACGTGTATCGTAAGTCTAGTTTTTCTATGCTGGATTCGAATAACTTTTATTCGATTGTGTCCGTGTGCATGTCAAGTAGGCATATTTCATCTCTGTTGGTGTTTTCCTGTGATGATTTACGGGCTTTTTGTGCGTGGATGAAAAATTGAAGTTTTATAAAAGTTGTTGAAATAATAAAGTGTGTTTATATATGCATTTAAATATCTATCAGAATACTCGCGAAGAGTGTCCTGTGAAAATAATTATGTCCTTTTCTAATTCGGGTGGCATTGATAAAATCGAACTTATGACTTCCTGTTGTATTTCTGTGTATTACAAGCGAGTTTGAAAGAGTTGTCCCAACGTGTATCTCTATATTGTTGGTAGATGCGAGATTTGTTAGCAAAAGGATAAGTCCAAAAGGTGAATTGTAAATCGGAGATGCCAAAATCAAGCAAGTGCAGAAATTTAGATATCTGGGAAGTTTTTTTAACAGACGACAGAATATGTGACACCGAAATCCGAAAGTGTATTGACATAGCGAAGAAAGCATTCCAAAAATTAAACAGAGTACTAAGAAATAGAATAATTTCGTTAGAAACTAGGAAAAGAGAACTAAACCGCTATGTGAAATCCGTTCCCATGTATGGAAGTGTATGCTGAACAATTTCATCAAAGATTAAGAAGAGACTTGAAGCAACAAAAATGTAGGTCTGCAAAAGGATGCTGACGATATCATAGACCTGAGAAAATGGAAACGAAAAGGAAACTCATAGTTAACACCAGGAAGAGTCAACTGAGATTTCTAGGGCTGATAATGAATGAGGAGGACTTGGCAAATCTGATACTCACGGGGTAGATAGAGGGCCAAAAGGGCAGTGCAAAAAAAAAAACGCATAACATATTTAATGATCTTGAGTAAATGTATGGCGGAACAGGTCTAAAAGAAATAACAGAAAGAGAAAGTTTATTAAGAGCTACAAGGGAGAGGATGTTGTGGAGTGCCATGAACGCCTATGTTCTGAGGGAAAGGAAAAAGAAGATGAATTTTCTAGAAGAAAAAACTAAGATTAAAATAAAAGAAGCTGTTTAGGTTGAAAGAGTTTCGAAGTTGTTTATTTTTCATACGGCATGGTATAATATTAGAATGTGCAACAATGTTAGATTTTAAAAATACAGTTTTAAAAATGTCGGCCTGACTTTCATTTCTAAACAGTAATGGATACACTAAAGTGGTTACCAATTTTCAGAAAATGAATATATTTACTTGAATAATCAAATAATTTAATTATAATCAGAATGAACTAAAGAGTCACTTAAAGATCAGAAATACAAGAATGAAAACAAAAAAACATACAGTCCTCAAACAAAAAAATGTAGATACTTTTGTTAATTTGATGTTTATTGCTGAATATGCAAATAGACTATTGACATTCGACAAGAAGCCCTAAACTGGACAAGATATAATACACATGCTAAGAGGAAGCAATGAGGAAACGTATGTATTTCATCAAGTGATTTAGCGTAATATTTGCACACATATACGGACAGAACAAAAAAATTAAAAAAAAAACTATATATAAACCTGTTTTTAACATACATTCACAATAAATGCACTTAACACACACATATATACATATATATATACATATAAATCAGATATATTTTCTTGAAGCCCATTAGGTTCTCGTTGACTTATCAAACAAATTAAGAAAATGCAAAGAAGTGAAAGCTATAAGAGGAAACTTTGGACAGTACTTAAAGCAAAACACACTTGTCTTAACAAATGAATTACATGCGCCAATCCCGGTCAGAAGTGGAAGCGATACAAAGTCGGATAGATTCAGGAGAATGGCCCTACTTGTCTTGCAATCTTTACGGGCCATTTCGATTCAGTGCCCTGCGCAATTAAGAGGCAATTAACTGTTTGAAGAAATCAAATGAAAAGGAAGCCGATTATTTCCGAGGCCGTAATAAGCATCTTAATTATTAAAATAAGTTCGAAAGATTAGATCTCTATATTGTTAAGTAGATAAACACGACGTTGATTTATGGGAAATTCGCCTTTAGCTTTACATATTTGTGCATTTACTTTTATCGTCTGTCTGTCTGTCTGTCTGTCTGTCTATCTTTCTATCTATCTATCTATAGCAATATATTTATATCAATCTATCTATCAATCGCAATATATTTATATCTGTCTATCGCAGTATCTATCTATCTATTGCAATATATTTCTATCTATCTATTGCAATATGTTTCTATCTATCTATCTATCTATCTATCTATCTATCTATCTATCTCTCTCTCTCTCTATATATATATATATATATATATACATTGCTATGAAGTACAAGGAAAAAAACTTTTTTCCGATTTCTTCCTTCAAAACTGCGAGTTGTCTAATGTTTTATAAGCAGCAAAATAGACTAACTCTTTTTTCACGCTATTCCTTGAAAGCATATTCAGTTGCTAATATATTAAGTAAACCAATCATCTGCATAATCAAAACCTGAAATTTCCTTACAACTAAAGTTTTTCCTTTCAAACAAAAGCGAGAAGTGCGACAGAAGAAACTTTTAGCACAGAACTTGCGGTTTCATGTAGCAAATGCAACTGTGAATTCCTTACAGACAATCTGGCTTTGCGCTTACATTCATAAAGTCTAGGTTCCATAGGGAAGAGTTCCGTTAAAGAATTACCATGAAAATATCTATAGAAAAGGATGCTACATTAGAGCGATGAGAAAGTAACTGAGAGCCGAGATTCCAGGTCAGGACCAATAAAATTGCAGATTCTTTTTTGGATTTTCCCAAGAATTTCTAAAGGATTACTGAACCGTATGTGGCAGCAATATTCAAAGCTTGTATGAATGGTAGACTTATAGATATGTAAGACATATTCAGGACAAAACAATTGTCAATTTTCTTAGGAGCAGACCTAGCAATATAGTCAATATAATCTTTCTATATCATATCAGCGGAGAATGTTAGCCCGGGAAGTTAGAATCGACCATGCTGAAAGGTGGCAGGAAGAGGTAAACATGTTAGGCTTGGAAATGTATTTCTCAAAACCAGAAGTGGACTCTGATGTCTGTTAAAACTGAAACTTTTGAAATAGAAGAAAACATGAATCAAATAGGCAGCCTTACGTTTACAAAATATTACAGATTGGCTATTACCAATCCAGAAAAGATTTATTTGGTTCAATTGATCCTATTGCACTAATTTCAAAAACAGCAATTCTAGCTTTCATTATTTTCTTTAGAGTTTTACTTCCAAAACATTTCTCATTTTCTGTGGCATTCGTTTTTTATTTTTTTTGTTTTTTTTCTTTGTTTTGCTGTAAAGAACCAGCCCCAAAATTTTAAAATTATTTTTCATGGGTAACGCATATTTTCTACGAAATTTCTCGTTCATTTATGGTAATTAATAACTCTTTAATTAAAAAAAATAGAGGTTTTACTTTCCATATTTTATCTATTCGATTCCTGTTTTCCAAGCGGTTTAACGCATATTTTCTTCTAACCGAAATTTCTTTTCCAAGCGTAAACTGGATGTAAAACAGAAAGTTCATTCACTAAGGTTACATTCAAAAAAAATCTATCTATATAATTAATAAAATCACTACAAAAATAGATTTTGTTTCAACACACTCTGTGTCTTATCAAGTGATTTTAAATGGTTTTAAAAAGTTTCAGATGAATTAACGATCCTACACTAGGGGGAGCATTGTTACAAAAGCTAGAATAACCAATCAAAACGAAGTACAGAAAGATTCAAAAGCTTGATCCTGCTATTATAGCTATTTAGATCTTTAAATACGTGTAATATTAAAAAAAATTTTACTAACTAATAATTATAAATTTATATGATAAAATTTAATATTAAAATTAAAAAACTGGCAATTTTAAAATCCAAATTTAATCACTATTAAGTTTAAAAACTACAAAATTATTGAGAAAAGAAAAAAATATATATGTTTATTCAATTCAATTGAAATTACGTCTGACAAACGAAAAGCTATAATTCGCCGGTCATCTGATAATACATGTATATTTTTTTCTTTCCACAATTTTAAAGTTTGTGAATATGGTCTTAACTCACGCGTGACACAACAAAAACACAATCAGATTATAATACATACGCATCCAGACATAATTAGATACATACACACACACACACACACACACACACAAATATATACACACACACTTAAAAAAAAAAAAAAAAAAGTCGAACAACTAATTGTTCACTTATACACACACACAGTTAAATGTGAATACACTCTACATACACATAGATACCGATATATACACAAACATACATCCATTACATTGAGAAATCCGCCTTAAATAAATGCTAACCACTTATTGAATTATAACGAGGATAAAAATGTTTAAAATAATATTATTTAATATATTAAAACGAAAACTCTAAAACAATAAATATCAATAAAAATATATATATATTATTAATCATATAAGTTGATAATAGTTTCATTATATATTTGGCAAAGAAAAACAGGATAAAGAAATCCATGGCATATATATATATATATATATAGGCAGCAAAAAACAAATTAACACACATAAAAAAAAAAAAAAAAATATATATATATATATTCATACATACATATACGTACAAATAAATATATAAACATAAACATATACGTACATATACATATCTATGATAACAAGTACATATGTACGTACATATACATATAAACATCTACACACACATATATACACACATAGACTTTTATGCACACATACTTAGATATATAAAAAACAGTCATGATATACCAAAGTTTCCATACCTACACATACACACAAACTCTCATAATAGGTTCCAACACACACACCTATATATATACATACACAAACATACATAAATATATATACACACATACATACATATCTACAAATAAACATATATATATATCCATAAATATATCTATTAACAACCACCCATATATACATGCATACATAAAAATACAACAACTTTTCATATATAAACGAACTAACATATAGATACATAAATATACCTTCAAACACCAACACACAGCAATATACATATAGTCTAACATACAAATATATAAACACATTCATACAAACAGAAATATACTTAAATATAAATACACATACACAATAAAATAGTACAGATATATATACACATATATATATATATATATATATATACAACATACTACACTATATATATATACAAATATATTGTGTGTGTCCGTAAACGAACTCATTACTCAGTCGCACCCAATCTAGTGAACCATGCTGGCTAACCATTATACTGTCGTGATTTAATCATATACATACCTGTACATACTCATATATATATATATATATATATATATATATATATATATATATATATATATATATATATATATATATATATATATATATATATATATATATATATATATATATATATATATATATATATATATATATACAAACCTATATATATATATATCTAATAGTTATGTACACATACAAACTACATACATATATACACACACCCATACACACATACATATATAGGAGGTTTTATTAGGTTTTCTCTCAAATCTATCATTTGATATTTATACACACACACTCTCATATATATACATACATACATACCCCACATACACCCTCACATGAAAAAAAAAAAAAAAAAAAAACCATAAATAAATGTCCTAACCAACACATTTAATATATATTTACACCAACACTGATAACACTATGCTACCATTATGCAATAAAATACTAATCTATTAAAAATACAGCGACATATCATTATTTTAAAGGAAATATTAAATTTATAACGAATAATTCATATCTTTGATTTAAGAGATCAGCCTTGTTTTTAAATCTTTTCAAATTTTTCATTAAGTAGGTAACAAACCCATTTAATCGTAGGTGTTTTGTTCTTACTTTTTAGGATAATGAAATGTACCTATATTCACTGGACGCCTTCCTTGAATCAGAAGAATTGAAATTGTACCAAGACAAGGATGTATTCTCATCTACGGAGGTTTTTGTTAGATAATCTTTTTAATGTTTGCTGCGAATAAGTAAATGTCCTATTTAAAGTGCTAACAACTCTTGAATTATTTGGAAAATATATAAGAATAATCGCAAATCTTTTCTGTAGGCAAACCTCTTTTGCCTACGGATAGAAATGATTTGGACGCCTAATCAGAAGAGAACCTAAGACAAGGATGTGTCTTCTCTTCGGATTTTTTTTTTAATCTTTAATATATGCAAATGGCTAGAAGCCATTTAACAACATAATATATGCAAATGGCAGCGTGTTGATGACAGACACAGAACAGAAATCGTAGCAACTCCAAGACAATGTAGCAAAGGAGTGTGCGAAGAAAGGACTAACCATCATTTGTAAAATGACATAATATTTTTAGCAAGAGGAATATATAAAGATGTGAGTTTCGAATTGGAAATGTCAAAACTGAGCAAGTACGGAATTTTACCCCCCTGTGAAGTGTTTTAACAGAAGACGGAAAACGTGACACAGAAATGCGAAGATGTTTTGGAATAGTGAAATATAAGCCCCCAAATTTAATCAAAACATTAAGAACAAAACATATAACATCACAGAAGGATGTTAATTGCATAACAATTGAGGGAGAAACTTCTCACCAGTAACCATAATATTCTTTTTGCCTTGTTGAAGAGAACAATGGCAGTTTGTCAAAATGTTATCTAACAGGAAGGTTTGTACGAAGCATAGGTGTAACCTCGAATTTCTCATGCTGTAAATTGTGCCCATTCACATTCAGCGTCCTTTATGAAACAGAGACCAAAAAGTGGATGTAATCATAGACTCTGGGCAGTAAGTTTCTGCATTGGCGACAACGATATCACATTTTGAGCGACACTGCACATCTGTCAAGCTAGTAACGGAAAATCTCTGTGAACTTTCACAGTTACTGATGGTGACAAAGTTATGTAGAGGGAAATTTGTTTTATTCGACTTTATTTTCCTTCTTAGTATCTGCTTCTGCTAATATTTCTGTGAAAATAAACAGAAGAAAATAACTAGCATACTATCATTTGATCTCTGATATTTTAACTTTTTGTCCAAGGATGCCATTATAAAAGAAACTTCATTAATATTTGATTTTATTTTATGACGTCTTCTTAACTTTATTGTTTTTATCATGGCCTTCCGTTTGTTGAGCTTACGCAGATGACACATTCGACACTTTCAAGATGTTCCCAACATTATTGTTTTTTTTCTCGGCTGTCAGGCTTTGCAATATAAACAATGAAAAGATCCGAGCGATAGTCATTCTTGCTGTACTTGCAATGTCTTTATTGCTTAATGTTTCTTTAAAATCAAGTATAGCAGTAATCTTAGTAACTTGGTTATGACCAAAAGAAATATCGTGAAAAATCTGCCAAAACATCACGGGTTTCGATGTGGTATTTTAAGAATGTCGAATATGACATCTGAGGAAGGTAGGAGAGCACACTAGCTCGAATGATGTATTAGAAACAATACGGATATTCTCGTACTAATATTTCAGGCAAGAACTGGTAGTACTTCATTCTCGAATTAAAGAGAAGATATCGTCTGGTTCACACACCTCCTTGGTCTTTTGGACAGGAATAGAAACTTATCCCATGTTTCCTGTTTAGAATTGGGCTTCCAGATCCTTCTAAGGTTTACTTAAACTCTGTATTCTAACATATTCACATAAACTCTGAAGTTATTTATTTTTATTTTTCCTCAGTAGGTTGATTGATTGATTTTGTTTAACGGCATATCGACATATATTTTTTATTTAATGCAGAAATCTAAATATTTTGGACGCAATTTTATGGCTTCAATTAAATATATACAATAAATAGGTATTGTTGGTAATTTTACAATGAATATATATTGTTTGTATTTTTTATATAAAAATCTATTTTTATAATTTCATGTTTTGTTATTGTTTGGTGGCGGTTTCTCTTTTCCAAGAGCTGGGATCCTAACAGGTGCTACCAACCCGGGGTCAGGGTGGACCTGGGAACAACCGCAGTTAATTGATGGTTCCATCCTCCTCAAAATCTCTAATCTCCTGATTAGAGACCTTGTTGATGAATGTAATTTATGGCCATGCCCTGGACTTCCTCAAGAAGAGCAGATAGGTTTGTCCATTGTTTTGTTCACACTCCTCCCTGGTCTTTTGAGCAGGAGTAAAGGTTTATCGTTTGTTTCCTGCTTACGATGGAGCTTCTTTAACAATAACGGCTAAGTGTTAAAAATTTGTCGGATTAATAAACAAAAATCCACGAATTCTTTAGAAATTGCTTTGTTTGTTTCTGGATACAAACCTGAGTAGATATGAAATTTCGAGAATCTATGGCAAGAAGGAATTTGCTGAAAGTCACTCTTCAGCCTTGCTTGATCGGCAATGTCCTTCGTAGATGAGTCGGTATAAATAAATACATGTCAAATTTCTCATAAACACTGAGAAAATGAATAAAAAAAAATAATCGACAACGCACAAGTAATCATCAAATTAAGACATCCATTTTTTTTGTTTAGTCCCACCTCCCTTGATTCGATATCCAGCCAAGCGGAATCGTATGACACGTGCGATACGCCTTGTCTGCGATTTGTCACTTATTGTCCTTTTATGACCTCTAAATAGCCTACGACAGCGTCTTTCAACAAACAAGGCTAACAACTGCATACTGTCCAAAAATTATAGACCCACCTACAACGTCCGTCCTTCCACTTCAACAACTCGTATTTTACTGAGTCTTTCACCCCCTTTTTTAATCTTTTCAGGTTCATTGTTGTTTTTTTTCGTTTTTTTATTACTTTTCACTGTCTATCCCTTCTTCATTGTTTCTTCTTTAGTGAATCACAGCTTCACCTTCGCCATAATTCTTCGCCCACAACCGCACACTGTTATCTTGAAAACTTTAAACTCAAAAATTTTAATTAATTTCATTACTTGTTTAAAATAAATAAAACTCATTTTTGATTTGGGGTGTTGACCTTTTCTATAAACATTGTTCAATAGTAAAGAGTTGAGCATTGATCAAGAGTTGATTCATAATTTGATACTATCTTTCAATTTATCTATATATTTATCCCTATCTCAGTATGTCAGTCTAATCATATCTGTGTATATATATATATATATATATATGTATATGTGTGTGTGTGTGTGTGTGTGTGTGTGTGTGTGTGTGTGTGTGTGTGTGTAACTATGAATTAAATAAATAAATATAGATGCAAGCAACTATAGATGCTTGTGATCACGCGCATATATAAAGTTACAAATAAATATTTTATTTCATTTTTGGTGTTAACAAAACAGTGCCCAACACAGTGTGGCAATACAAAACTATAAAGTGCATATTAATAATTAATAAATATACATATTACCTTACGTCGAAAGTACGACTCGGAGTTTTTTGTTCAGTACAATCATCAGGTACTTCATAATGGTGATGAACTGTTCGTTAGGATTGTCAACATTTAAAAAAAAAAATCTGGGTTTCGTGAAAGCAACGTTCTATAGGATGTTAATTCTACGTTTAATAATTATATAGTTAGAATTTAATATTGTGGTATAGCTCTGGATTTAAATTAAAAAATTACACGGGGATAAAAAAGAAGCAATAAAATAAATTAAAAATAAAAAATATTTAAGAAAAACTTCAGGCGATAGCGATTCAAGTGGGGTAACTTTATTTAAATAAATCAGTATAAAAAGTAAAATTGTCTTAACCAATGGTCAAAACTAATTATAAAAATATAAAAATAGTATTAAATATTCATAGATGTAATGATGAGAAAAATATAAATAAATAAATAATTATAGAAATAAAGGAGAATAACTGTTAATTTCCCTCTGAAATTTCTCCACAGCCTTAACCGGGTATTGAACTCACACTCTTTGGATCCTGTCACTGGATCTAACCAACGCCTTTATCCAATGTACTATGTGCACCAGGTTAAGGCAACGGAGAACTTTCAGAGGGAAATTAACAGGAGATAACTGATAACTAACATCCATTAAACATGGTACGTGGAACTAGAACAGTCTACCCCAGTGAGCGAAATAAAGGGTTAAGTTTGATATTCCAACCACCTGAAGACGGCCGTAACGTACAGCGATCGAAACCTTGCAATAAATAGGCGACAAAGATGAGGACAATGTTCCGAATAATGTAAATAATGTACATAATATACCTCATCTCAGAAATATAGTCAGATAAATGGAGACTAAATTTATAATTATAGACATAGTAAGTAGGGGAAGTAATATAGAGACATTACGGTATATTTTTGGAGAAGAAATAAAATATGAAATTACCGAAGAGTTAAGAACAATAACAAAAAAAGGTTGTTAGGTGAATTATTTTGACCAGAATTGAAATATATATATAAAAAAAAAATTTCTATGAATGCACGTGTTCATAAGTTCACTTCGTCTGTTCCGCAAATTGTGGTTACCAATGTGTTAAAGGATAATAAGTTTTTCCAAGAGGCACATTTATCTCCCTTACCACTAGAAGATTTGGCTTAAACTCTGTAATTCCAATTTACTAATGTTATGTAGTTATCCGTCTTAATGTCCCAGAAATGTTTAGAGAGTGCAGTGTAGTTGGAATATTGAATATTGGTAAGCGTTATTTCGTGTTGGTAATACAGCGATTTCCAGTGGCTTGCAATGAAACCAAAATAAAATTTAATTTCGTCATTACGTCTAATACTAGCATTCGACATATATTTGGAATTCAGTGGGCAGGTCTTGTCTTTTCTGCAGTTACAAGTGTTTTCGATATTGATATCGTCATGGGGGTTGTTTAAATGCTTGTTTAATATTATATTATTATGATGCGATATATATTGTTCAAGGTTTTTTGTACAGTTATAGTTAAGCTTAATGTTGTTTGGATGATTTTTTTTCAGTATTGGGGTCTGGTTGAAATGTTTATTTATTAAATTGAAAAACATTCTACCGATGTTAGTTTGACATTGCGGTTAAACGGTGGGTTAAACGAAATTATTTTTCGGTTTTTACGGTTGTTGTTATCTGTTTTGTTTTCATCTAATTATTCTAGTTTAACTTTGTGTTTTATTTTTTCTAAAGCATCTACATATTTTTTTGCTTGCCAAAAACGTGTTTATTGCTAGAGCTAGTTGAAAGTCTAAATTGTACGGATTTGTGTATATTATTTAAAATTCCAGGGTGATAGTTAGCGTCCTTGCAAATATATCGTTGTTGTACAGTTATTCAGTGTAAGATCTATCTATCTATCTATCTATCTATCTATCTATCTATCTATCTATCTATCTATCTATATACATTAGTCTGTTCAGATCTGTCTATCTATTTACTAGAAGCTGATCATTATCTATTTATATCAGTCAATTTCTCTCTATCACTTTGTTTTAAGCAATCAATGTTTTCTTAATTAAACTCTATTAACCAATCAATATTGATGTTTATCGTATAGACGCAATATATCATGAGAGATTAAAACCTGAAAAAATAGTCTTTCGAAATATCAAATTAAATAATTTATTTACAGTATTTCCAAGCTGACTATTCTCCTCTTTTTTTCTTATCACAACGTCTCAGCGTCTGTACACATCGGCCTTCATTCTTCGGCTAACCTACAGGAAATTTCGAACTGATCACTTTATTTGATCTACGAGGTTAGAATATCATGTCTAGGGATATCTCGTCTAGTTTTTGTTTATAGAATAGGCAGCTCTCATCAGCAGGCATTCAGGTTAGGTTTAAGGCTCCAAGTTCTCTACAGAGAATTGTCCAATGGAACAGGCAATTTAAATGCTGGTTCGGGAATTTGGTAACATAGTAATTGTGAGTTCAATCCCCGGGACGGGAATTTATGCTCTTAGACTCAGTGCAAATAAGGCGAACAATATATTTGAGCAGTATTAAAATAAGAACTAGACCAGTTATCCATAGACATGGGTAGAGGAACGAGAACACCAGACGAATGCCTGAAGATACAGCATTCGAAATATTGTGATAAGAACAGGGAAGATGTGGGACAATAATTTGCAGTTAAATGGTATAAATAATGACAATGATTTCCCGCAATAAATAATCCAAGAGCCTCCCAAGATAGATGGTTACTTTTTGTGATAAGAACGTAAGAGAAAGAAGTAGAAGTGAAAATCATGCGGATAAAGATTAAAAATAGTCTCAAGTCTATACTGATGAAGTCCTAAGGGACGAAACGCGTCACACGAAAACGTTTTCCACTTTGTGTTAGATATTTCTTCAAAAATTGTTCTTGATATATATAAATTGATATATCGTTATCACACTCACACATACACCAACACACGAACACAAAACACATACGAACACACACACACACACACACACATGATTTTTATTAGAAATTTTATTATGACAAAAAGAAAAAAAAATTGGAATCGGCGTTATTAGAAAATAAATTTTATTAAAAAACAAATCTATATCGCCTTGGCGAAATTTGATTCCCGTCTAACGGACGTTTGATTCTAATTTAACTTTATCGTCATAGAAAAGAGGTATTTACCAATTTCAATTCAGATGTTTTTATTTATTTTTTTTTTTTGTTTTTGTTTTTCCCAAAATTAAATGAAAATAGAAGACTGGGCGCGAACCTTTTGTGCCGCCATTCCCTTATAAGAAGGAAATTCAATTCGGATAGGCTCTGCCTTGTGGAACAAGCTTACAACAATACCGATCACTATAATCTTAATCTCTTCAGATCTAGTGTTAATAATTATCTCTCTCATATGACCTCATATAGTACACATCTTACCTCTACTTCTTACGCTCAGACATTCGGTCAAGCTCTACTGTAAGTGGCTCTTGGGCCTAGAAGTGGGTAAACTTTAGTTAAAAAAAAAAAAAACAAGCACAACAAATAGCTCTTTTTCCTCTTCTTCTTCTTCTTTTATGTGCATTGTCCCTACAGGTTGTAGGCTATCATAGACCTCCGCAATTTCCTGTCCTTTGTAACTATTAACAAAATTTGATTTTTCTTGTTTCTCCTAAACCTTGCTCCGCCATCAATTTCCTCAAACTCAGTAGGTAGGTTCGGAGTTTTTTTTTCTCCTCTGTCCTTCTTACCGTCATTCTGTACCAAGAGTATAATATTTTCTATTCCCACTTTCTTTATTATACCCCCTAGAAATCTCTTTCTGATGTTAAGTACGGGTGCCATATTCGTTTCCCTTTCCTCAAACACTTCGTTTTGCGCATATGTTCAGTTTATAGTATTCTCAGTATCATTCTGTAGAAACACTCTTGCTTCAAGTCATTTTTCATTTTTCAGGAGGTTGTCCAGCATTCACTGCCATATAGAAGGACTGATATTACATAACACTTCATTACGCTTTTCTTTGTTTCCTAAGGGAATTCTGCTTAGCTTTAGGAAGGCATCTTTCGCCATCCCAATGCTCTTTTCAGATTTCAGTGTTGCACTTTCCATCCTGTTAAATACTTCCAGGATATTTACATTATTGGGGGCGTTCCTTTGGCTAACAATCTTGCATTCCATCTTCTTGCAATTGACGTTCTTTCTTTACTTCTCACTTTCATTCTCTATATTCTTTAGGAGTTCTTCTAGTTTCCATTCTGTATCTGCTATCATCACATGTGTCTTCTGCATATGTAATGTTAACATTGTGGCTGTGAATAATGCATCTTGGTAGGATTTCTAAATCTCTTCGAATGGCCTCACTGTACAAGTTGAATAAATCCGGTGAGAAGACACACCCTTGTCTTACACTTCTTTCTATTTTTGTATGTTTAGTGAAGAGATTTTCTATCCAAATGCAGGAAGTTTGCAGCTAGTATAAGTTATGAATTATTGTAATATTCTTCCCAAACATGTCAAGGTTACCTAGCTGCTACATCAATTCTTTGAGACGTACTTTATTAAACGCTTTTGTATAATCTATAAAACACAGGTACACATTCTTCTGCGTTTCTATTGCTCTTTCTGATATCATTCTGGGACATAAATATCCCATTACTTATTCCACTGTCTTTAACGAACCTGCACTGTTTGTGTCCTATTTCCGGGCTGATTCTGCCGCGAGCTCAATTCATCAGGATTCGCATGATAAGTTTTGTTATATGGCTCATTAAACTGATTGTTCGATGGAGTTCACATTTGTTTTCAACTGTCTTCTTAGGCAGTGCTATGAAAATGGATCTAATGTATATTACAACCGTTGCATATTTCATTTATTATGTCTGCAGTCTTGTCAATGCCGAAATCATCTAAAGCTGCAAGTATCTCTATTAGAATTCCATCTGGTAGTACTAAGGACAATAGGTACCGAAAGCAAACCTAAAACAGTCTTTTTTTCCCAGTCTAAATAAAGCTCTGCAAAGCTTACTAGATGTTCAAAATGCAAGAGACATAATTAAAAAAAGAAAACAACTACGGTAGTTTAACACGAAAACGGAGAGAAAAGATAACAATTTAAAACAAGGTAAAGGTGGCCGGGACTGAATTTGATCTGTCTTTTAAAATATATATCCATCTTAATATATTATTGATATGATTTATTGTCTATTTCATGTTTCTTTTAATCGGTTATGCTCGATCGAGTACTGATGGATGAGGAGCGATAACCGGTTAGCTCTTCTTGTCTTTTTTTTTTTTTTTTGTTATTATCATTTAATTTTCTCTCTTTTCTTTCGCATACTGGCATGGTTTCCAGCTCATTCAGAATTCCATAAACTCTGATCGATATACAACTGATCAATTACTAAAAAAAGTCACATGTGAATGAATACACTCGGTTTTTAAGAAACGACAATTCCATAGATCGTATAGACTGGTGAAGACTCCCTACAGCGGCAACAACTAAAATCGATTGGAAATTCATGTAGAAGGGAAAATAATGACATTAAAGAATTTGAATATACACACTCTTTTAAAGATTAGAAAGAAAACTCCTATCAATAATGAAAGATCGATAGCAGTGGACTTAGAAAGACTTTTATCCTGAAAAACTTTTTTAAGTGAAAGATTTTATAAATTTGAACTGAGAGTAACGTTAATACCGAATATAAAGGAATGTCGAATGTTCCCTGCATGGAAACGGCTAATATCACCATTAACATTAAACACGATTCTCCTTGATCATTATGTCGCATCACAGGTTATTTTTTTATTGTCTCTAAATTTCAGTTATTTATTGGAAAAAGTCGTTTTCTCCAGCGGTTCGATTTCAGAATTGTCCGCCCATCCAACGCTAGAGGACACACTCTACATAGTTATTTCACCCTGCGTTACTCACCTAAAATAGATTTTCCCCTGGGGTGTTTACACCCATGAATAAAAATACTTATTGTGTTACAATTATGTAAAATATTATAGCAAATAATCTACGTTACAAAATACATTGAATAAAAACTTGAACTGAAGATATAATTATTCATTGAAATAAAAATGATAATAAAGTTGTTTCATAAACATATTTTGTAAATTGTAGATGAAACACATCATTGCGACAATAGAGAGTTGTTTTTATCAAAATAGCCCCAAAATATATTCCCATGAATTGGAAAAAGAATTAGTAGGACTGAATACTCACATACACACACGCACAAACACACATACATACATACATACATATATATATATATATATATATATATATATATATATATATATATATATATATATATATATATATATATATGCATTGAGTGCTGGTGTCAATAAAATAGTGCGATGTAAGATAACAGCGCTACTAAGTAAATATTAATAAATATGCATATGCATTTTCACTCAGTGCTCAGTGTTTTAAGAACAAATTTTAATATATATATTTTATTAAAATTTTAATTATGAAAACGGTCAGTAACCAATTTATCACCTGAAAATTATGCTGTGCTTCGAAAACTGAGTCGTACTATCGCTGAGGAAAATGTATATTTATTAATATATATATATATATATATATATATATATATATATATATATATATAAAATTCATGAAAACTTATCTTTGATAGTCAGGTGGGTTGATAGGACACCCTGAAGAAAACAAAGCGATCTCTGCCACCCAAGACAACGTAGTTACAACTTTTCCACACCGTGTGCTACACAATTTCACTAAGTCAGGAGAGTAGTGGGAAGGAGCAAAATTTTCAAATTAGGAATTATGAGTACTTAAACATTCCTTGTAGTAACAAAACACTCGATGTGACTAACATAGTTTGTTCATATAGTTTTAAGAAGGGTCATTAATTTCCAAATAGTTCTTCAGACGAAATATCATTTTGACGGATAAAAATCAAGTAAAGGAAGCCGAAGAAAAACAAAAAAAATATTCGCTGAATTCTTATTCTTTTCTCGGGGTGCATATTTATTTAATTTTTAAAATTATGAACAAAAATCATTTCAGTTTTTTTCACCATTTTTTGCTACCTTAACCCTAACCATAAAAGTAAGCTTGACCCTAAAACTAAATAATATATATAGTTTTCAAATAGTTTGGACACTCCTGCTTTAGGCGATTACGTTTAAACACATATTGCTTTTTTTATTATCTTTGAATTTTCACGAAATTTACAGTAAGATAGTTAAATATTTATTAGGTTTTTGAATTCTAATTTAGTTCCGTTTAGATTATCTGCACCCAAAGCTAGGAAAACCAGTCTACCCTACTATTCAACAGATAAAAAGACGAGAAAAAGAAATGACTTCATGACTTTCCCAAGGATATTTTTGACAATCTGAACGCAGCCGAACAGGCTGTAACTTGAACCCAGTCCTGTCGAACCCTCTTCCCACGCCGGTATCTTTCACGCTACCTGCACAATCACCTTGCTCTCATTTCCTGCTTTCACTTAATGTTCTACACTTCATCTTGTTCTATTTCTCCCCCCCCACCAATAATTTGCCGCATTTTCCTGGTTTTTTTCTCTCTTTATCTTTATTATAATTTATAATTTTCCCCTGTTTCTTTTCTTTTTTGTCCGAATCATTCAACCCTCAGATCATCGAAACTTTCCGGTCGCCATCCTCGTTGATCCGACACGCACAGTGTCCACGTGTCGATTAAGTCGGTCGTGAAATGGTTACACTTGACCGTACGCGTCCGTGACAATGAAAAGCTCGTTCGGCTGTGAAAGGACGAGGGTTTAATTGGTCCATCGAAGGGTTAAAATGGTTTTATCCGTGCGAATCAACGCCACCTTTCGTTGCTAGCGTCAAAAGCAACGACATGGTGCAACTGAAGCCAAAGGTCATTCAAGCGAAGGGGTTGAATTAGTGAAGGGAAATTAATTCAACCTTCATTACAGAAAATAAATAAACGCGGATCACATGTCAGCCAAGGAGGCTAAAGATTTGTTCCAATTCTTTTTTCGCTCAATGTGTCTCCTCAATATTCCACTTTTTTCTCTTTCTATATTTCAATATTTTAGTCTTTATTTCATTGATTTTCTTTCCTATTACAATCCTATTGGTGGTTTTAGCGACTTGAATTATACTTCATCTTCTGTTTTATTGGTTTTTTTTTGTATTTATATTAAAGCAATAATAACAGAAATATATAAAAAAAGAAAAAGGAAATCTTCAACTACAGCAGTCAGCAATATGAAAGAAAAGGATGAATAGAGGAAAAATATAAAAAATATTATGAAATGAACTAACCGGTTATCGCTCATCATTCGTCAGAACTCGATAGAGAAAAGTAGAATATTATGCAAACCAACTAAAAAAGGCAATCACGAGGAAAAGAAATACGCATGTATCAATAATATATTTCGACGTGTATATCTATAAACAGAAAACAGCAAGTCATCACAAGCACTCCTGTTGTTTGCATAAGGATTTTGGTCTCCATTTAATATGAATTTTCTCGAGGAATCTTAAGTTATAGACGGAATGTCAAGACTGAGCATATATCCTCACAGAAAGATGATATGCATTCTTTTTCGTATTTTGTACATTAATCTTTATTTCGTGTTTTTTTTTTATTTTAAAATTTATTTTTAATTTAAATTTGTTTATTTTTATTTGTCGTCCCGAGTTTTATAAAGTTAAAGTATTACTTTCTGCTAAATGTCTTCCAAAAATTCTGATTGAATCAACTTTCTTGGATCAGGTGAAGTTTGCCGCCTTTTTAGATGAGTTGAAAGAAACTCTATAAATTCATGTAATTTTTCTTGCATCAGATGTTTATACATAGTATTTTCTGAATTCCCAGTCTACGGATGTTCCTACTCTGGCATGCTTTGCATTCATTTTCGCAATCTTGATGAATTCATTTAAGATGCGTGAAGTGCATTTTAATTGTCTTCTCACTGAGCCGACATCTGCAACGTTTCTGTGGCTTTTCTGACGTAATTCTTGTGTCGAAATGATTATATCTTTTACCTATTCAGATGTTCTCTTCGTAACCGCATAAACGAGTGTTTATCAGAGATAAGATCTGTTTACATTTTAAATTTTCTGTGGAGAATTTTCTTTACCCACCTCCTTTACTTCGATTATTGTGCAATTATATCAGTAAAATGCAACAATTTCCAGATGATTTTTTTTTACTTTTCTTCACAAGAGAGATCGCAGGGAAGTTTGGCGCAGTCATCATCATCAGTATTTTCTCAGATAAGATCTTATTATCTGTGAATTAATGAATCGATGGCGAACCACTAGTTGCAGCCTTAGGTATCATGCATTTTTCCCCGACACAGTTTTCGAAATAGCCTTGCCTTTATCAAGAATCTTCGCTTTTGCAACAGTTCCACTCGGCAATCAATGTCATTATTTTTCCTTCATATCTCTCTCCTTTAAGTCACCGCCATCGTTCCAAGTGCATCCCTGATAACTGGTATGATCGGTACCTTCTTCAGCTTTCAAAGCCTTACGAGTTCAAAGTTCAATGGGTCATATTTAGTTAATTTCTCTTCTTCCCATTTTGTTTATTGCCTTTGATCAATGATTAAACATTCTTTTTCGATTTTATCTTCCACCAATATACTCGGTTTGTTGTAACTTCAGTTTCTTAACTCTTTGTAGTGAATCAGCCCACAAGATTTTGCATATTTCTGACTCGAGAAATTTCTCAGGTTTATAGTTGTATTTCTTTTCTTGCTATAAATTCGACTTTTTCATAAAATTTCCAGTGGATGATTTTCATTACTGGATCATGTTACAATCTTCAACATTTATTCTGAGGTAAATTTAAAACTTCAATAAGTGTGGGTGCTATAGCTTTATAGAATGTCTCCCATGTTCTACAAAATGGTAAAATATATTCTTTGGGATATGATTCCTGATGTTATTTGTACTAATAGCCTGATCTTGAGTTATTTTTGCAACATAAACATTGCATGATAAAGAAAGCTGTTGTTTGTGGCCCGATATTGATGCATTAATTACCAGATGTTAAGATCTTATCTGTGAAAATACAGGCAATGATTATGATAATGATGCTAGTAGCATATTATTATTATTATTATTCGTTTTAATTGTTGTAATAGTAGTAATAGCAGGTGGAATGATACATTCTACGAGAACTTGGCACAACAGCCTTTTTAACGTTAATTGTGATCTTATCTATGCCAACAACTGTAATATTTAAAATAAAATTATAGACTTGCATGGCACGCGTTTTTAAAGTCTATAATTCTTTTATTGGGATTATTTGTATAGGGATCGGTAGGTCAGAACAAGTGCTTGAAAATCACATAAAAAATCGAGTAAACAGGACTTTTCGTTAGTGTGACCTCCTTTAGAGTTGTGCAAGCAACAGAGTCACAAGTCATTGTCATCAAAGGAGCGGCCTTGGCCAATTACTAATCATGCCATGTTATGCACGTTCTCCCAGAAATTTTCACTACGGTATGCACACCAAAATGTATGTCATTAACCACAGGGTGGTTCTATGCGAGTTGAAGACACACAAATAAACATGAATAGGCGTCTATAACAGGGATTTATTCGATATTTATTTAAATTGTGGTTTATGGCGTACATTTTGCTGGCATACCGTAGTGAAAATTTCTGGGAGAACGGGCATAACATGCGACATTGTCGAGAATTTATAAATGAGTTATTTTCTCTTCTAATAATTGTGCCATTCTTTAGATCAAAGTTTTAGTTGAATTTATTTCTATGTATAACTAATATAGGTGGCAAATTGCTTTACATGAAATCATTTTTGTGTTCATAGTTATTTTTATTTCTGCAAGTTTCGCCTATGTATTGTGAAGGGCAGTTGTGACAGTTTATTTTATATATACCTGCTTTAGAAATTTTATTATGATGTGTATATTATGCTCTGATCATAGCGACAATAGTTTTGGAATCAAATATGGCTGATCCCTATATCGATGGTGGTTATAGCTGTCCGCAACATGTGTAAGAAAGCAACCTTTTATCCAATTATATTCTTTTCAGAACAAGTATAAATCCTGTCATAGCCAGCCCCAGTTTTTATCCTGCTCTTCTTTCTACATTTTATTTACAATACTTTGTTCTTATCAGCAGGAGACGAATAGGGGTAAGCAGCCGTCGGTCTGACACCAATAGAAGATGTCACGCTCGGCGTTCATCGCATTATACACCCGACACAACACGTGTAAGCACGCTCATTACACGACAGCCAGCATTTGCTCCCCTTACCGATGTACAACATCAAACAGTGAGGGACGCATCCCCGTTCTTTATTCTCAGTTGGAAGCTGGCTTTTACTATTGAAAGCCACACGTGAAATCCGCATTTATCAATTAAAATCTATTTCAAATCATCGCTTTATTTTTTTCCTAACATTCAAAATTCATTATTTTTTCTTTTATTCCATTATATATATATTTTTAATCTTCTGTGCTTTATTTGTGGTAGTTATCTGTTGAATATACGCGGGAAATATTAAAATTTCCAGCCGAGGTACGACATTGAAACAATTCATTCATCATAGGGGTTATCAATAGGTTTAAATATTGATATTTATTCTACTCAGATAAGTAAAAATAATTTCATTTTTATCGTTGTAAAGAATAAGCAGTTTGATTAAATCCGGTGAGAAGACGCACCCTTGTCTTACATCCCTTTCCATTTCTTTTGTATGTGACCCGATATATTTTCTATCCATTTGTGGGTTCTTTCTTTCGAGTAAATATTTCGAATTAGTCTAATATATTTTCTAAGTAAATAAAGTCTTCCTGACAGTTCAAATATACATTTTTTGTCGTGCATAATACCTTAGCGAATTCTTAATCAGTTATTCCGTGTAAAAGATTATTTGTTTATCATTTCACTCCAAGCAAGGCAATAAAGCTACTAAGATACAAAGCTTACCGAGTGAAAGAGAATATGAGGAAAATAAAACATAATTAATATAAGGAATTAAGAAGACAGAAGTTAATGATTGGCATTGCATTTAAATTTTTGAAGATCAAAGTTGACTGGAAAAAAGTAGCTGGAAGTGTTCCACAAGCAAGAAGTACGGGAGAAGAAATTTTTATCATAGAACTTACCGTTACCTCTGGCATTTTCAATTGTAAAATGATGAGACCTTGCTGCCAGTCTAATGATGCACTTAAATTCATAAAGGCTTGACACCAAAGAGGTCATCAAAATAATGACGATGAAAATATTTATAGAAAAGGCACAAGAATGTAAGAAATTTTTAAATTAGTTATATTTACAAAAATACTTTTTCTTAATTTTCACCATATGTATATCTGACAAGAACCGGTGTCTTTTACGCAATAAGGCCATAGAATGGCAGAAAGAACAATACAAACACAGAATGTTTCAAAGACGACGTAAAAGAATGTAATATAGTACAACGCAAAGACCTATTTGAACTACTAGGAAAACCTGCTTTGTTTGGGGAAGATATTGGAATAATTCAGGGAACAAACGGTCTGCATCCGTATAGAAAATAAACAGAGTAAGTACAGAAAATAGAAAGGGGCCTAAGAACGAGACAGTGACTTCTCACCGGATTTATTCAACTTTTACAGTGAAGCTCTCCTAAAAGAACTACATGTCCTACCAGGATTTATAATAGGTGGCTAAAATCTTAATTACTGCGATATGCAGCTGATACAGTGTTAATAGATGGCACAGTAAAAATTTGCATGAAGTCTTAAAAAATATAGTAAAGGAACTCTGAAAGAATTAACTAAACAATGAACTGCAAGATGTCAGAAAATATGTTTGTCAGCAAGACAAACAGCCCAGGAAGCGAGCTACAAATTAAATATCTGTAAAATATGAGACCCAAACCCGAAGATGTATTGTAATAAAGAAAAGATACCTTCCAAACACTAAACAAAGTATAATAATAATAATAAAAGGACAGAGAAACGATTAGAAACAAAGAAAATAGTACTCAAGTACTATGTAATATCAGACCTTCTATATAACAGAAAATACTAGACAATTCCGCCCAGATGAAAAGGAGAACTGAGTCAATAGAAATGTGGTTTGTACAGAAGAATGTCGAAAATATCATGGACACAGAAGGTGAGTAACAATGAAGTTTGAAGGAAAATGGAAACCTATACTTTGAATCAGAAAGTTATGAGGAAAGAAGGCATGACAAATTTCACACACCTAGGGCAGGTTGAAGTCAAGTGGAACAGAGTGATACTGTAAGTAATCTACTTAACGACCTTGGCAGAATAGAGTGTGGAGGATAAGAAAAAATGTTGCGAAGAGATACAACAGATAGGAAGTTGGGGAAAGCCATGTTCGCTTACGTCCTGATGGGACACGGCACACACGGTACACAGAAGCTGAAGATGAATGTCATGAGTTAACTTTACGTTTTAGTAAGCATTGTAATTGAAAGGAATCAATGTTTGGGGTTCTCTACGTTGAAAAGAGAAACAAAAAGGTTTATTCATGCAGCACAACATCAAAGCCTGCCAACAAGATCTTAACTGGGATATAGTTCAAGGGACTAATTCAGAAGGTCACATCTGCACAGAGGTAAGACTTGATCATCTAATATCTGAACAATCTACTCTAGCGCAAAATTAATTTCAAAGTAGGGATGAGAGAGAAGAGTAATACATTCAAGGGACGATATGCCAATATCACAACTGAACCTATAGAAGAAATAGTATAGGCAAAACCCACCAATTTTAGATGGTTTTACTTTACTTTTTGATTTCACCATAAGCTAATAGACCGATATTATCATAAAATACATTAAAGAGAACCTATCCGTCAAATAATCTCATCTCAACCTCATGGTAGCCCGAAGTAAAGGTTATGGGTTCGGTAATTTATTTTTTTTATCTACAGCTCATCAAACATATGCAGATTATTTAAAGCCAAAAAATATTATTAGATTTTACGCATTTATTTTTTTAAATGAAAATGTGTTTTTAATAATAAAAGTCTTACTAATTAACTCAAGAGTAGTAGATGTAAACGAATATAATGAACCCAAATGAAATTCGAA
>CAHIKZ030003327.1:1650000-1677500 GCA_903632075.3 Acanthosepion pharaonis | reverse complement strand
CAATATTTGTGATGTATATTTACTGTATTTATTTACCCTCATCATTTGATATATTTTATTATATCGATTCGTTGTGTTTAATTACAATATTTTTTACTATATCGATTTAATATATCTTTTTACTACATTTAAATTCTATATTTATTTTCCAAAGTTTATCATCATTTGATCCTTGACTAAAAAACGCCTAGCAGAAAGTGTAAAAAGGTGTAAGCGCTTTTTTATTTTCTTTTTTCCTATTTTCCAACATTTTTCATTCAATGGAAATAAAGTTGTCACAGAAGTTGTGATGATGATGGAAGCTAGAATCTAACCTTTGACCTGAGAGACGAACACGTTTATTCCTTACCGCCATATTTGGAGTCTGTTTCGTTTGGCGATCGGCATGGGTCAATGTTGTCTTTTGCGCTGTGACCAGCCCAGCTTTGCCGTTCGCCTTGTCTCTTTTGTCATTTTCAATGTCACACGGTGTACTTTTCACCTGTGCCAATATGTAATCAAGAGCGTCGTCGACAAAATGCGCCGTGTGTGTGTGTGTCGACGCGTTACTGAAAAAAAAAGAAAGAGTGACGTCCCAGATACGGGGGCTTCTTCTAAGTAAACAATACAGCGCTTAGGAAAACAATGTAAAACACCAATCAGATAAAATTCTAAACGAGGCATTTTACACACACACACACACACACACACACACACACACACACACACACACATATATATATATATATATATATATATAGAGAGAGAGAGAGAGAGAGAGAGAGAGAGAGATGTATGCATGCTTGTTTCAATCCAGATCTCTCTCTCTCTCACTCTCTCTCTCTCTCTCTATATATATATATATGTGTGTGTGAAAAATATATGAATTTGAAAAAGACCTACTCAACATTATCAATAACATCTCCTTTCAAAAAAAGAAAAGCCACTTCCAAAAACATCTAGACCAAATAGTTAAAAGCATAAATGATTGTGATAAAATACTAGTTAAGTCTGACAAAACTGGCAATTCTACAAATTGGCAGCAGATGACGACAACAACTTAATTAAAAAAAATTAACCAGGACTTATAAAAAAACTTGCAACAACAACATAAATATGGTTAATATCATTAACAGAGCTAGTAAAAAAATTACTGATAAATTAAAAATTAGCGATAGAGTAGGCAAACTTGCTGAAAAGGAATGTTACATAACTCTTAAGGACCATAAACAAAATTTTATGGTTAACCCTACTACAAGAATAATTAACCCTACCTGACCCGACATAGGAAAGATCAGCAAAAGAATCCTGGAAAGAATTACTTTAAAATTATGAATCAATACCAAAGATGTCATCAGTTGGTTTACCAATATTGATAATAAACCGGATTGCACCGTATTACAGTTCGATATCATGGATTACTACCGGTCAATATCGAAGGATCTATTCACGACTGCCCTGAAGTTTGCTGCTGTGTATTCTAACCTGACAAAGAAAGAAATAGATATAATTCTCAGTGCAAAAAAAATCTGTCCTCATTCATAATGGGGACCAATGGATAAAAAACAATAATGACCATTTTGGCATCACTATGGGATCATTAGACTCTGCAGAGTCATCTGACCTTGTTGGTCTTTTAATACTGTACAACTTGACCGCGCACCGTGAAATAGATATTAAGGACATCGGACTGTATAGAGATGACGGGATCATGGTAGTGAGGAGTTCTACTAATTTTAAAATAGAGAAAATTCGAAAGATTATATTTAGTGAATTTAAAAATCTAAACTTAAAAATAACAGTCTGTACTAAATTGAAAAGGGTAAACTTCCTCTAGATTTAACAAACAACACATACCAATTTTATAAAAAAACAAATACTGTCCCCTTATATATACACCCGAAGTCAAACCACCCTCCATTCATAATTAAACATATACCCTCATCAATAGAGAATAGAATCAGCATTAACTCCGCTAATAAAGAAATATTCCAACAACACAGTAACTTTTAAGACGCAGCCCTAAAAAATAGTGGATACAAAAATGCTAACATCAATTATAGAAACAATTGTACTAACCAGAAAAAAACAGGAAAAGAAAAATCATTTGGTATACCCCTACGTTCAACCAAATGCTTAGTATTAAGCTAGGACAGAAATTCCTAGCTTTAATTGAAAAACACCAATACCAATAGTAGACTTAGTAAAATATTTAATAAAAACACCCTAAAATTAAGTTACAGCTGCACTGAAAATCTAGAAAGTGTAATAATAAAACACAATAATAACACCCTGAACAAACCCCCATGCTTAAATAGTATTAATAAAAACCCTACACTTAAATTAGACAAAAATAGTGAAAAATTGTGATTGTAGACACCCAGAAGACTGCCCATTGGAAAATAAATGCCGCGTAAAATCTGTGGTATACCAATGTACTATCTCATCCATTGAGAATCCTAATACTAATATGATATACATTGGGTCTACGAAGAATGAACTTAAAGCCAGATGGAGGCAGCATAAGTGCTCTTTCAACAATATAAATAAAAGAAATCAGACATCTCTATCTAAATATTTTTGGCATTTGAAGGAAATTAATAAAACACCAAAAGTAAAATGGAAAATTATAAACAAAACTAGAACTTGTAAAACTTGGGATGACCCATGCCCTTTATGCCTACATGAAAAACTACACATTATTAAGTTTCTAAATAATAAAAATCTATTAAACAATAGACATGAGTTAACGGTTTTTTGCCGACATCATCAATTTTTTTCATTGAATAATTAGCATAAAAACAAACAAACAATAAAATAATCTTTAAATTCCATAGTCCTAATAAATAGTTTAAATGCCCTACAAAAAAAGATAACCCTTTATGAAGTCGTCAAAAAACAAATGTTAGCGATTTACGACAGTTTTTATATACACAAAATCCTTTCAGAAAAAAAAAAAAAAAAAATCCATAGACACTTAACCAGACTGGACGATGTCATCTTCCGTTTTAAATTTAGACACCCCAACCTTACCCTGACTTGACATCTGTGAATGTAACTGAGATATTGATAAAAATTATTAACACCTTACGCCCCTTTGCTTTAAATAATTGCACTAGCTGTTACCATAGTAATCTTAATTTCAATAATGAATATACTTATAAAACGCGTAAATTTCAGAAATAAGTTATTCCAAAAAATTTCCCTTGAAGATGGAATAGAGCTTAGTACTTTAATTCAATTTAATTCAAATAATTATATTGAAGTTTTCGGCTCTTGTTTTGAATCATGAGAACTCTTATGTAGTGTGTTGGAATCATATTTTTAAATAAATAATATATATATATATATATATATATATATATATATATATATATATATATAGGTACCTTCAAATATTTGTTAAAATAAACAAACATGGTGAAAAAATGCCCCCCAATTAATGTAAACAAAGTTTTATCGTCAACATTTTGCGCTATTATTAAGAGGAATGACCAAAAGTGTTTTTATGTAAAAATTATATTTTTAAATGCTTTTTCAGAATCTTCGAAACTTTCATTAAAACTCTTGATTTCTGGGATCATAAATTAGCCTCGGAAATCTGGACATCTTTATAAGGTGAAAAACACACTGATTTGGAAATGATTGCAAAATTGTTCAATTTCTATGAAATTTTCACGACTTATTCACAAATCTTAAGGAAATATATATATATATATATATATGTATTTTTAATCCGATACTCGCTAATTATGAAATTTTATGAAATTTCGAGAAATACTTTTTTGTATCTCTTAATGCTTTTATTATTTGTCGTTACAAATCGTCGGCGAATTTAAATCTATTCTGAAACGTAAAATAAAAAGAAACATTAAAAATGAGACATTATTTAATTAAAAAAAAATGTTGAATAAAATATAATACGGACTTTCTTGTCTTCCGAAAACAAATGCTCGATGAATAATGGAAATTTTACAAGAACTGTTTTCAATTAAAATAAATGAAAACAATTCTTGTAAAAATTCATTATTCATCGTAAAAATGAAGAAATTATAAACTTTTTATTCTTTTAAAATTCTCTATTAATTTGTAGCGGTCACGTGATATTTTTATTAAATCAAAACTGTATTTACTTATCCAAAAAGGGAAAAATTTACTACAATTCCTCGACCTTCACTATTTTGAATATATATTTTTTTTTTTTTTTTTTTGTATAAACGTGCCGATTTTTATAACTGCGGATGCCCATACACTACCTTATCAAAAAATAAATGTATTAGTCATTTTCTAACATTTCTTCAACAAGCTTTTTCGTAAGGAAGATTATAAAGTTAAAGTACATAAAATTCAATAAAATATTATAAATTTAAAAATATTTTACATTTTTAAAATCTCTGGGCAGGCAATAAAATTATATAAAAAAAAGTCTTTTACGTTGTATTCGTCATGTAATTTTATTACATTTATGTCATAAATTATCATAAATTTCACAAACATAAAACCTCTCAATAAATGTGTCAAAACCTCAGAATTATACCCACCCCCGTGTTTAAAGTGCTTTTCTGCGATATTTGAAACGAAAAGTAATTAATATTTGTTTCAGTTACTATTAATTAAACGTTAAATCAGCAAATTTTTTCAGATAACTTTTCAGAAACGTTGGAAGCCGAGTTCAAATTCCAAAGAGGAGGTACGGATTGAGGAATCGGGGAGCCGAATTCAAATTCCAAAGAGGAGGCACGGATTGAGGAATCGGAGAGCCGAGTTCAAATTCCAAAGAGGAGGCACGGATTGAGGAATCGGAGATCCAAAGAGGAGGCACGGATTGAGGAATCGGAGAGCCAGGTTCGAATTCCAAAGAGGAGGCACGGATTGAGGAATCGGAGAGCCAGGTTCGAATTCTAAAGAGGAGGCACGGATTGAGGAATCAGAGAGCCAGGTTCGAATTCCAGGCGAGTCCATTACATTCATATACGTGCTAATACACTTTGGAAAGGTATGATTCCTCTTCTCTCCTCAGCTATGGGTAAATAGCAGGACAGACCGGGTACTATAGACGGCAACTGGTCTTCCGGAGAAAGAAATGGCAACCTACTGCAGGAAAAAATCTTCATCGTCAGTCACGTATCGAATGATCGCCTAAGCGTGTATCACACATGGCCCATACTTGACTGATGTTTGAATATTCAAAGAGTTTTTTTTTAATATAGAGAATTATGTTGTATTAAATGATTAGTAATTATGGACGATTTTATAGATTTTATTGATAAAAAACAATCTATTTTAATTTGATTTGAAATGCAGCAATTTATATTGCTTATTGGAATTATTAAATTTAATCTATTCGTATTAAATTAAAACAAATATAACATCTCCAAGAAAGACATTCAATACATTTAATTTAAATAAAATTAATTTTAAATCTTAGTTATCGTTATCTATCTATCTATCTATCTATCTATCTATCTATCTATCTCTCTCTCTCTCTCTCTCTCTATATATATATATATATATATATATATATGAATATAAATGACAATAGGAAAACTAGTAATTGCTGACGCGTTTCGTCTAATGTGGACTTTCTCAAAGCAAAAACGAAATGAATTTAATTAAAGAAAGTAACTAATAATAACAAAAAACAGAATGTTCTTAGCAACTGTAGGAATGTAGAGAAAGCTATTTTTATATTGTTAAATGAAAATAACGGCAGTTATTGTCATGTGTGGAGAATATTGTCATTATAGCTGTGTTGACGGATTCAACCATTTTCTTTTGATTTTACGATATTGTTGTGTAAGTTTGTTTGGGAGAGCAGTAATTTTGTTAAGAAAGGCGAAATAGGGAAAAAGCCTGGGCATAGATTAATATTTGGATAATATTCTATGGCGGCACTCTCTAGAATTTTCCTTCTGAGATGAGGGTAGCATTTTTAAAATCAAAATTATGCTTGAATTTATTTCTATGTATGACTAGTGCATTAGCTAAGTTGCTTTTTGTGAGGTCTCTTTTGTGCTCATAAATGCGTTTTTTTTTTTTCAAATTTCTACTTTTTTTTTTCAATATATTGGGAGGAACAGTTTTGGCAATAACTACAGTTTTCCTATTGTCATTTATATTTATAAATATTGTCTTTTCTACAGGTTAACTCTGAGAAATGTTCATATATATATATATATATATATATATATATATATATATATATATATATATATATGGTGGGGTGCCTGTGGGGGTGGTGGTGTATTAATCCTATGGTGCCTGACTTAGGGTTTCTTTCACAAAACAATTCGCTAATATGAACCCATTCATTACTGGTACTTAATTAATGAATCCATTCATTACTGGTACTTAATGGTAGTAATGTTTTAGATAAAATCGACCTTTTTGTACATACACGTGCAAAGCAGCAAGTAAGAAAAACAACAATTTATATTTAATATTTTCATTTTTTTTTATTCGTCTCATTCGAACTACCTTGATGTGGTTTAATTGCAAGCGTACAAGTGACCGAATCAAATAAGATCGACATGTTGAACAGAATTGGGAACAAAGAACTAATGTTGTGCGGAAAACAATAAAGATTTCAGATTAGACGAAGTGGGTGATGTTCATTTGCAAAGTGTTTATTAGGAGATTTTAGGAAAGGAAATATTTGATTAGATAGAATATAAAACGGATAAAAATGAAGCACGGGTTGGGAATGGGAGAGGGAAATTGTTTTGATGTGAGAAAGATGAGAGAGAACAGTATGGACGGACACAGAACGAAATAGGGAGATAGATACAAAAATACTGATAGCGAGAGCTACATATGAAATTTGATAGATAGATAGATAGATAGACAGATAGATGTGAAAATACTGATAGACGTAGCTACATATGAACTGATATAGTGTGTTGCCATAAGTTAATTAAAAGGGAAAAATGTTTTTTTCAGTCTTGATGGCCAAGCAGTCTAGGAGAAAGACAAATTAGGGGAGATGAAGCTTGTTAGCATGGTACAGAGGGTTATATCTTCATCATTTTCTATATGCCGTGCCCTTTCAAGACGTTGGCGATCATGGCTTTACACAATTTCCTATCCTTAATAACATTTAGTAAGTTTTTCTTATTTCTCCTAAACCCTGTTCTGGCACCGATTTACACAAGCTGGTTAGTCAGGTTATGCGCTGTTTTCGTCTGTCCCTATTGGCCTCAGTATGTCTTGAAAGTGTCACATTCTGAAGTCCTCTTTCCCCATTATATCCCCTAGAAATTTCAACCGTCACTTTCTGTTTCTAAGTGTCGCTTTTGGTTTGCATTTCCGTTAGAACATCCTCGTTGCTCACATGTTCATAGAATTCTCAACGCCCTTCTGTAGAACCACATTACTTTTGCTTCAAGTCTCTTTTTCAACAGTGAGGAGATTGTCCATCATTCAATGCCATAGGAGGGCTGTTATTATCGTTTATTTCAATACACTTTCTTTGTTTCTAACGAAGTACGCTTAATAGATATCCCGGAATAATGTATTAATATTGAAATCCCTGACAAATACTTTAGAGAAGAGTCTGTGAATATCTG
This sequence comes from Acanthosepion pharaonis, assembly GCA_903632075.3. Lineage (NCBI taxonomy): Eukaryota > Metazoa > Mollusca > Cephalopoda > Sepiida > Sepiidae > Acanthosepion > Acanthosepion pharaonis. The sequence goes on along the minus strand of CAHIKZ030003327.1, from coordinate 1,669,956 downwards.
TGTACATTGACATTTAGAGATTTTACAAGCTGAATATACTAACAATTATTAGCAATGGTTGATTTGATTCGTTCGGACAGCATTTATCTAGTATCGTATTTCCGAATATCACTGAGCTCTTAATATAGAACCTTGTGCCAGACTAAGTTTAAATTATTAAACTACTAAATATATGCGTGAATACGTATTTGCGTTCATGTGCATGCGTCCGTGTTCACATGTATGTAATTGTGCGTATATTTTTAGATATTTATTTGCACTTGTGTTAAGTTTATCACCGTACAGATATAATGACAAAAGACCGAGACGAAATTTCTATTACGTAACATATTCGGAATTTGTCAGTTTGTGTCGACCAGCAGCTGTGTTTTTGGAGTGAATTCTGCATCTAACCAGCACGTGAAAGGCCCTGTCTGCTTTTATGTCTCGGCCAGGGTATATATATATGTATATATCTACTTGTCATATGGTTTTTCCCAGGCGCGCTCATCCTAGGCAAAGCTGGATCGGTCACGTGTTTACATATTGAGGGAGCCAAAATGACAGCTCGATGGTGACCTCACAGGTTAACCTGCTCATACAACTGGTAGTTTATTTCAGCCTCATCTAATATGAATCAAATGAAGCACACGAGTGTATACGTTTGTCAATTCCTTAGTGTGCATGTGTTTGTTTTTTTATGCAGGTAGATGTTCTATTGTGTATACATATTTTTCTATATGTATATACACCAGTGTTTTTGAGCGTATGTGTTTGTGTGTATGCATGTGATTGTGTGAATATGTATGAACTGATATATATGTGCGTTTGTTCATGCGTTTATGTATTTACTGGCGTGGATTTGTGTGTATGTGTTTGTACGCGTGTTTTTACCTAGGTTTCTATAAATATTTTAAGGGAAACTCATAAATTTTCTCTTATAGAAGAAGATCTCAACCCGAGGCCATATGGACCCCGGGGTTCGTGCAACATTAGTGGGGGTCCATACAAAAGTATAAAATTTGTTATTGTGCATAGAGTAATTTCACTTCGGAACAATTGTTACAACAGAGAATTGGAATTTCTTCAGTAATCTACGCCATATTAAAATACTAAAAGTAGAAAAACAAGTCAAAGAAAACAGAGATCAAGCAATATAAATTTTATTCTAACGGATATTTTGATTGTAAAAGTTGAATAAAAACTTAGAAGGATATATAAAGGAATGATTATATATAGAGGGGAAAATTATATAAATATTCTTAAAGTTATCTATTAGTAAAAAATAAAATAAGCCTTTCTTCATCGAAGGATTATAGAAGACCCCCAAAAAAAATATCTTAAGAATAAAACTGGTCCATGGGTAAAATAAATGGTTGAGAAACATTGCTCTATAGTATCTAGACTTTATGAATTTAAGCGCAGTACTAGATGGGCGGTAAGGTCTCATTCTTTTACAATTGAAATATAACTGTATGTTCTAGGCTAACAGTTGCTTCTCTCACACTTCTCGCTTGTCGAACATTCTTCCGGTTTACTGCTTTCCAATCAAGTTTGATTTTCAAAAATGGAAATGTAATGTCAATCGTTATATTCTGTTTTCATCATTAGTCTTCTATTCTTCTTCTTTCTCTTTCATAATATCTTCTTTTTTTCATATTCTCTCACACTCACTAACCCCTTGAGTCTTAGCTGCTTTATTGCCTTGCTTAGGGTGAAATGATTAAAAATCAAACGTGCTAGCGTGTATATGCTTATGTGTGCTTTCGTGTTTATGTCAGCTTGCTAAAGTATATGCGTTAAGAAAAATAATGTAATGTTTGCTTTTGCTTCATAAGGGCATTATATCGTACGTTCGACGTTAATTTATCTAGAAGAGAAGATAATGCTGACTTGCGATGCTTTATTAACACATCCCTGCAAAACAAAATTCACTGATCTTTTCGATAAACTAAATAGCGTCGAACATAATATAGAATTTACTTGTGTATATGTATGTGTATATATTTATATGCCCATATCTAGTTTACTCCAAATACCTTTGAAAGCGCTCTTGTAGATTTTTTTAAAGAACTGCTCTTGTAAGCCAAGGATGAAACGCTCCAGAGATTCCACATAATCCGGGATCATGTCTAGGTATGACGATAAACTCCATCTGGCAGCAAGGCCTCTGATCGATTGAGAAGCGTGGAACGACCATTTAACTGTTGTTAGCTCCAGGTCCACCATGATCCGGAGTGGTAGCATCTGTTAGACTCCCAGCTATGAACAAATAGTGAACCTCCAAACAAAAAACATTTTTATAGCAAAATAAAAATCAATGCAGCAGTGGTAATAAAATAAGCATATCCCATCTCCCGTCTCGCTTACATCCATCCATCACAATTAAATAAACGTATTACATTGCTAACGCTAAATTAATAAAATAAAGCTTTTTGCTCTGTGTGTAACCTACTAAGACTTGCGTAGACTACAACTCATTTTTATTTTTTCAGAACCTGCCCCGCAAAAATGAAAATTTTAAAGTTATTTTGATTACATTTTTTTAAAAATTTGACTGCATCTTTTGCGATTTTTGTATTTTGTTTTTTATTTTCATTTGACATTATATTTTATTCACAACCCGGCTTAAGGACAATTTTATTTCTCTATTTTTCGAGTGTAACATTTTTTATTTGTTACACTAGTCATTTTGATTATTTTTCTTCTAATTTTGTTGTAAGTGTTTAATCATTTTCCTTTATTTTTGATATCCTTTCGCTTTTAAGCCAAAGTTTTATTAAATTTTATTTCCCTTTCTAATTTTTATACGCTAGTCTTGTTTGTCGAAAATATTTTTATTTTAATTTCGGCCATTTTGTTTTCTTCATCGGCGAGACTTTCTTTACTACTCGTGCATTTGATTTAATTTTTTTCTTCCTTGTTAATTATTTTGCATTGAGTTTGATTTTGCTATGTTTCTTTAACTTAAAAAAAAAACCTCATTTGGCAACTGTTTTATTGCGTGTGTGTTTCAGGTAAATGTCTTTTTTTTTTCACTCCTTAAAAATTTTTTGTATTTTCCTTCGTCTGCTGGTAAACCCAGTTTTTATATTTCGTCTTTAGTTTTTTATTGTTACCGAACGTTAAACTAGATGTATTTTTATTCCACCCCCTTTTGAAGAAATAGTTTAATTTGTGTCTTATTTACTTTTTACTGTTTCTTTTTTTTTTTTTTTGTCAATTGTTTATTTTTTAAGTCACTATTTTTACCTACAAAAGAAGACAAAAACAAAACAAAAAAAGAACGCAACGACATAATCTAAAAAAGGACCGACAAATGTCGATCTGACAAAAAGAACCTGTTTGGTCCAAAAAGAAAACTTCTCATAAAGAAGTACCAGCGACGACCAAAAGAAAAATGAATCAAGTATGGTGGCCTCAAATGATCTAAATTCCAAAAACAGAAAAAGTACACTCGATCGCAAATAAGTCACACCAGAATGTGAAGTACAGCAACAAAGACAACGACAACATCAACAAAGACAATGTATCGGCCGGGGAATGGCCCACATGCTGGAAGTACCCCGACCCCGAAGTGCCTAATCAACATAACGGAGTGCCTGGAGAGAGCCAAGAGTTATGAACTTCTTATCAAAGAAGATGGGCTCTCGGTAGGCTCCCAGGAATAACAGGGCTGAGAAAAGAATTGTGTCAGTCTTTCTCGTTGACAAGTGTTCACGCGAAATCTGTCGCTCTACAAAGACAAACATGATAAAATCGTTGACGTCCTTGGTCGAGGACACCAACGAAGGGTCAAGGATAAAGGTTAGTTCATGTGGGATGTACTGTTACCCAACCCTGTCGTCTGTGAGGACGCCCCCAGTCGAGATCTCAACACAAAAGACCTCATAATTCAGACGGAATATTAGGGCATGCGAAGGACCTAAGTATAAGTATACGTGGTTCCTCCTCTTAGGAGAGTACTGGTCCGGTATGGTCAGATACTCAATGACCTAAGCGGTAGGGAGGAGTTTTGAGATAATCGTGGATTGAAAAACTTTCATCTACGTCCCCGAGTGTCTAGATGTAAAGGGCTTAAAAATGCTGGTCATTGCGACCCGCTGCAAACGAAGCCATTGTAAATAGGGAGAGGCTGGTCACCTCTCTTCTTCCTGTCCAGAGAAGAAGGTCACTGGAGTTCTGACCCCGCTGACCCAAAGCCCCCGCTAGTTGAGTTATTTTCATTTCGCCTGCGATGGGCATGCAAACGATGTGGACCGGTGTGGTAAAACCCAAGGTTGGGTCCAATACTCGGTCCCAATTACACGAAAATCATTTGACAGCCGTTTTTGCGGTCGATGAGCAAAAAAGGAGGCAATTATTGTGACGTTGCCAAGACCAGAGGGAAGCTCCGGACATCGGGACCTCAGGCCTGAAAATCTGCACGAGTAAAGAAACGTATAGTCCCACTTTCTCTACCAGTTCCAAGGGCGAAGAATTAGGAATCAGCGTCTCATGAACAATCAAGTTTTGAAAACGAGGAGAAACTAGAAATACTAAAGGAATCCCTAAAAATAAGGAAAACAGTCAGCACTATCAAAGATTCCCCCCTCTTCCTGGGCACTATTTCCCCCTTCAATTTAAAAACATCTCATGGCACCACCTCCAGTAACAAAATCACCGATTCCCACCCTTTACAAGATGACCATCCTCGAAAAGGTTGCATCTACTAAATTACCAACAAAAAGAAAGATCACACCTTCAACCACTCCCAATCCATCTCCTGCACATACACCCATGAATTTTCTCCAAACGAAAACGGACCAACAAAAAAACGCAGCGAAGCATTTCATCTGGCACCACAGAACCTTCTTCAGAGAAGAATATTAAAGCTAAACCAATTTTTAACACTGGGGAGACATGTGTCAAGTGGAAAAGTTCATAGCTCAAACAAGATAAAGGACCTAATGTTTGAAGCAATGTGGTATCATTGCTGACTAAGGCTGAGCAGTATGTGATCTTGTGCTTACTATGTGTTATGTAAGTCGTGATATGGATGATGAGAAGTTTACCTCTCCCCAAATGATCCTGTTCTTTAAGTATCAGCTTAAATTCAACAACAGGACGGAAAGATGACGACTCTCTCCATCAGAATTTGTAAAAAGCTGGGTGAGATTTGCGCTTATCTGTCGAGTGAAAGGAGCCGACTTGGGGTGGCATTTTGATGCCGCTAAGTTATGAGGATCCAAGTATTAAACATTTGCAACCCCGCCCAAAATAGGTGAGTTTAGGCTTGTTTTTTTTTTTTTTTTTTTAGTTTTTAGGCAAAGTTAACTTCGCTAGGTGCTGTATGCGCAATGGCCCCTTTTATTTTTATTCCCTGGTGGATCTGGAACACTTTTTGTTTTTCGAGTGTGTTTTTCATAATTGTTGTCGTGCTTGAATGTGTAGTAGTGTACGTGGTTGGTCGAATGATTGGTTTTTAATCCATCCAAATCCCGCATTAATTTCGTTCAGTTAACTGATAATTCTGTGTTTTTTTATTATTATTACTATTTGTAGACGAGAAACTGAACTACATGCCATTTGTGTGATCAGGTGATCAGGGAGGAATGTAGAAGAAGAAATTTGACACCTTAATTTAAGAAAGACCTAGTCTCAGTGTTTAGGAGAATTCGCAAGAGTCGGGGAACATATGCAAATTATTTTGCGATATCAGCAGAGCATATAAATCACAAAGCGTGAGAGTAATAGACAGTTCGTTTTTGAAGACGGTGCTGCTTGTACGGAGAGACTTTGTCAGTTGGAAAGAGATTACTTGAATCAGTTTCACACACTATCACCATTTTGTATATTTTCTTGTATATATATAGTATTATGCATATTTTAAATATTAATTGGGTTTTTCATTTTTAATGTTCTTATTCTATATCCTACCTCATAGAGACTTTGAGACGTTATGATGTTTGTAGTAAGAATTATAAATAAGAATGTGGTATTTCGGTGCAAGGGATATTGTATAGTTTGTTTGGGTCAGTGATTGTGTCTAGCTAAGTTTAAGATAAGACAGATGATGACCAGCTTTCTCCATCCCCACTTTTGATCTTTTATTTATACAAAAATAAATATCATTAGTCAAATAAAGCTTCATATGATTCTACCTAAAGTTGTTACTATAGCAACCCTAAAAAATAGAAAAATAAATTTTATAGTTAAATTACCTACTATACATGTTTGTAGAGAAATTACAAGCAATACATTTAAAATAATTACAAACAATATATTTTATGAGTGACAAAGTATATATCTAAAAACATACCTGAAAGTCTAAAGGTACAAAATATATGTAGATGAAAGAATAAAATTACGTACAAAATACTTAAATTTCGGCATTAAATAACCCATATAGATGTTGATATGCTGCTAAACAAAACAAACCAACCAACCGATCCATGGCGTTGTCGTAACTGAGATCTGATGAAATAATATATTCTTGATTTTCGAGTTAAAAAAAAAAAGAAGTTTTATGATTTATAAATATAAAATTTGAGATTCTGAGGTAATGTTTTTCGCATGAAAATGGTAAGAATTGTGTTTCTACGAGATGGAACATTCTGAATTTGACTGCATATAAAAGCATTAGATAATGGCCCTGAAAAGAAATGAAAAAAAAAAACCCTCATCCTGGACAAGTATCCACGTGTTGTTTATTTTTGTTGATACATTTTGTCGGTTGGATTATCGGTTGGTTTCCGGGATTGTTTATTCTCATCTGTCTACGTGAAGGTTCTTAAGCAAGTAAACAAGCGCACGGAAAAGTCGGAATAATTGAGTGGGTGTTTTGTATTGCGTTGACATTTCCACTCTATATTCTACTTTTCTTTTTTTTCTCAACCTTCTTAACTTCCCACCCACCCCACATTTGAAGAAGACACATTTTACTTCTGTGACATTGTTTAAGCGAATAATAAATACGAAAATAAATCCGAATTCGACTGCGACGAAAGGAAATCTTTCATTCTTTACTGTTTTTTTTTTCTTTTTCATCATCATTTTTCTTTCTTTCTCTTTTTAGCTTAGGTCTTTATCGATTTCTTTCTCTTCACTTTCTAGATGTTTTCTTCTCTTTTTTTATTCATTGTTTACCTTTTTATTTCCTCTTTTCTTCCTTTCTCTCTTGACTATTTGACTTTAAATTTTTGCTTGTTTTTTTTAAACTGTTTAGATTTAACGCAGATATTTCTAAATAACTTTATACTATAAGAATTTCGAAGTATAAACATTTTTAATAAAGACAAGCAAACTATAACCTAGCACAAGAACTCAGTTTTAAACAAAGTTACCTCCCCTACATTGTGTCCTTTATAAAAAGGAAAAAAAATCGAAAATCACCGTTTGTGACTTTCTACATGTCCGGAATCGTTAACAGCTTAACCACAAATAATAAAATTTTACATCTGACACACAATTAATTGTTCTAGTCATCATAACCTTGAAGATGATATTGTGAATACATCGAAAGGACTCGGAAAATAAAATGAATAAATACAACCATGGTACCTTCTTCACACTCTTTAATCATCAAACAACAAGTTTATTCGGGATTACGAAAGGAACTTATTAAAAATAAACAAACACAACATGTCTAAATTGTTTAATCAGACAGGCCTATATATATATATATATATATATATATATATATATATATATATATATATATATATATATGTGTGTGTGTGTGTGTGTGTGTGTGTGTGTGTGTAAAGATCTAATGCAGATCAAATATCGATCCGACAGTATGATAGAATAGAACAAATAGTAAACGTATATCAATTCAACATTTTTCACTTTTAGTAAAGCATTTTCAGTTTGGGAGAAAACTGTTCTATCTCAATCTCTGACGAAGCTTTAATAACAGTGAAACACTATAGATTCACATACGTTTTCTATGTGTTATTTATTTTATCATATATATATATATATATATATATATATATATATATATATATATATATATATATATATATTTTTTGACGTATAAGTATCCACTCAGTTCTTAGAATTGAACAGCCTGACTAGCCGGACATATGAAATGATTATTGTGCAAAATGTACCACAAATGACTTTCTTCAGACTTTGAATTCAGAGTTGTTCTTCTCTTAGACTGGTTACCAACCAAAGCTGAAGAACTCATTCTTCCCAGCTATTTAACTCATGGGTACGATGGGACGATGAAATAGATTCATACCTTTTCCAAGTGTATTTGAAAAAATGCCTTCCAAAAGTTAAGCAAAATATGAAGAAACAAGAAAAGTTTCGTTACAAACAAAGGACAGCGTACTTGTCTTTTATGTAATGGTGGTCCTTCTATTCCGCAGTGAATGCTCTGTACAGTATAATCAGAGATAAGTAGCGACAAGTGGGGCAACGTGCTTCTATGGAAAGACGCTGAGAATAACAGGGATTGAAGAAATAAGGAATGACGAAATCTTAGAGAATAATAAACCAAAAAGGATATTTATACTTGATAGTTGAAATTTCTAGGTTATAAAATAAGGAAAGAGGTCTGGAAAATTTAACACTCACAAGCGAGACACAGGAAAGCAGCTAAGAACTTACCTAATATGCTTCTGAAAATTATTGGCAGAATAAGGATTAAGCGAGATAGCAAAAACGAATATTGCTAACAACTACAAAGGACTGGATGTTGTGGAGAACCATGATCGTCTACGGCTTACAGGGACACGTCACATAGAAGAATAAAAAGTTTCCTCCTTTCCGAAAAATGTATTTTTTTCTTTTTAGTGTATATGCAGCAATTCTTCTTGTATGTGTCGTGGACTGTTTGGACTTTGGCAAGCATGGCTCGCCACAATTTCCTGTTCTTTGTAGGTCAATAAATGTTATCTTTTTTTTTATATCTCTCCTAAAGCCTGTCCCGTGATCCATTTACTCAAGCTCGCTAGGTAGGGTTAGCCGTTGTTTCTCTCTTTCCCTCTTGTCTTGAATATGTCCTCTGTGTATCATATTTTCCAAACCCTCTTTTCTCATTATGTGCCCTACATATTTCAACTGTCCCTACCTGATATTAAGTATAACTGCCCCTTTTATTTTCACTTTATCTAATATTTCATCATTGCTCACAGATTCGGCCATAATACCCTAGCATCCTTCTGTAGAAGTGCCCTTCTGTTGCTTCAAATCTTTTCTTCGTTTGTGAGGTGATTGTCTATCATTTTCTGCCATATAAGAAAACTTATATTACATGTCAGTTCAGTACCCTTTTCTTTGTTTCTAAATATTTTCGAAGCCCACTTTCCTTATTATGTGCCCTAGAAATTTCATCTGTCTTGTCCTGATTTTAAGTATATATATCCTTTCTTTTTCCTTTTATCTAAAACTTCATCGTTGCTCACATGTTCGCTCCACGCAATTCTCAGTATCCTTCAGCAGAACCACATTTCTGATGTTTAAGTCTCTTTTTCATCTGTGGAAATATTGTCCAGCATTCACTGCCATGTAGGAGGATTGATATTACATAAAACTTCAGTACGCTTTTCTTTCTTTTTAATGATTTTATTCTGTTTTTTAATACTTTGCTTAGCTTTTAGAAGGCATCTTTCGCTATCCCAATGCGCCTTCGGATTTCAGTTTCGCACTTTCCGTTTTCTGTTAAAACACTTCCCAGATATTTAAATTTATTGAACTTGTTTGATTTTGGCATTTCCAATTTGTAAATTTTACATTGCGCTGTTTCTTTTTGCTAACGGCTATGTATGGATTGTTTAGCCCTTTCTTCTCATTTTCCTTCCCTACTTTCTGTGGCAATTCTTATAGGTTCCTTTTTGTGTTTGCTATCAACGGTGTTCTCTGTTTATCGTATGTTTTTATGATCGTGGCCGCCAATAATAAACCCTGGTAGGACTTCTAATTCTCACTGAATCGCTTCACCGCATTGGTTGAATAAATCCGGTGAGTAGACACATCTTTGTCTTATATAACAACATGTCTTATTCTATAAAAAGAATACCCGCTCGGCCCGGTGGCTAGGATCAAAGTGTAGTATCTGCGCTTTGTGAGCTGCCGGGTCGGGTGTCTGTCGAACTCTCCGCTTGCAGAGAGGAACCCGGACGAAGCTCCGCCGAAGGGTGGGGTTTCGTTCGGGGAGGTTGACGGAACTAGCCCGCTTGGACGGGTTTAGATGGGTTTTATTTTTGGCTGGGCCTACAGGCTCAGACATACCCACATTAAAAAGGCCTTGTGCCACATTCGATCCCTGTGGGTGGATTGATAAATACCATCTTTGTCTTATATCCCTTTCTATTTGTGTATAATTACTGAAGTCCTCTTCTTTCTGTTTGCTGCCAGTATAGATTCTGGATTATTCGAATCTCCTTCCCAAATATATCAAGCCTGCCTAGAAGTTCTAACAGTTCTTTATGAAGCACCTTATCAAACGATTTTTCATAATCAATAAAACACAGATACACATCCTTTTCGATTTCTACTGCCTTTCCTGATATCATTCTGAGTATAAATATCGCATTAGTTAGAAAAAAATAAACAAATAATATTTTATTCGGTCGAGTTACCTGGGACATTCGTGAGTCTATTGTGTCAAGGTCGGAATGTCATTAGGGTTGTATTGCTTGTCATAACAAAGCTAGTCAGCGTAAGTGATTGCTGACCGACCAACTCTTCTTGCTTTATAACTAGGTTCCCAGAGAAGTAGATCACTCGCGACTTCTTGTTCGCGTAATTTTATAGAAATATCAAGAATAGGTCTACAGAGCTGTAATTTAATTGGATTTTGTCTCCAAGTGATGTTAACTATAGCTCACAGCATCCCAGTGTAGGTCCCATAAAGCTGATAATCTACATTTTTAGTTAATGTCCAGTCAGTGGTACCATACATTAACACCGGTCTCTACAGTGGCTCAAAAGAATCTACGATTGAATTTGTCAGATTATATCCATTAAAGGCTGCCCAGGTTTTAGAATGCAAATTTTCACATATTTTTAATTAGAATTTATCTCGCTTCCTTAGGATATAAAAGATTCGGTAAGTTTTATTGATTCACCACATTTTCTATTAAGCTTTGCTGGTTGAAGCCTGTGATATGAGTTTTAGAAGCATTGATACAGAATCCAGCATCGTTGGCAGTATTTTTAGATTATGTAGAAGAACTATGGTATTGATAATGGTGTCTGCAATGATAGCAAGGTTTTCTGCATTGTCATTATCATTCAACTACATTGCATGATATCGACTTGAGTCTTGGTGATATAATAAAACTTAGATGATGATGTTTGTCGAGGGAAGTTCTCAATACGTAGTCAAGGGTGATGACAAAGAGAAAAGATGCAAGAGTCTCATCCTGATGGACCCCTGCTTTGGTGTCGAAGAATCTAGTGTCTGTCTGGGGATTTAACAAAATATTTGGTATATTTGTATAGCATCATTATGGCAGTTACCGTCTCAGTGTGGGGTGCCATATGCCAGAAGGATCTACAGTACTTTCCCATATGTACAGAATCGAAGGCTTTAGAGAAATCTACAAAAAGTAAGGTGACATGTAAATTTTATACCCGGATGCCCCAAATAATCCGCCGAACATTCAGGATTTGTCCAAAGGTTGATCTATATTTTTTCAAAAGCTATTTTGATGTTTTCGGAGCAACTTATCTACTTCCGGTTGTATTCTATTGAAAAGCACTGAGTTGTAATTTTTTGCCTCAAGGGAGGTGAGTGTGAGTTATCTATAATATTTTGCTTATGCTTGGTTTCCTTTGTTTTGGAAAGTAAGTATGCAGACTTTTGTCTATCATTCTATGACTTCTACATTATGTGTTATTCTAAAGAGTTGGAATGGAATATGGCTTAAATCTTGTGTTCTCCAAACCTCTGGAGGAATGATATCAAGTCTTGCTGTTTTCCTATTTTTGGTGTTTTTTAAAAGCGTTTCAAGTTCTGTAAAGTTCCCAGGTTTAATGTCAAGAGGATGTTCAATGACTTGTAGGATTTCAGTATCTAGAATGTTAGGTACATTTCCCGGGAGATTTTTAAAGTTGGTTTTAGCAAGAGACATGCAATTCTAATTAAGCAGAGGAACAGACAGAATCTGTAAAAAGCATGGTGACTAAAATTCAGCCTTTCCAACCAAAGCTTTTTGCTACTACTCTTGAAATCCTTTCATCCTATTTAATAAACCGATATCTTAATTAATATATAATGTATTTATTATTACCTATATTATTCATTTTTTAAAAACTAGAATTGCATTTGTGTGGCTAAAACTAACTTCAGCCATATGCAAACATGGCAATATAAGTTCAAATAAACTCAGCTGCTTCCCAAAACCTGCGGTCGTAGTATTTCTATGATGTGGCTTCTTCATCTACGCATATACCAATTAGTCCGTCTTGAGCTTCAGTGATGTATTCTCTTCTTCGAAATCAGGTATTTATTGAGCCTCTTTTAATCCACAGCCATTGTTATATACAATATCAAACGTTTTTGCTTAATGTGATCTTATTACTTAATAATAATATAAAGCCGATACCCGACTTAGTACATAAAAAATTATATTATTATCCTTTTAATCAATTCACACCAAAACAATGGGATAATGACACTAAGATACAAGGATTATTTAAAATGAAAACGACTGAAAAAGAAGGAACCGGAAAATCAATCCTAAGCAGGAAACAAGTGATATACCAATATTCCAGATTTTAAAAAAAGTGGGGAGGGTGGGGACCGGACAATAGGCGAAACTTGTGCTGTCAAAAATGAAGCGGAAATTTGTTATATCCAAACTATTTTTACTTTGTTACTTGTCAGTCTTTATGTATATGTTATGAGTTAAAACCTGCTATTTCAGCGAATGGGTTTTATTGCACCTTGGTTACGTTAACATTAGGGAAGAGGCTGTCATTTTAGAACAACGACACTGCCACCTGGCGTTGCCAATGCAAAGGAGAACAGGCATTACAAAAACTAGTTGTTATTTTCTATAAGGTTATTTTTATTTCAACGACTTTCATTTCTTCTCTTTCCTTTTATTTTCTTTTTTTCTACTTCCTTTCTTCTTTCCCTATTCATTATATTCCACTTACATTTCTTTCTTTCTTTCTTTCTTTTGTGCTTTCTTTCTTCTTTCTTCCCACACTTTCAGTTTCTTTTATTGACTTTCACTTTCTCCCTCATCTCTCATTTTGCACCTTCTTTTTTCTCTCTCTATCTCCTTTTGTTGTTTTTCTTTTCATTTTTCAAATCCATAACACACACACGTGTATAGCTTGATCCATTTGTAGCACACGTGTATTTCTGTACTTAGCGGCCAAATTACATACTATCTATCTATCTATTTATCTATTTAGAAAGAGAGGAACAGATAAACAGAAAGAATTTTCTGTAAATCAAGAATATACGTCCACTGAGTAATTATATCAGGTCATCCTATAAGTTCTGTCCGAATTTTAACTTTTTGTTAAAATGAACGAAATTTAAAGAGTATTTTATAATGTCTAATGGAGCTGAACATTATTTTTATGTTCAGATGCATTTAAACTGATCAAAACTTATTTCAGAGAACAATAAAGCAGAAGGAAATCCTGCTTTATCAGTTAAGGAATTGGCAGTGGTTCTCAGTTCAAACCATACAACTGTTCATCGTCATCTTCAACAACTTGGAAAAGTTCCTAAACTTGGAAAATGGGTGCCTCATGAATTGGCTGAAAACAACCTCAAATACCGAGTTGACATCTGCTCTTCTCTCCATTCTCGCCAACTTGTTTCACCTTTTTTGGATAGACTTGTGATTGGCGACGAAAAATGGATCTTTTATCGAAATGTTAAGCGTCGTAGACAGTGGCTTGGTAAAGGGGAAGGACCCCAGCCACAGCCGAGAAGGGAACATCATGGGCAAAAATTCTTCTTTCAATCTGGTGGGATCGCCAAGGAATAATCCACTTTGAATTCTTACCACCTAATGCAACAATTAATGCTCAAATATACTGTCAGCAATTAGAGCGTTTAAACCAAGCTTTGAGGAAAAAAGACCTGCTCTAGTGAATCGAAAAGAGGTGATGTTTCATCAGGACAATGCGCGACTCCACACAGCAAGAATCACGTCACAAAAGATCGAAGTACTTGGTTGGGAGAAAATTCTTTATCCACTTTATTCTCCCGATCTTGCTCCTTCAGACTACTATTTGTTTCGTAGCTTACAGAATCATTTGGAAGAAACAGCTTTTGTAACACAGGAAGAGGTTAAAACTGACATTTGTGAGTTCTTCGAATCAAAGCCAAAAGAATTTTACAGTAATCGAATTAGTAAGCTTGTTAATAGATGGAAGGAAGTCATAGATAATCAGGGAAAATACATTGTTGATTGAATCTGAAATTAAATGTAACATTTGGTCACTTGTTTTCTTTATTCAAAATTCGGACAGAACTTATAGGATGACCTGATATATATATATATATATATATATATATATATATATATATATATATATATATGAATTATTCACATTCAAAACTAATGCAAGGTTAATGATTTAAATGGCGAGACATCCATCTCGCAAACAATTCAAATAATACACAAAAACCTCCAGATCCGTTATGAATGAATTGATCCTTGTTTATATAAATTTGATTGCACGTTTATTGTAATTTAAATAACTGATCCATGCGACTTTTGGTTAATAAATTGCGACATTACTGTAATTATTGAACAATATAGTTCATGACACTTTGACAGTAAAATTTACCAGTAAAATAATTTGTTCATTACCATATTTGGTATAAACATAAACACTTTATAAAAAAATTTAAAATCAAACTCAGCGTTGCTTTGGCGCGTTCAAAAACCAATATCTCATTTTCAATAGCATTTCGGATACAATACACATATATTTTCGATGTCCTCTTATTACTAAGAGAAAAACAAGAACAACATCTATTATATACCTGAAGATGTCTGTAGGAACAGACGAAAGCTTGTAGTAAAAAATAACAACTAATACGGCAGAAATTTATATAAACAAGGATCAATTCATTCATAACGGATCTGGAGGTTTTTGTGTACTATTTGAATTGTTTGCGAGATGGATGTCTCGCCATTTAAATCATTAACCTTTGCATTTGTTTTGTGTGAATAATTCATGTTATTTGTAAATTGATTGCACGTTTATTATTATATATATATATATATATATATATATATATATATATATATATATATATTGGGAAAACTTTCTTTTCGCAGATTTAGAAGCACGTATAAAACCGAGATTAAGAAAGAAAGAGACAAGAAGTTGAGAATGAAGGAAAGTTCTCGTAGTTTCTAAATAAGTTTAATGTCCTACAAACCGAGAGATCTCCTGCTTCTAACTCGATATGTACACGTGTCTGGGTTTCATGAGACATATATAGGTGAAGAAAAAAAACTACTGAACGAAGCTGAGAATATGTTTATAAAATCATACACACACATACATACACGTTGAGGCACAGTTGTGTATACATATAAACAATTTTACATACATAAATAAATCGGCAAATAGACGTAAGTGCCATTTGAGTACACGCATATAAAAACGATCTTCTCACATCTGCGACACACTCGCTAGTTATTTCTACACGTGAATCCTGCGTATATATGCGTGTATATCCGTATCAGCATGTGTATCAATATATATATATATATATATATATATATATATATATATATATATATATATATATATATAGTAGTAGTAGTAGTAGTAGTAATATTATAAGTATAAGAATCTATACTCGTTCGAAAAACCTTCGGTGACTTGATTTGCAAATAATCAAACCAATACCGAAGGGAAGAAAAAAGGTATAAAAAAAAGAAAGAACCAAGAACATATACCTTAGCCGAAAATAATCGTCTAGCATGTAAGTCCAAAGCCCAAAGAAAAAAAAACGATAGGAGTAAGCAAAATAACTAAATAAAATGCTCAATACGTTAAGTAGAGCAGACCTAGTTAAACCTAGAGAGCTAGACAACCTACTACGGTTTCACCTTAGCGGATCGTCAGAGAAGTCTGGCTTCCTGACGATTCGCTAAGGTGAAACCGTGGTAGGTTGTCTGGCTCTAGGTTTAACTATATATATATATATATATATATATATATATATATATTTTATATAAATATTATATATATATATATTTTATATAAATTTGAGATGAGGTCTGTCTATTTTCTGTATGAGGTATTATGTACGCTATTTACATTATTCGGACTTTTGTCCTCATCTTTGTCGCCATATTTTATTAGAACGTTTCGGCCGTTGTACACTCCGGCCTTCTTCAGGTGGTTGGAATGTCAAACTGAACCCTTTATTTCGCTCACTGGTGTAGACTGTTCTAGTTCAACGTGCCATGTTTAATGGATGTCAGTTATCAATTATCTCCTGTTAATTTCCCTCTGAAAGTTCTCCACTGCCTTAGCCGGGTCCTGTCACTGGATCTAACTAACACCTTTATCCACGGTGCCATGTGTCTCTGGAACTAGAACAGTCTACCGCAGTGAGCGAAATAAAGGGTTCAGTTCGACATTCCAATCATCTGAAGAAGGACGGAGCGTATAATGGCCGAAACGTTGTAATATGGCGACAAAAATGAGGACAGTAGTCAGAATAATGTAAATAGTGTACATAATACCTCATCTCAGAAATATAGACAAATATTATTAATATTTCTACTTATTTAATTGTCACCTTTTTTACATATATTTTTATTTATTTAAATTTATTTTTTTACATACATTTTTTATACCATCTCCGTAAATAACAAAGACCGCTCCACTCTAATTCTAGTTTGATATAAAGTACTTCACATTAATTTATTGCTAATTCTCAATATTTTAAGTTAATGGGTGTTTATTCTTGAATGGCAACCTGAACGAGAATTTTAGCTTAACTTTTTTCCAAGTGAGTAGATATTAGCCACGAACATTTACAAATATGAAACCGGATACAAAATAGTAGAGGTCAAAATGGCGATCCCAGCATGCCCCATTCCAAAACCATTTAGTCTCAGAGAGTTAACTGTACACACTTCCCCTACCAAATTTGGCATCAACAAATCTTTCTTGTTTTAAGATTTGTTCAAGAACCCACCAGAATGATTTCGCCAATTTTAATGTGCATTCGAATCGTTGAAATGAAAACTTTTGATTATTTTTTGTATTTTTCTTGCATTTTTTATTTTTCTTTTGTTCTTTTTCAGTTTTCAAAAGCCATCCTATTTCTGATTTTTTTTCCTTCTTTTTTTTAACGTTATATATATATATATATATATATATATATATATATATATATATATATATATATATATATATATATATATATATATATAAAATACTTGCACATTAATTTTAATTTATTGTGAATTTTCAATATTACATTTTAATAGTTTATCATTGAGTGGTAAACTGAATTCGAAATTTGGCTTGACGTTTTTCCAAGCAATTAGATATTGAAACTTTTACATGTTAATACCTAATAAACCTGCTTCATTGTGTGTCCATATCTATGGTTTTTGTTTGTCATTATATAATAATTTTTGCTCTGTCTTTCGACATAGACCTCTCAACGGATCTATATCCTCTTGCAAATTCCATACGAGATACCAATAATTTTATTATATATATATATATATATATATATATATATATATATATATATATATATATATATCTCGAATTCCTTTAACAGAAGCCGAAAAAAAAAATTAGGTAGATTGCAAAGATAATTGACCCGTCACTCCTCCCCTCGTACTGTTACCACGTGTCCCAAATCAGAGAAAGCTTATGCTTTCGGACGGCTTCTGTCTCCGTAAAATATCCAATTAATATTGGAAAGAAACAATTGAAGAGTTTCCTGTAAGTAACTTACAATGCCTCGGGCCATCTTGTTTGTTACATTTTTAATTTAATTTCTTGTTAAATTTTGTTTCTGATGTTTTCACTTCTTCTTTGTCCCATATTTTCTTTTCTCCATTGTTATTAAATTTTAAAACTTCAGCACCTCACCAATCTGCTTAATGGACATCAGAACTAAGTCATAATTTAATCCTTTCGTATTTTATGTGTTTTTTAACAGGTTAATAGGATTAGATAGACTCACCTATCGCCCGGTTCGAACTCCTTCCATATCTTTTGAACATTAGTAGATTTTCATCCCTTGTTTCTTGTTCAGGATATGATTTACTAGTTCTTTTCTTCTTTCTTGGCCACGGCGATTTAACTGTCTTGAATTTTGGGTGAACCTACTAACCGACTTTCCATTGAGAGGTTACCGGGTTGACAGTTTGCTGGCTGCTGCTTCCGACAGGTCGTCAGGAGTCCGATCTCTTGGGTATCGCTTAGAGAGGCTGCTCTGATTAACAGTCGCATAATATCCAGGTATTTGTAGTGCCATGTCGCGCATGTGTGGGTGTCACTGCATGTATTTCCGGTAGGCAACCTTGAGGCCACACTATGCTCTCTTCTCAGTCACGCTCTGTCTAATTTGTATTACCATTGACGACAGATGGTGACACTTATGCTAGTCTTTTCTCTCTTTCCTCAAAACGAATGTCATGGAAAATACAATGAAAAGAAATACAACTAAACTAGTAAATAAAAACCATCTACTCCTTCTCAGCCTTTCTTTCTCTAATATTCATGGTATCCGTTCAAACTTCTGCAGCGTAGAATCTTTCCCCTGGAAACGGTAGCCAGATATCTTTGCTCTGTGCGAAATTCTTCCATTGTTACCAATGAATTCTTGGTTCCAGGTTTTCTTTCTTTTTGCCGAAAATATTCCAAGATTAACATGCATGGCCTTGCATCTGGGATAATCTTCTGATGGCCAGGGAATTGTCTCTCAAGACTATTCTTTCATGTGGTTCCGTATTTCGTTATTAAACTCTGTCAGCTTTCTCTTTTTCCTTTATCGTTACCCCTCTTTTCAGAATTGCAGGATATTAGACATAAGAATTGATAGTATAACAAATAATTTCTCTCCATCCATCTGTGAACATCTTTGTCTTTCGTGGCTGTAATGCTCACCACTACTCGTGACTTGAAAATTCTAAAGGTACCGATGTTGCCGCTGTTCAGACATTAATGTTTTCATTGCCCATTCCCTTATTGAAATCGTAGAAGTCCCTACTCGTTTCCCCAGTAAAACCGAGCAACATGCTTCTCTGCTTGATTTATTTCTCACTTCCTCTCCTCCCTATTGGCGAGCTTCGCAGCACTGCCCTCTTGGTAATTCTGACCATTCTTTGTTGTCTATTGATATTTCTTTCCAGTCCTTTATTAAACAGGAAACCCTTATCCGCAAAACCTGTTTCCGTTATGATTATGCTGATTGGGATTTTATTCGTGACGCGCCATGGACTGATATCTTTAAACTCTCAATTGAAAATTGCGCCACTGAGAATTTTTCTTGAGTCAAAGTCGGCATGGACGCTTTCATCGCATCTTGGAAATACCAATCCTCTCCAGGGTTCACGCTAGCATGCTCAGACGCTATAGCACTATTTTCGGCTATACCACCGTGATGGCTCTCGTCACAGCAGGGGACTATTCATTGCTACTCACAATAAATGTAAGCGAGTCTTCGAAGGAGCAAAGTCCCTGTTTGCCGAGAGAATAAGGCTCCGCATAGCCTCTAACAAATTTGTCTCTCGTGATTAGTGGTGTTTCTGTTGTAGGGCATTAAATGTGTAACGTTTCTATTCCTCAATTCTCTCAATAGGAGGTGTTATCATCCTCTGCTGATAAAGCTAAACGCTTTTTCTATAAAATCTCATCAAACTCTACTCTTGACTCATCCGAAATTTCCCTCCCTAATGGGGATGTATGCATATCACTGTGCTGAGTGATATGCATATAACCCATTGTTTCTGCTATCATATCTAACCTAGATCCCCACAAAGCATGTGGAACTGAGGCTATGTATGTAAT
>CAHIKZ030003327.1:1642500-1645000 GCA_903632075.3 Acanthosepion pharaonis | reverse complement strand
TTTCTGATCTACGCTAACTACAGATAATCGTAGAAAAAAGGATAGAAAGATTTAAAAAAAGTATATAGGCAATTGAAAGAGAGACAAAAAGGAAATGAAGAGAGGGGAAAAGAACAAACGAAAGAAATGAAAAGAACGGTTAAAAAAAAAAATTTAAAGAAAGAAAGAAAAATACAGGGAAATAAGATAAAATTTTATGAAAAAAGAATGAAACGTTCAAAAAAAGAAAATTATGATCAGATGAAAGAAAAAATAGAACTGAAGAATAAATGAATTAAAGGTTGTTTATAAATTTTGATTAAAATATTCTTTACGGTTTATCAACATTTTTAAGATTATTTAAAGCCGAAACATATTTTTCGATTATAAAAAAATTGGCGGTTAATAATGATTATATGAAACAATTCTTACTATTTAACCCATAGCTGGGATGAGAAGCGGCAGTTTCATACATTTGCCAAAGGTATTTGCACATAAAATAACATAACAGAACCGACTGGAATTCGAACTCGGATAGCCGAGTTTTCCATTCCGAGCTGTTGTTATTACACCACTCACCCATCCAAGTTTAAAGCACCTCGTATTCCTGAGCGGTTACCCATCTAGGTACTGACCAGGATCAGTGTTGCTAAACTTTGTTGGTCGGATGTGAGCCAATGTTTCAACGTGATATGACCGTAAACCAAGTTTAGAAAAAGGGGAGGGGAAAAAGCAGTACAAGAAAGAAATAATAAAAGTGAATTTCAGCAGAGAAGAAGAAGAAGAAGAAGAAGAAGAAGAAGAAGAAGAAGAAGAAGGAGGAGGAGGAGGAGGAAAAGGCGTCAGGATTTAACAATTAGAAAAGATAAAGAGGGCAAAGAAATGACAAAATGTGTTTGAAGGGAACGGAAGAAGAAGAAGAAGAAGAAGAAGAAGAAGAAGAAGAAGAAGAAGAAGAGGAGGGAGGAGGAGGAGGAAGAAGAAGAAGAGGAGGAGGAAAGAAGAAGAAGAAGAAGAAGAAGAAGAAGAAGAAGAAGAAAAGAAGAAAAGATAAAGAGGGCAAAAAAAATGACAAAATGTGTTTGAAGGAACGGAAGAAGAAGAAGAAGAAGAAGAAGAAGAAGAAGAAGAAGAAGAAGAAGAAGAAGAAGAAGAAGAGGATGAGGAGGAGGAGGAGGAAGAAGAAGAAGAGGAGGAGGAAGAAGAAGAAGAAGAAGAAGAAGAAGAAGAAGAAGGAAAAGGCGTCAGGATTTAACAATTAGAAAAGATAAAGAGGGCAAAGAAATGGCAAAATGTGTTTGAAGGGAATGGAATAAAAGACGAGAAAATATTTAAAAGAGAAAAGTTAAAAGAGTAACGCAAAAAGATAAAAATAGAATACGTAGATGGGGGGTGGTGAAGAAGAAGAAGTGTTTTTTTGTGGCGCAGGAACTTTTTAAAATTTTAAAGAAAATGCTCGCATCTGTTTAGGATTTTAGAAATGGCTTCACAAAGCGTAAAGAGACAACAACACACAAGATAGAAGAAGACAATTAATTTTTGTGGACGGACTTGTTTACACGAAATATTTTGAATTTCCATAGTATTTGCTCCATCGCACATAATTTGAAGACGCACTCCCACACATAAACTCAAATCTATATTGAGGCACTCATATAATATGAGTGACTCAATACAGATTTGAGCTAATATACTATATATTAAACACAAAAATTCCTATACAAAAAGCAAAATATAGACTCGTTTTGGCTGGCATGATATGTCGAATTTGGATGATGTTCTGTGATAAATTGCTGCCGAAATTCATAGAATTTTTCCGGATTGCTACCAGTAACTGATGTAACACAACAATATTGCTAACCATTACATTATATCAATGCGCCCCGTTCGTTATGGTGTGAATTACTAGGTTATGAAATGTTTGGCATTAACACAATTTTTAAAAATTCACAAACCAAGACGTTAAAATTTGCATATGATCTGGAATTGGGACTGGAAAGAGAGTTTTAGTACGTATCCTGTTTCCATCTTTATGTGAAAATAATAAATTCTAAACACTTCGAAGACATCGCTGTATGAATGAGTAAAACAAGTCATACTATAACAGGTAATGAAACAATACATATGGCAGATTGCGCTGGGCGGGGGGCAATTTTGTTCAAGCTCCAAATCCAAAATATTAACCTTAGAATTTGAAGCAAGTTCTTAAATAGCTTCATTAAATTCAGGCACTCGTGTAGATGTCATGAATAGCATCCAACACGTTCAGATGAATTTATATTCACTCTGTACAGTTATGAAGTACATTTGATAGGGATATGTGAGAAAGGTAACAGTTAATCCTAGACTTGAACAAGTTAAGATGTTCCTGATTAGGGGAACCATTCTCTTGGAAGTCGGTTCGTCAGAATAAACTGTTCGAATGGAACTTACATCTCATTAATGGAATACGAAGGGAATGTGCATTGCATGTTGGGTCTTAGCCGTGAAGGTTAAGACTGGTGAAACTAAAGAATGCTGT
>CAHIKZ030003327.1:1537500-1637500 GCA_903632075.3 Acanthosepion pharaonis | reverse complement strand
GCAAAAAGTTCTCTTGACATTGTCGGACGAGTAAATTGCCAGTTCGTGCCAAAATTGTAAAGAATGCGTGTCAAAACTGAGATTTCGATGTCCATCAAATAGCTTTTCTGTCAACACACTAAATCCTCTGCAATGTCGCCTCTGCCAAAATCCGATGTCGAATATCCATTAACATCCCCCTGAATCCATCCGACTGATCATTTCTTTAACCTTCTTCACTCAATATGTTACTTTTATGAAAATAGTAGCATACTGATGAGAATATTGAATGAATCTACAAATCAGCTTGGCTATCATCAATTGCCAAATAGGCGAAACACCATTTTCCATTTTCAATTGCCCATCTCTGTTCATACTTGTGCTAGTCAAAATTGATCATTCAATCAATTTTTAATCTATATTTATTTCAAAAGCTAATTATTTGACTTCTCAGGCTTATCAATTCAAAAAAGAAAATGAATTAAATTTAAGACGAATTCGTACTAGAATTTCAAACACACGGTTGTAATATAATCGATCCTGACTTGGCATCTCGACTTCAGTCACGTTTTTACCGGCGTTACGTGTCTTTTCTACATCTTTTCTACACCTATATTCATTTAGCCAACATCGATCTCCTTTTTTGTCAGCATGGCTGAGGCTAACCCACAGGAGAGCAAACCTTGGCGTCATTTTAGGCTCAATTTTCCACTGACATGAAATGAAGTGATTATATTGAATCAATTTCTAGGTCTTCTTCTAGCAAAGTTGTTTTACTGTGTAGTGCCGGATAATTTCTCCCTTCATTATCCATCTTGCACATTTCTAAATTCACCATTCATCTGTGCATTTAATATTGTTGTCATATCTGCACTGGTGCTTCTATGATATATCTCGGGATTAATGACAAAATTCAAACAAGGCTCTGTAATCTAATCGAACTTGACTTGCAATCTTCACTTCGATCAAGTTTTCCCATAACGTGGCACCCTTTTGTCTTTTCTACAAATGTTTTCGTGGCAACTGTTCTGATGAGCTTTTTCCCTTAGAGCCTTGACTGCACGGAGTTAAGCGTGCTACTTGATTGGCATCTAGGTCTCACCGTTTTGTTGTTGATCTCGCTAATTCCAACCGTATGTTCTAGTCTACTAGCTTATTTTCTCGAACTTCTCGCCAGTGGAACTCTTCCCTCAACACGAATCACCATCTTCCCTCTTCCCGCAACACTAATCACCATCTTCCCTCTTCCCGCAACACTAATCACCATCTTCCCTCTTCCTGAATCCTGTTCTTCTATCCTCCTTTCTCCTCACAAAAGTCTTCTCGTTTTCTTTCGCTTCCAGTAAACCCTTGCGTCCTAGTGGCATTATAGCCTTACTTGGGGTGAAATGATTAAAAAAGAAGGCTTAGTTGTGATAACAGGACCAAAGATACATGGACGTATGATGATACGTGGGAAGGGTAAGGGTTATGTTGAGAGGTGAAGAGTGTAGTTATCTGGGGGCGAAGGGTCGATTCAGGACTTAAACTCTCAGATCTTTTTGTTTTCGTTCTGGAGCTTTCCCCATCTTGTCAACCAGGATCCCCGCTAGCTAGCGTTCTATTCAGAAATATATACTGAAGGACATAAAGCCATCGCTTGCTTTGTTCGGCATTTCATTAAAGAAAAAGAGCGTTAAAAAAGAAGAGTAGACTGGACACATGCCTTGGTTGTCAACCAGTGTAGGAGAATACCAGTTCTGTATTCAAACCCGAGCAGAAAGCAAAGGGGAAATATTTCATTATATTTTCCAAGAGGTCATAAAGAATAAATAAAATAATCTGCAGAAACCCATGATAGCGTACGCCCTGAGAAGGCATACCATTTAATTAAAGAAAAAAAAAGGTAAAAAGTTTAGCAGACTGAACGCATGCCTTGGTTAGCAGCCAGTGTAGGAGAAAAACAGTTCTGTATTCAAATCCGAGCAACGGGAAACCAATTTAATATCTTTCTCAAAATATCGTAGCAATTCCAAACTAATAAAAAAGGAAACTAAGGAGGACCATGATCTTGTACGTTCAGAAGGGACATGGCATTTAAAAATATATTCATTTGTGTGTGTGTGTATGTATGTATATGTCTGCATCATTTCATGTGTGAAAGGACCTTTTCTTCGACTTATATTTATTGAATAAACAAGTACATAAACTGGAAAATCGTGTCACACAATGGCAACCATAGATACATATGCGTATCGGGTGTACACTTTGCTGTTTGATTATTGTGTGTGGCTATGTTGTCGAAAGTCGATGTTTGTGGGGGTGAAGACTTCAGGGCCCGGGTGCGCGCGTGCGATGGCGTGAAATCCTACCCCGGCCACCACGCCGTTAATGATGGGTGGTGGCAGTATTGGCTGGCCGTCCGTTAGACAAGGAACAGCTGATGAGAACTTAGAGAGACCACCCCATGTCGATTGATGCTCTTCCTCGTCACCGGCCCCGTCAATGAACGGGGGAGTATGTTTTCAAAGCAGTCGACAAATGGTGAAATGAAATATTTGAACGCACAAGAATATTCGTCCGACGGGGTTGCTCACTCGGAAGTCAGAAAAATGTGTGAAGAACAAAAGCAAAAAAAGAAAAACGGATAGGAAGAAGAAGAGGGGGAGAGAGAGAGAGAAAGAAAGAAGGAGAGGAACAAGATAGGTAAAGATAAGGGAGAGAATGTAAGGGTGAAGGAAGAAGAAAAAGAACGAAAAATAAAAAAGATTAAATCAAATGAGAAAAAGAAAAGAAAACATGGGACAGAAAAGGAGAAGGAAAAAGAAAGGGGGAATGAATAAGGTGAGGAAAGAGACAGAGAAAAAGAGAGAGAAAATGTCAGAGATAAGGGAGAGGCTGCAAGGGTAAAGGAACAAGAAAAATAACGCAAACAGAAAGAGGAAGAAATAAAAAAGTATAATAATAGAAAGAAAATTGAAAGAAAGCGATGGAAGGACTGAAATGGTAAAGAAACAAGAAAAAGAATGAAAATAAAGAGAAGGAAAAGGTAAAAAAAAAAGGATAAAGGCGGAAAATGCATAGAGAATGGGGGTGTGAAAAATGTTATGAAGAAAACGGTAAAAAGAAAGAACGGGGAAGAGGGATGAAGAAAATATCTTCAGTCCATACAATGAGACGATTCTTAAAGAAGTATTACGATGATTCAATATTGACGGCCACAGTCTTAACAACATAAGATATTCACATGACAAAGTGTTTATAACAGACAGAGAAAGGAAACTACAAGAATTACTGAAGGTAATGAAGGAAGGTGAGAAGAAAGGACTAAACACTAACTGCAAAAATACATAATACACGTTTGTTAGCAAAAGGAAGAGCCTACATGTAAATTACAAAATTGGAAATGCCAAACTAAACGAAGTAAAACAATTTAAATATCTGAGAAGTGTTTTAACAGAGGAAGGAAAGCGCGACACTGAAATTCAAAGGCGTATTGGGAAAGATGCCTTCCAAAAACTAAGTAATTAAGAAACAGAAATTTCGTTAGAAACAAAGAAAAAGATACTGAATTGTTATGTAATATATCTGCCCTTCTATATGGCTGTTGGACAATCTCCTCAGAGATGAAGAAGAGACTTTAAGAAACAGAAATGTGGTTCTACAGAAGGATACTGAGAATAACATGGACCGAACATGTGAACAACGACGAAGTTTTAGAGAAACTGAAAACAAAAGGATATTTAAACTTAACAACAGGAAGAGACTAATGAGATTAATGAGGAAAGAGGGATTGGAAAATGTGATACTCACAGGACAGTTTGAAGGCAAGAGAGAGAAAGTGAGAACGAGAAAGAAAGAGAGAAAGAGAGAGAGAGAGAATGGAAAGTAGCGATTAACTTAACCTAACAATCTTAGGTAAAACGATGGCGGAACAAAGGTTTATGAGAGATAATAGAAAGACAAAGAGCTTCAATGAACAGGGAATTGTGGAAAGTCATGCTCACCATTATCCTGAAGGGACATGGCATATAGAAGAAGAAGAAGAAGAAGAAGAAGAAGAAGAAGAAGAGATCTTTTGCTTTCTCAATGTGCCTTCAGATTTCACGGTATAATAATAACAACACCTTGTCTCAGAATCACTATAGGCCTGGTAATTATTCTTATGAAATTTCCGCTATGGTACCTAGACTTTATGAATTTAATCCTAAAACTAGATTGGCGCCAAGACCTCATGTTTTTAGAATGGCTAGATATAACCGTAATCTCTACGCTTTTCTCGCACTTCCCGTTTGTGGAATTCTCTTATGACTAATTTGATCTTCTAAAATTTAAATGCAATATCAATCTTTCTTCTCAATTCTTTTTCTTTTACTGTTTTCTCCCGTTAATAGTGTTTTTCTCAAATTATCTAAAACTCTGTAATCTCTTGTGTCTTAGTGGCTTAATTTCCTTGCTTGAGGTAAAAAATAACTAAAAATAATAAAGAGAAAATGAAGAAACGAAATGAAAGAATAGATCGCAGATTATATAAAGGTGGAAGAGTTGACGAAAGAGAATAAAAATAAAAGAACGGATGTGGCACCATTTACGTGGCAGAGAAAGGAAAAGAAAGAAAAGAAGGCAGAAAGAAAGGCGAGACGAATCGTGGGTGATCAGCAGAACACACACACGGCTAAGAGACAATGAATATATTGATAAGTAACCATGGCGAAAGGGTGTCATTACAATGACAGGGAAATTCTGAGTAAAAAGAAAGGGAAAGAAAGAAAGAAAGAAACAGATGTGTTTTGATAACGGCTGTGTTATCTAGGAGTACGTAAACAAAACGGCTGGTTGACTGGCCAACGAAAAATTCAATTGAAAACTTTAATTTTGATAATTAACAAAAAACAGGCTAACTACAGGACTTTGGGTAGATATGAAAAATTAAAAAGCCACACAAGCCGTGTCCGCTGACCGATTTTTTTTTCGACGAAACAACTTTTGGCCTGCGATAATAAAAAATTATGTTATCAGAAATATGTACCGAAGGAAAATGAATGGGGACCCAGACGTGTTTTCTTCTTCCTTGGAGGCGACAGACTGACTGAAACTTTAGAGATGTTTTTTTTTTTGAGACCGTGTCAAGAAGACCACCCATTTTGATAATTAGCGATAAAATACCTGACAAAAACCATGTGTAGAACAAGAGTTGTCATATTGCCCGTTTGCAGCTAGAAAAAAAAATGATAACGGCGTTTAAGAGGAAGAAAAGGAAAGAGAAGAGATATTTTTTTTTTTTAGTTAAGCAAGATATATTTTTTTCCCGAAACAAAGCCGCGGATTCGTTCACGCCCGACTAAGACATCATTGGTCAAGTGGTGATCACGTGACGCAGGAAGGAGGAGGAAAGATACCCGACTAAGACCTCATTGGTCAAGTGGTGATCACGTGACGCATGAAGGAGGCTGTCGACGCCTCATCCAGAGTATAGGTATGAGAAGCTGCTACGAAGAAGTGGGGAGGGAAGTTCACGCCCCCTCTGAAGTATGGTGAGAAAGTGGGAGTGAGGAAAGGTTCCCAAAAATGGAAAAGAGTGGAAAATCCCTAACCAGAAATAAAAGAGGTAGATATGTATATAGAATTATCGAGGAACCCCCGACGCCGACAGACCCACCCCGGTTTTGGTCGGCGTCCATAAAAGCGAGGCCCCAACAGGCAGAAATCAGAGTTCGGGCTCCAGCGGAGAGTTGAGTTTCCAGAGTTGAGTTCCAGCAGTTCCAGTGAGTTCAGCTGACCAAGATTCACGCAAATTCCGGACTCCTCTTCAACGAGAACAATTGTTTTGAAGAGCGACTTAAATCCAGACCAGCGAAATAAGTTTTTTTCGACTTTCGTCCAAGGACACACCGAAACGCCAATTTCTTAGAGAGCAAACAACTTGAAGCGTTAAAACTTGCCTAGCGGAAAACGACGTGTCACAATCCACAGAACGGGTCGGGAGCTAGATGCAGTCCTATCTATCGAACAACTAGACATAAAGTTTGTTACCTTTTTCTTTGATACTTTGAACTTTTTGAGTTTTCATTTTCTTTTCTTTTATGCATATTTGTGTGATATCACCCCCGTTGAACTCAGTTTGCATTACGGCCCCAACCACTGCCTAAGATCGTCTGCCTAAGATCAATTCACAACGTGGGTAGGCAGACTGGAGATCAATGCAGTTACCTTGGTAACCAGGCGTTGGAAGAGAGTTGGGAACGACGAGGCTGATATCAAATCTAACCAGATTCCCACCCGAATCACCAAAAGGTTAGAACGTCACATTTGGGTGCCGCGACGATACCAAGCCAGTTGGTCGTCACAGGACGAGACAACACGACTGACGCGACAGGCGGACGTCACGTTTGGAGCAGCGACACCCGAACGGAGCAGCG
Organism: Acanthosepion pharaonis; assembly: GCA_903632075.3. Taxonomy (NCBI): domain Eukaryota; kingdom Metazoa; phylum Mollusca; class Cephalopoda; order Sepiida; family Sepiidae; genus Acanthosepion; species Acanthosepion pharaonis. The sequence goes on along the minus strand of CAHIKZ030003327.1, from coordinate 1,631,123 downwards.
AGGAGCGAACAGCTGGCGCCGCGGCGAGGACGTCACAATTGGTGCTGTTTGGGGACGTCACAACTGGTGCCGTGGTAGATCAGGATAGAACGTCACAGTTGGCGCTGCGACCAGGGGACGACGTCACACGGATAAATGAAGAGACATACGGAAGAAAGAAAGAAAACGAATTAAAAAATGACGGTAGAAATAAAAGAAGTTCAAAGAAAGGAAAACAAGAACACAGAATCATCCAAACAGAGAGAGGGAGAGAGAGAGAGAAAGAGAGAGAGAGAGAGAGAGAGAGAGAGAGAGAGAGACTAAAGAAGAAGAAGAAGAAGAAGAAGAAGAAGAAACAGAGGAAGAAGGAATAAAGTATAGAAAGGAGGAGGCAAGGATAATGATAAAAATGGAAAAAAATGAAAGGTGAAATTAGACATTAAAATTGAAAAATAAAGGAAGCCAATTCGTAAGAAAAGAAAAAGAGATATGTGCTACCCAATTTCATAAATACAAAACTAGTTTAACTAACATTTCATTTTGATTAGTATCTGATGAGGCTTTAATAAAAATGAAACATGTTAGACTGATAAACGTTTCTTATTTGATTTTCATCTTATCATATATATATATATATATATATATGATAAGATGAAAATCAAAGAACTTTTCGCCATCCTTTCTTCTGAATAGGCAATCGTTAGCTCTCGATCTGGAGAAACAAAGAAACTAAGGGACGTAACGAGTTGTATAGATCGGGTGCAGTCACTGCAATTTGAAATACCGACAAAGAAAAGCCTTGGTTGCGTTCGTAGAACAAGAACAGAAGAGAGCGAATGATAAAGAGTGAACGTTTAAGAGGGTGAGACAGAGAGAGAGAGAAGAGAGAGAAAGAGAGAGAGAGAGAGAGAGTAAGAAGCGGTAGAAAACAGTTGCAATCACAGAGATAAATCCGTTGTTATAGACCTTCTATGATATCTAGTGTTTTCTTGTGAAAGATGCAAGCAAATGAGACGTGTATGGTTCAAATTAGTTGGCGGGCGAGTCGTCAAGCAGGAACAGGTGGACGCCGGCTAATGGGCAACTAGTGTCTAACACAAGCAAACAGAGCGTCGTTTCTCGGGTGGCAAAGATGCGCTTCTTGCACGGTAACTCATTTGTCAGCTACTGAAAAAAGCGCGAAATAAAAGGAGGCTCTCGCCATTGACAAAAATGCCACCGCCACCGCCGCACACAGAAAGGGAAAGATAATAATGCTTGCTGCCATTTCACTAGAACCATTGTTATTATTGTCATCAATATCATTCAACGCCTTCTTGACTTTGTTTAGATTCTGTCACCTTTCTTTCTTATTCTTTCTTTCATTCAACCGTTATCTGTTTGCCAATATTATCTTTCTGAGTTTTTCTATATCTATCTATCTATCTATCTATCTATCTATCTATCTATCTATCTATGTCAGTTCGTTTATATCTATCTATCTATTTATCTATCTATCTATCTATGTCAGTTCGTTTATATCTATCTATCTATCTATCTATCTAGAATTAATACAAGTAAAAGGTATGTCACTTAGCTGATTGATGTTACCGTCAGCATTCCGACTCCAGAATTTCGTAGACGAACCTGTCCGTTCACTCGTCACAGGGTCTCTCTCTCTCTCTCTCTCTCTATATATATATATATATATATATATATATATATATATATATATATATATATTTGTCAGTCTGTTCATATCTTTGGGTTTCTTACTTTCTCACTCATGACTTTTCTTGGATTTAGACATCTTTTTTCTTTCTTTCTTTGATTATTTCAATCGATCATTCTGTTTCTCTTTCTATATACACTCACTGTCTGGTTTCGTCTGTTTCTGTCTGTCTGTGTCCCTCTCTCTCTATCTCTCTCTCTCTCTCTCTCTCTCTCTATATATATATATATATATATATATATATATATATATATATATATATGGAGGGCCTGTGTAGGGGTGCGCGCGCGTGTGAGTACGCGTACATTATTGCAGTGAGTATGCACATATATATATATATATATATATATATATATATATATATATATATATATATATATATATATATATTTGGGTAGCAATCATCCATTAAATATGGCAAACAAAAAAGTTTCAATTATTTTTTTTTCTTTAGCTTTTCCAGGATCATTGCGGTTATGCATTTTCTAGGAGGAAAAGAATGAAGAAATTTGCATAATTTTCACTGTCCTAAGTACTTTCGACTACTTTTTGTAGCCATTTTCGGGGTTGGAGCGATTGTTTTTTATGTTTTTCCTCGTGTTTTACAAATAGTTTTATTTTATTTTTGTGTTGTTTTGAATAGGAGCATTTCCGCCGGGGCTTCGTATGTTGAGCGAGGCTGGAATTCGCGCCATCATCTTCTTATTGATATATATTTAAATATATGTATGTATATATTTATATATATGAATTATAAAAAAATCAATTGTTATATAAATCGTTCTTAATTAATCGTGTAATGAAGTAATTATTAACTGGTTACGCTTCTAGATCATTTCATATTAATGTGGGCGTGTCACTAGCGCGCTATCTTTGGACCTACGTTGTTTCTTATCTTCAACGAACTTCATCAGTGTCATCAGTTCCCAACTAGGAATTCATGCTGATAGCAAGTTTGACAGCAAGCCTGGTAGGTTCGACAAACAAAAACTGGCAAGTTCTTCTTAACTGGGGCAAGGAACGGCTTTTTAACTTTAATTTTTAATCACCAGAGAGAACATCTTCTGCCTGCCAATAGCATAATTGATGCTAAGACACAGGAGAGCAAATCTTTGATCTTTTTTGAGCTGATGTTTTCCACTGATATGAAGTGGAATGGTTATATTAAATCAATTGCTAGTTTTACTGTTATTAAAGTTGGGTAACTATGTCTTGTCAGCCATAAATGATCATTTTAACTGTTTAAGCGGCTGTCTGTCTTTGATTTTTTTTCTTCTTCTTCTTCGATGATGTCTCCTTGTTTGTTTTTGTTTTTGATTTATTGCTTTCCGTTTTCCTTTTAATTATCTTTCATCACTTGGCAGGATTTCTGGTCAATAAAATTGGTCAATATATTGGCTTGTCATATATATATATATATATATATATATATATATATATATATATATATATATATATATGAATTGAATATAGATTACCCAAAAAGTTTCTAAGAAAATTGACAAATGGAAAACGTTTCATTTAAATTACATTTGATAACTCGTTTCACCATTCTAGGCTTCATCAGATACAAAACCGAAACAAAACAAAAAAGTTTGTATGATTAAATAATAAATCATACTACATCTACATAGTATGATACAAAAGAGCTAGGAAATTCATTAACAACTTTTGGCATGAACAAACAATTATAAAGAAAATAAATATTGAAAGCTTTTTAAAAAGTCACTCATTTTCTTTATCTTTTAAACAGAGACACCCACTTAAGCTTAGGGAAAAAGTACTGTGATTCATTATTTAAGCATAGACACAAATACACATACACACATTTCATTATTTGTTTTTTGTTTTTGTTTGGATCTGATGAAGCCTAGAAAGGCGAAACGCGTTATGAAATCTAGTTTCAATTAAACCTCTTTCATTTGTCAAATTTCTTAAGATAATATATATATATATATATATATATATATATATATATATATATATATATATATATATATATGAATGAATAAATCAAGGTACCAGGCAAAACTACCTAAGTTTCAACTGAACGGATTTTCAGGGTAAACTGGCCTGTTTACACTGAAGATCCGTTTAGGTGAAAGCTAGTTAGGTTTACCTGGCTCCTTAGGATTTATTCTAGTATATCGATCTACATAGCGTATTGAGCATTCTACCTTTTAGTCTTTCTACTCGTTTGGGTGTTTTCTTTGTACTAAGGACTTAAAGTACTTAGCGATTTGTTTCGTCTTGTTCTAATGTGTTTAGTTCTTTCTTTTTTTATTTCCATTTTTTCCTCGGGTACCGATTTGTCCTGACGTATCTGCAAGTTGAGCTATCCAAGGTTTTTCCAAACGAGTAATATATATATATATATATATATATATATATATATATATATATATATATATATATATATATATATATATATTTATATATACATATATAAATACACACACACACACACACACACACATATATATATATATATAGCATGAAACAGACTGTCATTTGACTCTATGTTCATTTATATTTACATATATCATATACATTTATCCCACAAATATAGCACACACAATATTTTTCATATATATATATATATATATATATATATATTGAAACAGACATTTTATGTTTAACGCTTTTTTTTTAGATACGTATACATGAGTGTTGACTTGCATGTCCCTGTTTTTTTCTTTAAAAAATATATCTTTCATATTATATATATATATATATATATATATATATATATAATATAATTATTACTCTGATATGTGTGCCTATATATGTATGTGTTTTATCCCATAATATGTATATAGTATGTATATATATATATATATATGTTTATATATATATGTATATATATATATATATATATATATATATATTGGATATATATATATATATATATGTATATATATATATATATATATATAAAATCACACAGTATAATGACATGGACTAATTGGGTGCGACTGAGTAATGAGTTCGTTCCTCACCGACAATTTATTTGTATATATATGTATGTGTATTTTTATGTTATATATATATATATATATATATATCTGTATGTCCTATTTTATTGTGTATGTGTATTTATATTTAAGTATATTTCTGTTTGTATGAATGTGTTTATATATTTGTATGTTAGACTATATGTATATTGCTGTGTGTTGGTGTTTGAAGGTGTATCTATATGTTAGTTTTTTATATATGTATTTGGTTGAAAGTTGTTGTATTTTTATGTATGCATGTATATATAAATATATAGATATATTTATATATATATATATTTTATTTGTATATGTATATATGTATATATATTTATGTATGTTTTATGTATATTTATATAGGTGTGTGTGTTGTTTGTTTATTTATGTGTAGGTATGGAAACTTTGGTATATCTGACTGTTTTTATATATCTAAGTATGTGTGCATAAAAGTCTATGTGTGTATATATGTGTGTGTATTTAGGTTTATATGTATATGTACGTACATATGTACTTGTTATCATAGATATGTATATGTACGTATATGTTTATGTTTATATATTTATTCGTGTGTATTTCTGTACGTATATGTATGTATGAATATATATATATATATATATTTTTTTTTTTTTTTTTTATGTTTTTTTTGCTCATATATATATATATATATGTATATATTTGTGGATTTCTTTATCCTGTTTTTCTTTGTGCCAAATATATAATGAAACTATTATCAACTTATATGATTAATAATATATATTTTTATTGATATTTATTGTTTTAGAGTTTTGTTTTAATATATTAAATAATATTATTTTAAACATTTTTATCTTTATATATTTGAAGTTATAATTCAATAAGTGGTTAATTTATTTAAGTCTGAAATATTTACTGGTTGATTTCTCAATGTCTATGACATTGTGGATGTACAAAACATTCACATTTAACTGTGTGTGTGTAAACAACTGTGGAGTTGTTCATGTATTCCCCCCCACCTCTTCCTTTTTTTTTTTTTTTTTTAAGTGTGTGTATATTTGTGTGTGTGTGTGTGTGTGTGTGTGTATGTATCTAATTATGTCTGGATGCGTATGTATTATAATCTGATTGTGTTTTTTGTTGTGTCACGCGTGAGTTTAAGACCATATTCACAAACTTTAAAATAAAACGGAAAAGAAAAAAATATATACATGTATTATCAGATGACCGGACGAATTGTAGCTTTTGTCTTGTCAGATTTCAATGAAGAAATGAATTGAATAAATATATATATTTTTTTTCTTTTCTCAATAATTTTGTAGTTTTAAACTTAATAGTGATTAAATTTGGATTTTTAAAATTGCCAGTTTTAATTTTAATAAAATTTTATCATATAAATTTATAATTATTAGTTAGTAAAAAATTATTTTTAATATTACACGTATTTAAAGATCTAAATAGCTATAATAGCAGGATTTTGTTGTCAAGCTTTTGAATCTTTCACTTCGTTTTTTGATTTAACAATGCTCCCCCCTAGTGTAGGATCGTTAATTCATCTGAAACTTTTAAAACCATTTATTTTATTTTCAACACCATCACTTGATAAGACACAGAGTTTGAAACAAAATGCTATTTTTGTAATAACATACTTATGTTATAAATTTTTTTATAAAATAATTATATATATATATATATATATCGTTTTTATATCTATTTTAGTTTGTTTATTTCTTTCTGGTATCTCTTTTTATAGAAGTTCCTCGTCGACGACAGATACTTTTTAAACATGCCGTTCATTAAGCCAAAGAAAAGAAAAAGGTTTACCGAAGGAAAGCAACCGACAGTTGCTATTGTATACAAAACACGGAAACAACGGAGCGCTCTCGCTCGCTAGTAGCGTCTCGCCTTCATTTGCCGGTGTGAGGACATTCCGTCATTCACCGATAAACGCACGTGTATATAAATACACACCCTCAGAATCATTGGTATATTTTTATATACACAGACGTAAACATACTCAGGTCAGATTTGAATATATACATCAGCAATTAGAACTTGTAAATTCTGATTTCGGATTTGATTATATTTTTAAGATTTTTTTAAGCCTAAAAGTAACTCCGAAGAATATGACTGCAATAAACAATAGTTGATTAAAACCAGACTGGTGCGCACACACACACACACACACACACACACACACACACACACACACACACACACACACACACACACCACCCGCACATGCCAGCTTTATAATTTACCTGCAACATCCATATTACCGAGAACCAATATTATTTACCAATTTGCATGTCCCTTAAGGAAGAATTCTAAATATTGGATATACTACAACATGTTTAGAAAGAAGCCTTATGTTACATCTCTCTAACCATAGCTCAATTACATCTCATTTAAATATCCATGGAGACATACTAATGTCTAGTGGCTGCATAATCGTTGCTAATAAAAATGTAATAACCTCATTCATATATAAAAGAAAGGCTAAAATAATAGAAACATTATTAATAAAAAAAGAAAAGCCAACACTCAATAATATTAACTATGAACACGGCCACAATGTGCTGACCGTATTTGGAAAATAAAGCATTGCTCTAACTCTAGATGCATACATAAAACAATCCATATATTCAGTTAAAAATAAAATGAAATTCATCATTGATAATGGTTAAATGTATGTCCGAAACGCTTGGAATCATTTTAATATAATTTCTGTCCTGAAAAGAAAAACATGCACGAACACACGAGAAATTATATGAAAAAAACTCAACTTGTCAGTCGTTTTCAACGAAACTTGCATTAAAATGATTGCTGCCCAATTACACTATTTTTTATATATATATATATATATATATATATATATATATATATATATATATATATATATATATATGAAAATATAGTTGTATGGTATGGTATATTTATGGGTTAAACTGCTATATATCAATAGAGCTTATAGAAATAAAATGAGGACATTGAAGTCAACAGTCCGTTTCATGGTAAACGCCTGACGATTGCGTTTAGCATGAAGCAGTGTCGCCTGTGCATGTTGATTTCTATGTCCTCTGATATATATATATATATATATATATATATATATATATATATATATATATATATATATATATATATATATATATATATATATTAGCCAGGATAGCTTGTCATGCTAAATCAATTACTTACGACTGAGTGGTGAATATATATATATATAACATCTTTTTCGAACTTTTTGTCGTTTATAAAAAAAACAACAAAATAAACCAGACGACATGCCTTGAACGGATGTCAGAATTCGTTGAAAAGTATAACCCTACCCTCCCTAAACTTAACATCTTTTTCGAACGTAACTCACAATTGATACAACAATAGTTAATAAAAATGAACACGATACCACCCCTGTCTGAATGATTGGATTTCTCTGTATCCTTGGAAACAGGAAATTATGAATTTATATGTGTATTTAAAACTCAGTAAATTTAAAAATATTTTTCCAAAATTCGCTTGAAGATGAAATAGAACTAATGCTTTTGATTTAATTATATAATTAAATTTGAAGTTTTTTTTAATAATGATAATAGCTGGACTGCCCGGTCTGTCATGCTAATTAGCTGGGGAGGGGGAGATTCACACCTTTCCCTAGGTAGGAATCCTCTTCTTCTCCCCACCAGCTATGGGTAAATAGCAGGACAGACCGAGTTCTATAGCTTTGGATGGCAACTTGTCTACCGCAGAAAGAAATGGCAACCTACTGCGGGAAAAATCTGACTTGTCAGTCATGTATCGAAAGATACATGATCGCCTAAGCATGTATCACGTATGGCACATAACTGACTGAATAGCTGGACACTCGTATGCAAGAATACTCCGTCTACTAGGGCGTCTAGCTAATCGCTAGGCGCATTTTGTGTTTGTTCAACACCCACAGAACCCTCCTCTGGTTTCTACCGCAACTATGCTAAGCAGACCTTCATTACAGTTTCTAATCACGATGACGTGTGACTTCGTGCTATCACAGCTATTGACTCCACAAGGCTTGGCTCAATGGTGCCGCACGCTTGGATCGCCTCCTCAAGACTGATAATATTTTAAAAACAATTTCGATGAATGATAAATTTTTGCAAGAATTATTTGCATTTATTAAAAATATTAATTCGAATAATTTATAAAGATTTAAATTTCTTAATTAATTTGTAGCGATTAGGTTATATTGTTATTAACTAAACATTATATTTACTAATCATAAATGGAAAAGCTTACGACATTTCAGCGTCCCACAATATTAAAAAAATGTTGAATACACGTAATCATTTTTGTAAATATATTCCGAAATTTTTAAGAAGGCTGAGTGGCTAAAAATTATGTAAAAAAGGCGCTCTCCTTATATTGGTCAAGTTATTTTTACAGATACGTCCCTCGTAGAAAAAATAGATAAACTTCCGGTTTTCACTCAATCTGTCAACACCTTAAATAAACACATACTTTCGTGTTCAAAAATGCATTTCTGCGATATTTTAAACTAAAAGTTGCTAATATTTGTTCGAAATCAGATTAATTAAACTTTAAATCGTAAAACATAGATATTAGACGTGTTTAAATTAGAAGATTTTGGTCAGTTGATCCCATGATCGAAGGCACCGTAAGAAATAGTCCTTAAATTAAGTTTCAGAAAATTTTTTTTTTTTTTAATGTTTGATATATTTTTTTAAAAAAGCGAATTACATTGTGCTGACAGATGACTAAATATGTCGCTAAATCAGCGATTTCAAAAAGTATCTACCAGTTAAATTAAAACTAAATTAGTTTTTAACTGCAGCAAAGTATTTTACTTATGGGAAATATTACATTTAATCTATTAGCTTGAAATTAAAACTAAAATAAAAGCTTTAAGAAAGATTTTTCATTCTTTTTCATTCATTTTAAACCACGCATTTGTTTTGGAGATACTTTATACTAATGACTTAAGGCTAACTAAGGATACAATATTTGGTAGCAGCGTTGAGAAAGTAAAAGTTTTAAAAAAACAAATGACTGAACAAATAAATGACACAGATGCTTCATAATAAAGCATGTATTTTGCTGAGAGAAGAAAAGAGAGAAAGTTGTGGAGAACCCTCATCGACCACGTCCAGAAGATATATGGTAGGGAAAGTAAGGTAGACAGACAAAAAGAGTGGGAGATAAATTGACTGTACTCGGGAGACACCAATAAAAAGATAACATTTATATTTATATATTTGCCCTTTCTTAACATTTCAATTGCCGCCATTCTTACTCATCCTCAACTTTCTCACACGTTGAGTCCGGCGTTTTGTTGTCACTGTGTAAATAGATGTGACCTACCCAGTAATAAAACGTAAGGGCTGTTAACCCTTTCATGGCCATAAAACACTAAGCTTGAAGCTTTTGGGGGTTTTTTTTATATTCTTGTCGGCCTTTCTTTACAGACTTCGTTTTATTATCGGAAGGAAAATCTCCGCTCTTCCGTTTCGACGCGACTCGATTACAAAATTGGCACGAAGTTCACTCGTCCCAGTACCGTTTCTACTGGAACCCAGTTAGAGCCTTCTACTCATTTATCTATCTCGGCTTACGGCCGTACTACGTCAAAACATCGGTTCTCGTACAACTGAAGTTAAGCAATGTCGATACTAATCAGTAACTAGATGGGTGATCGCTTCGGAATACAAGCTGATGTAAGCTTTGATGTGCGGTTGGTGTAATGGATAGTGGCTCGAAATTGTTTATCGGCGAGCGGAGTTCCAACACCAGTTGGGTTCATTATATTCACTTACGCGCAATGATACTCTTAGGAAAGATATGAACCCACCTCTTTTCACTCCGTTTATGGGTTGATTACTAAGACTTGTATTACGAAATCATTATTATCTCCTCCCAAAAATGTTAGAATCTAAAAATATTTCTTGCTTTAAATAGACTGCACTGAGGTTGATAAACCGTAAGAAATTGAATCTATCTATCTATCTATCTCTCTATCTATCTATCTATCTATCTATCTATCTATCTATCTCAGTACTACATATCTATCTAGCTGGAAGTATAAGACTGCACTCAATATATCTTTTATTACATTTTTCATTTTCAATACTTTGTATATACGTTGCCTGTGCTGTTGTTCGTTCTTTGAACCCCATCAAAAAGTGAATATTTCGTATGCTGGTTTTTAAACAAACCGACCCTTTCTGCATAAATCACTCATATGAATCGCTTTAGTAGACCATTTTACCCCCACATTTGTACTCTTGAATGTCATATCTCGTGTGATCTCGTGACATTTCGTGGTATCTCCGATAGTTAAACTTAAATTTAAACAAATACATCGAAAAAAGTATTTAAATTAGATTTCGGTTCGCTGATTCCAGGATCTAAAACACCGTAATAATCATTGATCCTTTATGGCATCTAAGATAAATGGTGTGATTCACCGATACGGGCATATCAAGACCCTGGCTGACTGTGTCAAAAGATTGTTTGGATTGAGGCTGAGTCAATGATGGTCTGTAAGCTATTATTCAACACTCGTTTATTCTCCAAGTAAATTGAAACAGTCATTATAAAGTTATTTAATATCAGAAGTGTGACGGAGATTAAAGGGATATTATTATTATTATTATAAATAAAAAATAAAATATAAATAATAATAATAATAATGATAATAATAATGAAAATCATAAATAAAATAAAATAAACGAATAACATAAAAACGTTGTATGAAATAAATTAAATAAAAATTGAAAATGAAAATACCCCCAGACGTTGAATTAAATCTCTTCACCACGAACCTTTGTACGGGCAACATGTGTCAAAATTCTTTCTCTGATATGGCTTGTAGTACTATGGAGTAACTTTTCCCTTCTATCACATGTACCATAAAACCATTGTAACGTAAAAACTGCACATACCAATACACATCAAAAACCCATAAATACATTGTATGAAATTAACATAAAATTTACCATGCTTTCCTGCTATTTGTGTACGTTTTATTTCCTATCATGTATGATTTTATCTCCGTGAACACAAGCTAATTTCTGCTGCTATGACAAAACATCAGTGTGGAGAACCGAATTTAAATTCTTGGGTTTCTTCGCATTCGCCTAAATACTTTTGGGAAAGGAAAAAAGTTACAATTAATTTATGATTTTTAGCAATAAAGTCATCGATTTTTATAGTTTATCGATCCGCTCTGTTGTGCAACAGAAATTCATAGTAAATTCATCCAATCTCTAAAAAATTTTCTAACAATGCTACGATAACATATTTGATATATTTCATAATTAGGATATATTTCATAATTAGGATATATTTCATAATTAGGAGTCTTAGTATCCCATACGGACCGACTTTATTAGAAGAAAGCCGAAAGGGAGTTTTTTTAAAGTTTGTGCCAAAACACAAACAAACAACAAAGATCGTATACGAATATAGATTAAGCCATAAAAAAAGGTTTCTAACAATGCTACGGTCACATATTTGATATATTTCTTAGTTAGGGAGTTCCAGTATCACATGAAAACAGACTTTATGTGAAGAAAATCTCAGTTTAAAATTTGAATTAAAAGTTCCTTGAATTTTCAATTTAATATATAAAACTGGCATTTTGTCAACTTTGGATAAGAGGCAGGGAATTTGTCGGCTGTGTAATAACTTTGTCCTATTTCATATTTTCCTATGACCATTTTACCTGGATTTTCGCTTGTCTTAGTTGATAGACATTATAGAAAGAACCAATTAAATTCAAAACTGTGGAGAAGGCTAAAGGAAGCCACTGCTACTCCAAATATCGATTCACAAATTATGAGAGCCTCTATCGAGCTATGATCACCTACACCCTGAAGAGACATGGCATAAAAAAATAAGAACTTAGGAAAATCGAAGATTTGACTGCATCGACCGTTGTAGGAATTGGGAAAGTGAACGCCTCTAAGGGTAAGTTTGTTTCATGCATTTTCCAAAGCACTTATTGTGAAATTGTATTATGTCTTCATTACATTGCTTAAAGAAAAACGCAGTCATGAAATATAATGTCGCTTGCAGTCTTACTGAATTCTGTATTAAGGATAGAAAGCTCACTCCTGCTTAACTCGGTATTTACCCGAAGCCTCCTCACCGGGCGGGATGTGGCACAAGGCCTGTGTTTAATGTGGGGCGTTCCGAGAGCGTACACTCGGGCAAAATTTCCCCGTAGATCCCGATTATACAGGGTCGGCTAGCTGTCTACCTTCCTAGACGAGACTCTGTTGGTAGGAATAGTTTTGTCTGAGTTCTCTCCGCCCGAAGGCAGAGATTCCGACAAGCTCTGAGAGCACTGCTTCCGGATAGCGGGCGGCTAACTCCGTATTTACCCAAGTCTTCCCCACTTAGCAGAATGTGTCACAAAGCCAGTTTTTAACATATGGCTTCCCGATAACATAGACCCCGCATACACAGTGTCGGGTGGCTATATCTCCCAAGATGAGACTCTGTCCTACGTAAAACTGTCAAAATCCTTTTTTTTTTTTTTAGTGGCAACGGAATTACTACTCTTTCCGCGTACAAAAGTACTCCACCATAAATAGAAAATGCTGTATTATTTTTAGCAGGTTCATTTTAGTTTGACTCCATTTTGACTTCAGGTCATTCATAGTTTTTTGAATAAACTTATCCTTTTTAGAATGAATTTTGATATTCTCTATTATGACAGATAATTATTTAATAGTGTCACACACCAGGTTGTTAAATTCGTTTTCGGAATCCAGCGAAGCAATCACAGTATCTTCAAAATCGTCTTTCCATTTCGATATCAATCTGGAAAATCTATCTGCGTGTCCCTTTTTTTTTTTTTTTTTTTTTTTGGTGGGGGGTGCGAAAGAAATTCCATGTTGAAAACATAGTTCTATAAAATTGTAGCCTAACGCTAATTTGCATTATGCGTTGGAATTCTTTAATGCCGAATATAATTAATAATTGACGATGATCAGTTTGCAGTATTAATTTTCTTCCTAATATCATCCTGTGAAGTATTTTTTACAGTAAACTTATAGCAAACTTTTCAATTTGACAATAGTATTTTTCCGTATTGTTAAAATTTCTTGAAGCGTGGGCGACTGCTTTCACTGAAAAATCATCAAATTTATGGCCTATTACCGCCTCCTATGACGTATTCGCTCGCGTCCAGGGCTACAATTAGCTGTCATTGCGGGCCCTAATGTAACATTGATAATTCTTAAGTTAGTTTTTTTTTTAATTTCTTCAAAATCATTTTAACATTTCGTCGTCCTATTCGATTTGGTATGCTTCTTAAGTAATTTTTTTACAGGTGCTCATAATTTCTACATATCAGGCACATAAATATTATAATAATTTGCTAATCCGAGAAATGGTTGTAGGATCACCAAATTTTTCGGTGGCAGGAAGGGGGCATATCTTTAATGGCACTTGCTCTTGATGGATCTGGTCTTCTTCCTTTTTCGTCGGTTATCTGATCCATAAAGAAATGACATTTCTGCTCAATCAGTTTGAAACTGTAATACTGCAATTTCTGAAATACTTGCTGAATCAGATTTACGTGCTGTATTTTCGTAGCGCTCCTAATAAGTATATCATTTATGTAAGCGACTGTAAATCTATTTTTTTTTAACTATTCACCCCAAGCAAGGTGGGAGTGTCACTAGAACGCAAGGTGTTACAGAGAGTGGGAGCAAAAGTAAAGAGGCGTAAGAGGATGAAGAGGACAGAGAATGGATCAAATCACCTGGAGATGTCTGTTGAGTTGGAGATTACAGCTATCGGGGAAGCAAGTAAGAGGAAGGGAGTTCCACAGACGGGAAGTGCGAGAAATGAAACTATTAGAGCAGAAGAGACGTCTACATTTAACCGTTTCGAGAGTGAAAGGGTGGGACTGAAATGCCGACCTAGTGGCACCTTTAAATTCATGCAGTTTGGGAACTAGCAAATATAGCACCTCGGAGCAGTTACCTTGAAAGTATTTGTAGAAAAGACAGAAGGAGGCGACGGCACGTCTGTGAGAAAGCGACATTAAACGAAATGCCAGATCAGGGCCAAATACACTGCATATTCTTCTCTAAATTTATATAGTCCACCCAATATTGTATTCATTATTTGCTGGAAAATACCTAGGACTACCTTTATACCGAAGGGTAATCTTCTAAACTTGTAGAGTCCTTTATTTCTATTAATAGTCAAATACCTTTAACATTCCTTGTGTACTTCGATTTGAGGATATGCCTCAGACAGGTCAATATTTGCAAAAAAATTACCACAATTAAGTATATCCTCTGGCGCTAGTAGGGGCTATACATGTGTTAGATGGCAGTCATTCAACCCAGTCGAAAAATCTACACATAAACGAATCTTGTTATTTTTCTTTCGAATATAAACTGTTGACATGTCATTCTGAATAATCTATTTTAACAATAACTCCGCGGTTTTCTAACCTATCAACTTCGGTGTTAATAGACTCCAACGAAGAAAAGGATATCTTTCTTTTAAGCTTAAAAACTGGTATCACATTTTCTTTAATTTGAAAAATGTCTTTGACTTTGTAGATTTTCCCAACTCCTCTGCAGAAATATCGTAAATTTATTTTTTAATTCACTCTCATTGTTTCTTTAGTCGTAATCTTTTTCTTTGTCGAACAATTTATTTTCCCCAGAATGAATTAATCAACAAATTCCATCTCGCTCAAATAAGTCTAGCCCATCGATTCCTAGTAAATTCGCGTTGGAGATTTTTAATACGTGAATATCTGCTTTTTTTAGTTTTAACCACAAGAACGATGTTACACGTAATTTTCCAAAAGAAAAATTAATTTCTAGCTCGATATTTCTCATGCAACTTTGTTTTTTATTATTTTTTTTTTCAAGTTAGGCTTGTCAATTCTGTTTCAAGTTTGTTCATCAATAATTGTAATATCGCCACCAGTGTCCAATTTAAATCTCATCTTTGCGTTATTCATTTTTACTGTCACCCATTTACTGCCATTTGAACTTTCCAGTTTTTTAGCTGGTAGCACTAATTTCATCAAGTTAATTTGCGGATTTACTTTGGTTTTCGACTTATAGTAGCTTCGTTTGTGACCTTTTATTCCACAAAACATTTTTGGTTTTAAATATATCGTTTCTTTCTAAAAGCAAACATACCAGAATCATAGCATGAGTTAAGTTTGGTAGTATTCTATTTCGGAATTTTTCTTTTGGACGATTTTCTAATTACTTGTACTTCTGACGTGCAATTTTGATCGATGTTCGTTGTATCGTGCCTTAAATTGACAATTTCTTGGCACTCTTCCGTAACAGTCTGCATCGTTAACTTTGAATCTTTTACAAGTTTTGTAAGGATTCGAGAGCGTATTTACGCATCGTGGCTTGATGTTTGACCTTTTAAAAAGATTAGACATTTAAATATATCTATGGATATTTCATCCACTTTAAATTACTCACACTCAAGGTTGACTTTATCGGCATATGCGAAAAAATCTTTATCTTCTTAGTATGGTTCGCGTCAATGTGTATAAAAAATGAATTCTTTTCGCAAAATTTTCTGAAAATATCGACAGTTTCGTTAAATGACACATTTCTAGAGTATTCGGGGAAATGAAATACATATACTTTTCGTATTTTCGTAACAGAAGATGTACTTTCTTTTCATCCGACCATCCTTGACATTCGTCTCTCAAAACCGCCTCGTACCTTCTAGAGTACGATAGAAATGTAATGTGTTCTTCTGGGACATAATTAAATTCACCATTGAGTTAGCGACCGAGTCCCGCGAAAATGAAATTGATGCATGGCATGTTTCTTGGTTTTCTAGGATTATCTTCAACTGTTCTCGATATTCAATACGCTCACGCTACATTTGCTGTAATAGTTGTTGAATAATTATCTTCATTTCTTCCGTAGTGTATTATTTTCGTTCAAGTAGTCCTTAATTAGGAAGAAAAAGTTTTTTTCCCAAATGGCAATATGTCATACAGCCTTGGAATTTATTGTCTTCCATGTCATCTTACGAAAATACACGAATTCAACAAAATTCTTTCCCGCGGATTTTGAATTTTCTTCGGCAGCTATTTATGTTAAGCGAGAGAATTTTTTCGTGTGAATTCGAATCCTCGTCGCTACTCTTATGTCTTCATTCCATTTCATAAAGATAAGACAATCATGAAATATGTCTCTTGGAGTTGACGTTGTCTTATCGAATTCTGTAGTAAGGATATAAGGCTATCTCCCGATTAGCTCTTCCCCTGCTAACAATTAACAGCGTCAGTATATATGCTATATGGATGAGTTCAAGTCATATTCTGCATCAAATTGTTATTATAATACATCCTATATTTGCCGAAGCCATTTAGCGTTTTGTTCAAACAAATCGTAACGTCCGAAATAAATTATATAAATTAATGCGTGTTTATTATTATTTTAACTCTTTACTGACAGATCCTTGAATCAGATTGACGAGACACTAGATTTCTGTTAAGCTTTGCTTCTTCTTCTATGTGATATGTCCCTTCCGGACATGCGCGATCAGGATTCTCCTCATCATCTTAACCTTTAGCTGTCTTAGTAGTGTTTCTCTTGTTAATATAGTTCGCATTCCCTCTTCTGTCATACATTTACATAAATTTTGTTATGTAGTTTTCTTACTGTTACTCTCTGTTTTTCCTATTATGACAGAGAGCTTTCGTGAAAGGTTTATTCTCCAATTTTACGTCTTCCCCGTTATGGTCATAATTATATTCATGATATAACAAGACCGTACGGAACGGAAAGCCTAAAAGGTAAAGAAATGAAAACTATGCTTGTTCTCAGTGAAACTTTTATATCACTAAGTCATGCACAAAACTATATATATATATTTACACGTGTCCCATAGAGAGAAATTATAAGATATGTGCAACAAAAACTGTGTAAAAAAGAGGAACCTTAACTGTAACATTTCCCGAAGGGAAAACTGGAATTACATCGGTTTCTCTATGAAACTGGTGAAGCCATGTGTTTTTTTTTGTTTTTTTTTTTCTGTAAGATCTACCGCTGTAGGTTAGGGTGTTCCTTCTTCTCCGAGTTCACATCGTAACTAACCTTGGTCACTTTTCACCTGACGTAACACATCGGTCTCCACAGACCCTCATGACTATCTCAACGAAAGCGAGACAATCGCATTTTGTATCTTTAATTATTGTCTTTCATGTGTCCTGTAAGCGTCAAATTCTCCAAGCCTTTTTCCTCATCATGTGTCTGAAATTTCAACCGTCTCATTTCGATTTTAAATATACTTATTCTACTTGTTTCCGTTTTATTGAAAACTTCGTCGTTGCTTACATAACCCATTCAATTATTCTCAGCAAACTTCTGTATAATCACAACTGTGTTGTTTTAAGTCTCTTTTACATTTGTCATGGAATTTCCTCGTATTCACTGTCATATAGGAGGACTGCTATTGTATAGCAGTTCAACACTTTTTTTCTAACAAAATTTTCCTTTTTCTTAATACTTTGTTTAGTTTTTGGAAGGCAACTTTCGCTATAGCTATGAGTTTTCGGATTTTGGTGTCACATTAATTCGTCTTCTGTTAACATATTTCCCAGATATTTAAACTTTTATACATGATTTAATTAAAAGTGGTTAGGAACACTATTTATTCTTGAGATTTACGTTAGGATTTGTCTTAGGCATAAGGTAATTAATAGAAGATTAGGGGCGAACCCCAGATTGAATGCCTTTAGTCGATTAGCCTTTAGTCGATTAGCAATCAATAAAGAGAATGTCTTAAAGAAAATGGCGATAGAATATTTATACTCAGATTCAGAACTGAAATTTTTGGATACATAATGAAGGAAGGAGGTTTTTAAAAATTAACACTCACAGGGCCTATCGAGGCAAGAGAGATAGCAGATGACAGCGGACCACTTAACTTACGCACGAGGAAGTTGTGGAGAGCCCTGATCGCATATATCTTGACTTGACACGGAACACAGAAAATCTATCTATCTCAGTGGGCATATTAGGGTAAGCTTGATAGGGGATAACAGCGAACTACATAACTGGCGTGGGAGGAAGTTATGGAGAGCTCTGATCACATATACGTTGAAGTGACGCGGCCCGATGAAGATCTATCAATCTCTATCTATCTATCTCAATAGGCATATCGACAGCAAGAGAGATAATGGAAGGTAGCTGGACACTTACCAGACAAGCTTGTGTAAATGAATACTGAGACATATGACAGCACTTGATGATAAGGGGCATAAGGGCTAGGATGTTTTGGAGAGCCATAATCGCCCACATCATCAATGGATATAAAAGAACAACAGTCAACATGGATTATATTTCAGGTTTTTACAAACCCGCCCCTAACTTCAAATATTTGCTAAAATTAATGATATCACAATGTCGTACAAGAAATTCAAGGAGATTAAAGTTAACCTAAAAAAGATTTATTTTCAGAGTTCATTTGTGGTAGGGTGGAGATGAAATTGTTTATGTGTATAGCGCATATCTCAAAAGTCATTCAGACCAATATCCTTATTAATACGCGTAAATCTCTTCAGATAGAAGACTGTCTACATGACTCATTATAAATTTAGGACCAATTAATAAAATAAAAAGACGAGCGGATGAACTGTTGTTATCCGAAGAATGCAGAAAAATGCATCAGCTGAACATTTTGCATAGTAATAGCGTTATAAAGTAGTTTCACAGTGGAGGCTTGTATTTCACTAAGTCGGTCCTAAAAAGGTTCGACGTACAAAACGTTAGGAACTTGATATAATAGTTAATGATGCAGCAATCTAGTTGTGGTGGCTGATACTTTAATATCCGACTAACGGTCGTCCGACATCGACTGACTCACCAAGTCACTGAGCCCCTTAGAGACTGCTACTACTACTCCTACTTATTATAGGCGGGAGAGTTTATTAACAATAGAATAGGTGTGTTCCACTATAACAAATAGTGAATATGTATTATTAGAATTAATGGATTCTACATAATTGGTCATTTAATGCAGAAATTTCATTTTCTTGGAAGAATTAGTAAGTTTTATTAGATAAATGGATTGCTTATACTTTTTTTTAACAAAAATGTATTGCGGGTATTTTTTTTTTATGTATTGCTTGTATTTTGTATTTTTTACAAAAATGTATTGCTGGTAATTTTTTCACTATGAAAATATATTGCTGGCAATTTTTACCATAAAAATGTATTTTTATATATTTATAATGTTTTGACCGCAGTTTAGGGTTTAACTTTTTGCCCATAGTTGAAACCCTAACAGGTACTACTACACCGGGTCAGGGTGGACCTGGGAACAACAACAAATAAGAAGTTTTTCTACGCTCCTCAAATGCCTCAGAGTTTTTCCAGCCGGATGTAGTTTATCGTCGTATCCAGGACGCCCTTTATAAAAAAGAAGAAAAAGAAGCAGAGGAATTATTTACAGGTATTTACTGGCATCTCTTAGCTTTACCACTTTTCTCATTCCTCTTTTCCTTTTTTTTTATTTATCCCCATTTTTTTTTATTTTCTTCAACTAAGAATCTCTTTGCCAGTACAAACTGTTCTTTGCGCATGACCGTCAAATGACACTATATGCTTGAAGGAAGGGTCGAAGAATAAACGGCCAAACGAAGAACATTATTGCCTGTGGAATTAATTCTATCTGCTGGTTAACACAACCTGTCTGAATAGCCTGAAGAAACGGTAGCAACAACACACGCTTGAATCAGATGTGGTTTAGTATACACGACGAAGTGTGCATAATACAATTAATAATTACCGTCATTGTCGATTCTTCAAAATATAATTACATGATACAGTTCTATTTATAAGTATTTATCATTTCTAAAAATATTACTCCTAACTTGTTTTTAGTGCTAACATGTGTTATTATAGAAATGTTAACATAAATGATTATTTATAAATAAGTCTGCCATTCGTCTATGTTTAGACCATTTCTGCTACATTATGGTCCGGTGCCCTTGCTATTTATTCCTTGAGATCCTTGATAAAATCCAAAGAGGAATCAGCAATATTAGTGGTCCTGATCTCGCAACTCGGCTTCAGTCACTTTCTCACCGCCATAAGGTTGCGTTCCTGTACCTTTTCTATAAATGCTTTCATGGTAATTTTTCGGATGAGCCCTTCACTATGGCACATAGACTTTTTGAATTTAAGCGCAGTACAAGATTGGCATCGAGATCTCACCAATTTACAGTTGAGCTGGTTAGATATAGCCGTACGTTCTATGATAACAGTTTCTTTTATCGCACTTCTCGCTTGGGGAACTCCCTTCCGGCTCTAGCCAACAATAATCTGCAAAAATTCAAATGCAATGTCAGTCGTTATCTAATGTTCTGTTAACGTCTCTTTTGTCTTCCCGCTCATTACTAATGATTCTATTCTTAATTCTTCTGCGCCCAGTAACCCCTTGTGTCTTTGTGGCATTACCGCCTTGCTTGGGGTGAAATAGATAAAAAAAAAGATATAGGTTACTGCAACATTTACATATTCCTGTATCACTGGATGAAATAGTATTTTATCATATATTTAAACATTTCACAGCAAGCAAGGTGATGATGTCACTAACAGGCAAGGGCTGCTGGGAGAAAAAGAACACGAAATAACAAAAAAAATAGGTTTCAGGAAAACAGGTGATGGAGACTGTCAAATTCCCCACTAGAAAATAAATTATTATTAGAACTCGTTTTAACCCGTGAAAATTTCACGCTTTGTCTATTTGAAATTTCTGATGAATATTAATTCGTAATCTAATGATTGAATAACATCATGGCGGCTTCTACGGCAATAAAATACATGTAAAAAATCTGCTATCGCATCGATAAATATTTGAGCTTAACAACAAAATATTGCAATAACTATCAAAGATATGAATGATGGCCATTATTTTAAGAAATAAGAGGGTCCATGTAAAAAGTTTTTGACAACTATTTCCATTTCACTGAAGCAAATTTTGAGAAATAAGAGGGTCATTGTAAAAAGTTTTTGACAACTATTTCCATTTCACTGAAGCAAATTTTAAGAAATAAGAGGGTCCAAGTAAAAAGTTTTTGACAACTATTTCCATTTCACTGAAGCAAAAATGTAAAAAAGTTTTTTGACAACTATTTCCATTTCACTGAAGCAAATTTTAAAAATAAGAGGGTCCATGTAAAAAGTTTTGACAACTATTTCCATTTTTTTAAGAGGTCCATGTAAAAAGTTTTTGACAACTATTTCCATTTCACTGAAGCAAATTTTAAACACTTCTATCATTCCTTCTTTCTTTCATTTTCTCAGTGAAACCAAGTAGCGTCTTCGTCTTTTGTCTTTCCATGCGACCATTATTTACAAGTTACCGGTAGGGCGCAACAATGCTGTGATTAACAAAGAGGACAAGTCAATTATTACATGACAAACCTAATTTAAGAGTAAAGCAATGAGACCTATCTGCCAATCAGTACGTTCAAATTCATGCAGTCGAGGTACCAAGGAGGAGAGCTTTTTAGAACAATTGCCATGAAAATATTTATAGAAAATACAAATTGAAGCCACGTCACGGCGCTGGGAAAGTGACTGAAGACGCGATGACAGGTCAAGACCGATAACATTACAGCTCCTTCTTTGGATATTGCAGGAGCATCAGACTCTTTAAGGTAGTAATATTCAATGCGTGGACGCATAGTAGATATATAAATGTGTAAGATAGCTTCTGAGGAAATAAATTCCTGTTACGAGATAGTGAATAAACTTTCCTAGCAGAAAAACTAGGAAATGATTGAATATAATCACTCCATTTTATGTAAGTTGATAATGCGAGACTAAAAAGGCGCAATGAGATCTTTTTACAATATGAAGGAGAAAAAAAATCAAGGATAAAATTGATAGTGAGATTTTTTGATCAGGAGTAGAGGTGTATCCCATGTTTCCAGTTTAGAAATGGGTTTCTACTTCATTCTAAAGTCCACTTCCACACATTACTTCTAACGTCTCCGCTTGAATTCTGAAATGTTATTCATTAATTAAATCTTGACCTGTTCAAGTCTACAGCCAGCTGTTATATAACCACATGAACATTTTCTTATGATAATATACAAAACTATATTGATAGATATATATATATATATATATATATATATATAGATAGATAGATAGATAGATAGATATAGATAGATATATAAGTTACATTAAGAACAATATTATTTTCTATAATATTAAAAGAACATTAGTAAAATCTTATATATATATATATATATGTATGTGTGTGTGTGTGTGTGTGTAGACAGTATATCTTCATTCAAATTTGTTCGGTTGAGACATGTTACGTTTATATTTATTTTAATCCTCTCAAAATCACGGATCAATTTCTTAGTGCTGTTACAAAACTGATTAAGAAAGATGTCGTAATTTTGGTTATTTCTTTTATTTTCCCAAGTACTTACAATCTCATCCACGATCATCTTCAGGTGTGAATTTCTAAGAGAAAAAATAGATGTAATTGATGTAATTGTTTGTGTAAATGCGCATGAAACGCGCCCTGTTATAACCAATTGAAAAATTAACTGTTAAAAGTATGTAAGTGTGGTTGCAGTTTGCAGCTTCAGAATTTTAAAATATTAATAATAAAAATAAAAATTTAGTTACCTCCCTTACATATTAAAGACATTAATTTTAAAATTGACTATAACCGAACGCGTTTAATGTACATTTACAAAAAAAAATTCTATGACCAATTTCCTTATCTCTTATACTAAGTTTGTTAGAAGTGATTCACATAGCGAGGTATTTAAAGTGTTTAATATTTACTAATTCCATATCCTGATGTTTTCAAAATGTCACAGGTTTCAGTCCAGTTCAAGATTATAGTTTCTGTTTTAAATCGGTTTATTTTCAGTTCTAATTCTTGGATCAATTGGTAGCGTTTATTAACGGTTCAAGATAATACTTATCCTAAATACCTATGTCCCCAGAATATTCTCTCCCCACATCAGTACATTGGCATCGGGAAGGAAAGAAGGATCTTTGGTAGATTTGGTATGGAATGCTGAAATGATCAGTGCTTATATCTTAATATATTTATTGTTTATATATAAATGTGCTTGGCATAATCTTGAAAAAAAAAAAAAAACCAACATAGTTTACAAATTCAAGTGTCCTTTGGGAGATTGTATCTCTAATGGATTAAATAATGTTTATTTTGGTCACACCACAAACTCGCTATCAGGACGCTTGACTACATTTGAGTGATAAATCTAACATTTTTAGTAGGCATTTAAAACAACATGCCTGGCCGCGTACACAATTCCGGAAAATCCTCGTTGAAAACACAAATATACTTAAACATGAAAACAACAAAAACTCAAAATTCTTGAAGCTATATACATAAAACAGTTGAAACCTAAACTGAACAAAATAAACTACGAAATCTCCACAAATATTCTTAAATGCCTATAATTGATAACAGAAGCCACTGGTTTATACCAACGGCTTCCCATACTTAATACTTCTCGCTTTCACTCTCACGTGGTCATGTGTGACGTCATGAGCTGCGGCGCGATTTTCGTTTCCGCGTCTCCTATACACGAGTTTGTCGTTGCTTTGAAATATTTCATGCAACAAAAACAGATTATCATTATTGTTTCGTCCCTGTATTGTGTGATATATTGAAATGTAATTGTCATCTTTCATAATGGCTTATGTAAGCCGAAGGCTTAGATCGGATTTAAACATGTATCAATATGGTGATTTCCTTTCGTCTTTCAATGATAATGTCATTAAGCTTATCAGACAATATGAAAGAAACTTACTTAAAATAAATAGACACAACTTGTGTATACTATTTAATAAAACATGCATCAATGAAAAATTGCTGCCTAAATATACACAATATATATATATATATATATATATATATATATATATATATAACAGAAAAGTATTTAGGTGAAGTGTTTCGTAATCTGGCGGGCTTTATAAAGGTCTCTTGTCTTTTCATTCATTTTATCTCTTCTATAGATATAAACCATCTAAGAATATATATATATATATATATATATATATATATATATATATACATACACACATATATATATCGGGAGATAGATGGATAAAGAGAGAGAGAAGGGGTGGGAGAGAAAGGCAGACAGACAAACAAATAGAGAAATGAGAAGTGATGAAATGTTCATATGCGCCAAAATAATTTCAGCCTCGAAAGTAGTCAATTAGTTCTTGAGGCGTGCTTTAATTTCTCATGCTCTAGGCTGCTGTATCGGTCATTTGTGTTAATTGTCTGCAGTATGGTCAGTGTGTCTCTCTAGAGACATGAATCAACTATCCTTGCATCACGCTGACCAGTCTACGTTTGACTCGAGATGACAAAGCCGAGAATAACTTCTTCCACTCGCAGGAGATTTGCCTGAATCCTTCCATCTTTACTAATTTGCTCGTTAGGCATAGCCATTCAGAAAAATGGCAGATGACAAAGGAGTTTTGTTACGTGACGAGGTTTGCAAGAGGAGGCATTGGTCAAAGAGCAAATAAAAAAATGCCGATGTATGAGAAATGAAGTGAGCTTGAAAGACATCTACATGCAGGAAGACATTGTCATGACTGACTGATGTCGATATGTCGAAAAGTAGCTCATGGACTAATACAATTGGCAAGGAGGTGAAGGCTGACAGGATTATAGATTATTGCACGTCAGTGGGATATAGGAAAATAGCGCTGATTAAATGATCACACATGAGATTAGAACAAAGTATATATATATATATATATAAAAGTGAACATAGAAGTCAACACATAGAAGCGACAGTCTGTTTCATACTACATGCAATCGTCAGGCCACATGTGCTGAGTATATATATATTGACCACTAATATTATCAATATATATATATATATACATATATATGTATGTGTGTGTGTGGGGGGGCGAATGCAGGTTCGATATTTGACGCGAAACGTATTTTCTTTTCTAACATTTCTCGAATGTGCAGTCCGATAGAAATATTATACGCTATTTAATAAATCAAAATGATTCAAAACTGTCAACTCTAATAAGGTTTGTATACACACACTCACACACATTGAGACATACACACACGCGCACACATACATACATACATACATACAAACATACATATATATATATGTATATACATGTATATATATATATATATATATATATATATATATACATATATAGTGGTATAGGGTCTGATTACGGTGATTACTACATATCTTTTTGGAGAATATTCACTGATATATTCAACAAATGCCTCCTTGAAGATCGTGTATTTTCACTTACTAAAGCATTCATCTTATCGCCCAGATACTGTCTAAGCTTAGAAACATGCTGACGGCAAACATTCAGACTCTTTGGTAATTGTACCCTTTCCCGTCTTACCTTTTTACGGACAACTCCCTTGACTTTTGCTCTTACCAGATGATGGTTAGTCTAAAATTCATCTGCACACATTACACGCACAGTACATAGAACCTGTACATCACGGCGCCTCACAAAAACATAATCAGTTATGTGCCACTTTTTTAATCCGGGATGCATCCATGTGGTCTTATATTTGTTCTTTTGTTGAAACACTGAACGAGCCAATGAAGAAGTCTATTTCTGTGAACATTTGCAACAACAACAGACCATTGCTATAGCACTTTTCAATCCCATGTTTACTAAGAACTTTCCATGCCTCACA
The DNA here is from genome assembly GCA_903632075.3 of Acanthosepion pharaonis. Classification (NCBI taxonomy): domain Eukaryota; kingdom Metazoa; phylum Mollusca; class Cephalopoda; order Sepiida; family Sepiidae; genus Acanthosepion; species Acanthosepion pharaonis. The sequence continues at coordinate 1,604,729 of CAHIKZ030003327.1, read as the reverse complement.
GTCGAGACTCACCCATGCATTAATTTCTCCAAGAATGAAAATTTTGTCTGCTACAGTTACTTTCCTAACAAGAGATTTAATTCGTTATAAAAAGCTTCTTTTACTTCACCTGTGCAAAGCGTGGTTGGTGCATAAACACCAATCAAGGTTGCATATCATCCGCATAATAAATAAACCCTCATAGTGATCAGTAGTTATTGCTGTCCTAATGGCAAAAGCAACACCTGATTCTCTATTTGCGTTCTTCCTCCCACTCCAGAAAAACATATAGCCACCTTATAGCTCCATGAAATAACCATCCCCAAGAAATCTAGTTTTCGAAAAGGTCACAACGTCTATATCATATCTTTGGAGCTCCTTAGCAACCAGTGCAGATCTTCTGTCAGGTCGCTGTACATTTGCTTCAATATCAAGTAAAGTACGCACATTCCCGCACACAAAATTGAGTGTTTTGCACATAGCAGCATGATAACGACTGGGCCCAAGCTGCGGCTCCCTGGGACACCCGCCGGCCAGACACTTTTACATTTGGTATCAGAACCCTTATATCCATTGTCTTCGATTGTATTAAATACCTTAATTGTAATGCAAGTTAGTCTTTTAGGCTACGGCCAGTTATATTTATACATGAAGATGAAAAGTGCAGAAAAGATCTCCAGATATTAGCAATACCTGTGCAATGAAAGCAGTGCACAGAGCCAGTCCCACTCTCTAAGCAAAAGATGATATTTACCGAAAAGAAGAGCAAGTCGACCTCATTTGTATACCATCAAAAGCCGCAAGTGTGTTATCTCAGAGTTTTTTTCTCCTAGATGTCTGCCTTGACTAAGGCTAAGGAGGACATCTCTCCAGGCGGTTTAAACGCGCCCTCAAAGACTAGCCTGAGCATTTCTAGCGCTATGTCCCACCTGACTCCAGTTTGAGGGAGTGGGTAACTATTTAACCATAGCTGGGACTCTAACAGGTGCTACCACCCCGGGTCAGGGTGGAGCTGGGAAAAACAGCAATTAGGAGGTGGTTCCACGCTAATCAAAACGTCGTGATCAGAAGACTTGCTCTCTGATTTAGTTAATTGTCTTACCCAAGACAAAAGTACTCAAAGATTTTACTTAAATTTACTTACTTTAGCTTTATGGACTTAGAAACATACCAATAAATTTAAAATTTACTATAGTTATCGCTCTTATGGATTGGCCTGTCCAAGAAAGCTATTGTATCATTACCCCACAAAAAAGGGAATGTTTAACATCGAGAATGTTTAACATCGAAAAACATAAGGAAATTAATTCATTTTAATAATATGTGGAAATATCCACTCTTTGCCTGAAGAAGGTCAAGAAACTCGAAACTCGTGTTGCAAAATTATGGAAAATAAAGCATAATATATATTTTTTAAAAATCCATATTACAACCAAAACTTTTTACGGTTTCTCTCTTTTTTAAATATATATGTGTTTGCCACGCAGACGCGTTTTACACCTTTTTGACCATAGCTCAATTAGATCTCATTTAAATATTCATAGAGGCCCACCCGACACTATTCGTAACATACTGGCTGACAACACAAATATAATATCATCATCTACATGCAAAAAAGGGAAAAACTAATGAAAGCCTTATTAATAAAAACCAAAAAATAATATCAACTATGAACATGGACACAATATCTTGACCGTGTTTTGAAAAATGAAAACATTATATAAATACATACATGCAACAAACTATTTCCTATTTAACAGTTAAAATATTTCATCCTTGAAAATGGCTAAATGTATAGCCGAAAGCGCTCGGATAAAAAAGAACATTTCCAATTTCCAACCAGCGTTTCGTAGCTTTTATAGCACTGCATAAAGTGGCATTGCGAAACAGCGTTTAATTAAACATCCATAGTCAACTTTTGACAAGAAGAACTCATGGAATGGTTTCCAAAGAAAACTGTGATAAAGGAAGGAAGTGTCTGTTTCGAATTTCATTCTTTCAACGATTCTTTGTTAAATCTTCAGATGGTGACGGATGAAATTACAGTTTCACTAGAGGCGAATGGGATTGCTTTGTCTCGATCAAATCAACCGTGTCGAAAATGTCTACAAGAGAAATAAAGATTTCCTGTTTGTACAATTCTTTATACTTTGATTGTCTAAGACGATTAATATGGCGTCTAAATCATTAGATTCTAAGTAATTAAAAAATAATAGAATATTCGGGTAAACGTAGTTAATAGCTAGCACCAAGGATGATCACTTAGAAAATAGCAACATTTTCGATCAACTGACCTCTTTACGAAATCACTGACCCTTCTTCATCGCTTACAATGAATTGAATTCACATAACTATTTCTCTGTTAATAAAAGAGTATGAAATAATATATATTTCGTAATGGCAAGATTGATATGGATAGTAAAAGCTTTCTGATGTTGGCAGATTCTTTATATGAGAATTGGATGCCATCTTAGCTCATCCTTCTATATATTTCTCCGTCAATAATTTTAGCACGACAGCGAGTGCAGGGAGAAGAGTGTTAATGCTCATCTCTTCTTGTTGATAATATTATTTCTAGAACTTTCTAGAGTTCTACGAGAGTCGGTTGCATAGTTCATAGGCTGACCAAGATACTCGTATGGAATGTGTCAAAATGAGGTTTATTTTTCAACATAGTCCCGCCTGCGTTCCACGCATTTCTTCCATCGGTGTGCTTGAATCCCATTGCTGTAGAAGCTTTTATCCTGTTTTTCAAAAAAGTCATCAACAGCAAATATGACGTCATCACCACCGCGATATAAGTTCCCAGTCAAGTATTTTTTCATGTTCGAGAACAGATGATAGTCAGATGGGGTCAAATCAAGAGAATAGGGAGGCTGATGAACCAGTTCAAACCAGTTGCACCCCCTCTATCATTGGTAATTGGAACATGCTATCATTGATATATACAAGTTAGTAAAGACAAATAGAAAAATGAAAAAAAAAGATGTAAAAATAACGAGTGGATCAAGAGATGCTATTTAACCTTTAAACAGCGGGCATCGTTAATTGATGTTACACCGGAAATCAGCTGGTATCAACTTTGGTCATTTCATTTTTTTTTTTTCAAAGATGAGGGGAGCATTCTTTCAAGATGAGCTTCTATAAGACTAATTGGCAACTGCAGATTGTGTGAGGTCACTATTTACTAGGATTCCTTCATTTTCTCGAATATTTGATTGCAAATAAAGTTGGAAGAAAAAACCAAAGCCAGTGTTATGTCGGCATGTATGCTTCTTTTTTAAAAGAGAATGGAGGAAAATTAGGAACACTTGGTGCAGGGAATATATAAATCCCCTATGCAAGTAATGATGCAATGGCTATCATATTGTTAAGAAAATTAAATTTACAAATTAACATTTAATTTATTTTATTTTTATAATTTAAAATTTTTTCTGCATCTGTGTTTTATGGATTATGCAAAAGTGTTTGATAAAACACGATACAAAAGAGGAATGTCTCAATGAAAAATGTGCAGAAATAGAAAAAAAGATGAATATCACAGATAAAGTAGATAGGCAACCCCCCCCCCAAAAAAAAAAAAAAAAAAACTAATAAGTCAAAAGACATACTCACCCACAGAATGCATCAAATCCAAGGATGGATCGTTGATATCAGAAATGGAAGAAATACATCCGAGAACTCTTCCACAGTGGATGAGGACAACTGGCAATACAGAGAAATAGCAAAGGACTAGAACAATTAAAAAGTGAAATAAAATCAGCACTGGTCAAATTGAATAGAAACAAAGCAGCAGGAGCAGACTTAATCATAACAGAGATACTTGCAGTCTTAGAGGATTTCAGCATTGGTAAGATTACAAGCAAGATTACAAGCAAGATTACAAGCAAGATTACAAGCATAATAAATGAAATATACAACTGTAATGTTATACCAGAAGATCTAAATAGATTAATTTTCATAGCACTGCTTATGAAGCCAGGTGCAAATGAATGTCAACTCCATTGTACAATTAGCCTATGTAACAAAAGACAGGAAACTGTGGAGAGCCATGATTGTCAGTTCCCCGAAGGAAACTGGTACATAGAAAAAGATAAAGCGAAAATATGCATAAATGGTAGTCTATCAAAAACGACTTTTTCGTTTTTTATCCGTTTGGCAATAACGTTTATAAAAAAAAGTTTCTCATTTATGGATTTATGATCAACTTAAGTGCCGGACAGCGAAGAAGAGACTAAAAGCTATGCCATTAATAATAATAATAATAATAATAATAATAATAATAATAATAATAATAAAATAAAACGAGAAGCAAAACTCCGAACAACTACCTGCAACTCAAGGTGTCAGTCGTGCCGAGGTGTGAGTGGCTGCTACGTAATTAGGTCGCTAACGATCCCCTACAGGATTCACAACTCTGTCTGTAAAAGACCGTTACCCCATGTTCCGGACGACTTTGGGTGGACTTTTGGACCCGCGCGTCACTTGTGGGAACAATATGAGAATTAAAAGTCAAGCCATAAAATTTCAGGATGTTTTCTTCCAGTGGATAAACAGGGATCCAGTCCCTCAGGATGGCACCTACTTGAGGTCGAAAGATCTGCAATATGAACAAACGCCTACATAAATAATGAATCTTCAGGTACCTACAATCAGCATAATTTAAAAGAGGGCCCTGAGAATTCCCCAACTAAATTCCACAAACATTCATTTAAAGAAAGAAAAAGTAAAATAGTCTCGCAAGGAGTACACACTCGTTATGACAGCATTCTATGAAGCGTTACACTAACTTCAGTAAAACATATGAAATTTGGCGAAAATAGGTTAGGCAAGTAATTAGAAATTACATTGAGGAAAATAAACTAGTCAATGTAAGAAAGTACATCATGAGATATAAACAATTGACAGATGCTGAAATTAAAGAAATAAAATGAACTTCAACAAGAATAAGTGAATCATCAGAAATATAAAAGGGAAACCAAAATGGTCATAAACAGTACTAAAATCACACAAACTACAGATCGTAATGAAGAAACTAGGATCCACTGCCGTCATTTTAAAGATAATGCTGAAAGTTTAGAAGATTTGGAAAGGTGTGATCTTAGTCGTTCACAAGCCTGCAATAAAACGAATCCAAAACACATTGAACCCAATTATTTTGCGGAAAACAAGAATAGTATATAAGAAGCTAAGGAAGAAATTATAAGACATATTAATCAGGCACACAAAATATTGAAATGGAGGAACGAGAAAAACAACCAAAATTATAATAAAAAAGGCATTAGCTAAAAATTATTAAACGCTACAATGCAGCACTCGAATTAATTCTTAATATATATAAGTCTCAATGAAGCGATATATGCATCATTAATAGCAGAAATTTAAAAAAATTAAACATCTAAATATGAAAAGGCAGTCTCCCAAAAATCTATGTTGTCAAGAAAAAAAAATACAAAACGAAATTAAACAACTTAGAAGTGAATTGTAGTCGATGAATTGGTAAAAAGGAACAAATGTAATGACTAGAAAAGGCGGAAAAGTAAAAAGAAAATACAAATTTAGCAATGAAAATGAATTCCTCTCAGCTAAAGAAAAAAATAAAGCAAACAATACAACTGAAGGCTCAAAGAATCAGACGCTATGAAAAAAAAGATTCTACAGACAGAACAAAATCTTTCAAACTGATACGAAGAAATTTTACAGAAGAATAGGTAAACAAAATATTGAAGTGACAACCTCACAAACAATGGAAGAGTTTATGCAGTTCTGTGAAAACAATATGGGCTGCCATAAAGAACATAACAAAGAAGCAGATTGGATTACGCAAAAGCTAGAATAGATGAAAAATAAACCAGAACAAGCATGGCGGGAATCACAGAAAAGGATGTTGAATGTGCAGTGAAAAAACATGCAACCAGGAAATCTTGAGGAATATATAAAATTCTTAAATATTGGCGATATTATCTAAATATAGCACAGAAATAACTAGCCAAAAAATTCAAGAAATGGTTAATGATCCTACTAAAATCCCGGCATAAGTAACCATAAGAATTAACTTTACCCAAGAATGGTGACCTGAAATGTCCAAAAATCTGTCCACTACTTACTAACATTTGACATCTGTTCTGACAAAGCAGATATATTCCTTCTTAGAAAAAAAAATGACATACTAACTCCTAAAGAAAAAAGGTGAAAACGTGGCTCATAATGATGTAAAGACCAATTACTCATTAATAGGATGATTTTGGAAAAATCCTTTAGTACAAAGAAAAATCTCAGTAATGCCAGGATACAGTAACGTAAGGCATTCAATTATTGTACCTCATTCTTGGATCTCAACGTTTTTAAATATATACAAATTATCACACATCCTCTTAAATTTCATCTATTAAAGTATGTCGGTATGGCAAACATTTCAACTCAATCATATGAATGGAATCTATAAGTTTGGTAAATTGAAGGTGAATCTGTTTCTCCTTTACTATTTTATATATCCCTAATAGCATTAACCAAGGCACTTAACAGGAGGGAATATGGCGTTATCTCATTTGAAAATAAGCCGTCTATTTTAGATAGGTCACATAAAGTTGTATTCTAGGAATGAGAGTGAGCTGGAAGGTCTCCTGAAAACAGGATGACGCTGGAATAGAATGCAGTTTGGCTAAATGTGTTAAATCCACGATTTGACGAGGATCACTACAAAAAACCTCTTCTATTAGCTTCGACCCTGGGGTAACAATCAAAGATTTAGAGTAAAAAGAAGCTTATAAGTAACTCAGTTTAAATGTGAGTGAAGGAATTCGCAATAAAAAAAAAATGAAAGAAATAGTGCGAAAATATTACTACAGAAGGGCGTGACTGATATTAGGAACTGAATTGAATTCTCAGATCATAATTATGGCCATTAATATCCTTGGTTCAGTTAAATGGTTCAATATAGTTTCAGCATCTTGAACTGAACTCTAAATGATATCAGACGAATGGATTCTAGAAAAGGTGCGCTTGAAATGATGAAAAAGGAATACAGCAATACATTGAAAAAATTCACTGGAAATCCCAATTGAAGAGAAATATAAAAAAGGTCTAGATAAGCACAGCCCACATATTGAGAAGAGCTTTGTCCATATTATGCTAGTGATTTTATGGAAGTTAGAAAAAAATCATGAAATGTAGCCATAACAACACACTACTGCCTGCCTTAGGTCTTCACAGACTTGGTAGGTAATGTGACCATAGCAGAAATTGAAATATAATAATAATAATAATAATAATAATAATAATAATAAGAAGAAGAAGAAGAAGAAGAAGACGAAGAAGATGAAAAAGTAGAAGAATATGTAGAATAATAATAATAATAATAGTGATTTTTAAATAATTAATCTAATAGAAAAATGAGTAAACAACAGAAATTCTTTAAAAAGAGAATAAATGATCTGAACATTGCCAGAATCAAGCGTTAAGCATTCAGGACCCTTTTTATATCGATAAAGATAACCAATCATCCGATGATTGAACCAGGAAGTAAATACATTATTCACAAGATTCTACATTCCAGGGTTTACAAGGAAAAATCTATGTAGAAAATCAGAAAGAAAACCTTTCAGTATCGATGTTTCTTTTAACGGAAAATGCCGATTTAGGGGATATACACAGAATACCTGTGAAAATATTGCAAGAAAATTTCCTAAGAGAAGAATAAATAATAACAGATCAACAAACACGGGAAATGAGGGAAGTCACAAGGAAGGACAAATCAGCAAAGCATGCGGTTACGCAGAGGACACCTGAAGAGTAAAACAGTAAAACAATAATTGATAATACAATTATAATAGACTCATCCACATGTAAAAAAGGATAAAAATAATGGCGGCATTATTAATAAAAAAGAAAAAAAAAGCCAACGCTCAGTAATATCAAATATGAACATCGCCACAGCACAGTGGGCGTGTTTGGAAAATAAAACATTCATAAAACTCTAGATACATACATAAAACAATCTATGCATTCAGTTAAAAGTAAAAATAAAATCATCCTTGATAATGACTAAAAGTATAGGCGAAAACTTTCGAAAATACAAAAAATTCTGACTATTTCTACATGATTTATATCCAGCAACTAAGAAAATTATAAGAACAAAAATAAAATTAAATAAAAAAACTTAACCGCGGTACCTTCTCCGCCGTTTTTAATGGAACATTTATAAAAGAGGGACTGCTGCAAAAATACACAATTATATATATATATATATATATATATATATATATATATATATATATATATGTGTGTGTGTGTGTGTGTGTGTGTGTGTGTGTGTGTGTGTGTGTGTTTGTGTGTGTGTGCTTTAAACTATTATTATTATATATTTATTGTAATAAAAAACATTTTGAAATCGCAGACATTTGTCATTGGCATATTTTCCGCAATCATCAATGATGGCATGTCTATGTTCCGGCTTATCGCGTCAGGAAAAAATAACTCAACCACCTGCAGCTTTTGACCTTAACTTTTCTCTTTAGCGTAGATCTAGCATTTAATTGGTTAATCAAAATATACCCACAAGTCTATTTTTAATTCGGACTTTATGTCTCCACCACCTTTAATTTTAGGAAAAGTAATCACATTGTTTTTAAATTTTCTAATATTCATTTAACTTACCATCGCCTGAAAGAAATAGAAAGTATTGAAACATGAAAGCTTTTGCGTAGCGATTTCAAAATTTTTTTATAATAATAATAATATATTGCCCTACTCTGTATTGAGCACTTTTCAAAAAGTAAATGCTACGAACAGTGGATTTTTACTACATCTGTTTTTTCTCCCATTTGGATATATATATATATATATATATATATATATATATATGTGTGTGTGTGTGTGTGTGTGTGTGTGTGTGTGTGTGTGTGTGTGTGTGTGTGTGTGATGTTGTTGTTTCTGTTTTGGTTATTGCTATGCGAATTAATTGAACTATTATCAAATAATTGATAGGTTAATCAGCGCGAAATGGTAATAGTTGTGAAACCAACGGATGTGCAGTTTGAATTATTATTAGAAAAAAGTTCTCCGTGTAGGTAAGCAAATTCATTAAACTTTTTGTGTTAATTTTTCTTTTGTATCATTTGTGATAATCATGTTACAGTGTTTTTTGGTGGATTTTTTGTTAAGTGGAATTTGTTTTTTTGTTTTTACATAGGTTTAGCTTTTTGTAATTAAGTGATGAGTTTAATTTTTTGTTTTTTTATCGTTCTGTCTTATGTTCTGTATAATCCTATTTTCTACTTTGTAGTTACTGTGCAATTGTTTCCTGTAGAATAATTTAATAGCGTTTACCGAAACCGACAGAGCGCACAAAATATTTGATTATGGCTTATGGAGGTCAAAAGTAAATGTTGGTTGTATGTGTCCGTGTGTAATACGATAAGGGATAAAACATAATAAATAAGAGAATATGGAACAAATAGGAAACATTTCGCTTCATCAGAATTGAAATATGAAGGGAAAAAAATACTGGTATTTTTGTATCCTTTGACTTTTAATTGGTTTAGTTACCCTCACTTGTATTTGTCTTGTCAGATAGCGTTCGTGTGTATAATTAATATGTGTTTGTTTATCATAATTCAAGCTATTGTGTGGGGGATTTAGTTGATAATATGTGTTCCCGTGTGTTTGTGCGTGTGTGTTCGTAATTGTGCATCTAGTGCCAACTTTTTTTTTATTCTGTCTGGTAGTGTCTGTATTTTGATTGGAGGAATTATACACACGAACGATACTTGACAAGACAAATGCATTTAACTAGAGCAAAACAATAGGCTCTTGGCGACAAACACACCTCGAGGACCTCAGCATTAGATATCTCAAAAGCCTTCGACAAGTTGTGGCAAAAATGTTTACTACACTTTCTCCAGTTATGGAATCACTGCAAGGATCTCTCTATCATAAAATCCTTCCTAACATATAGGTCTCTGAAGGTAGTTATTAATGGCCAGTCCCCCGGAGACCTAGCGGTCAATGTAGGCATCCCTACCAGGGGTCATTCTTCGGACCAAATCTCGTTTTGATTTACATCCCCTTTTTGATTTATATAAAAACATACTCAGATAATTTGCAAACATCTATGCCTATGATACGACTCTATACAGGTGCATCTCTAAAGTAGCCAGGGAATGGCGATGGGGTAAATACTGGCTGGTTACATTCAATGCCTCGAAGAACAACTTAGTTACATTCTGTTATCACCTATCTGAGCCCGAACTACCACCAATAAGGATGAACCGTGTCCTGGTGACCCATTGCTAAGGATGCAGATAAAATAGTCGGGTCCCTGTAACGATCTAGTAAGTACCTGACTCGTCATACTATCCTCTAACTTTACAAGAGCTAAAATTGGAGTACTGCTGTCATATTTGCGTGAGAGCTGCTCAGACCTCACTCTCCAGCCTTGATACAGTCCAAAAGCGTCTGCGAGCCCTTGTGGGTGATGAATTATTCTCCCCACTCCAGCCTCTCTCTCACGGGCGGGATGTGACGATCCTCTCGCTCCTCTACCGCTTCTTCCATGGAAAGTACTTGGACGAAGTACATTACCTGGTCCAATCGAGGCAGATCTTCATGGCAAGGCCCCACCATGTCACTTATATAATAGCAGACTACTGCTCTGTGGAATAGACTCTCAACAGGATGGTTCCTCGATCATTACAATCTTAACCTTTTGAAAGCTAAGGGTTAAGCTTTAACTTCCAATCATATACACACAAATAGCCTCCTGACGTAATCCTCTGCATCGAGTGGATCCCGAGCCTTATAAAGGAAAGACTTTACTGTAAAAAAAAAAGTTTATCAGCGGACAAAACGTAGCATTCCTTTTTTGTCTTTATATATATATATATATATATATATATATATATATATATATATATATATATATATATATGTGTGTGTGTGTGTGTGTGTGTGTGTGTGTGGAAAGAGAGAGAAAGAAAGAGAGAAATGAGAGATAAAATGTCATATTCTTGTTAAACCTCGATGTTTTATGAGAAAAAGGTTGAACCTCTTTTTAAACCCCTCTTCTATTTGTCTTAGAGCAAAGCTGCTACCATTATTGCTATCCTTCAAAAGTTCTAGTTACACACCCACACATATCCATGCATGTTTCACTCTTTCGGGTAGTTCTACCACTTCCGTTCTTTCTCTGCGGACTTTTAGCTATATTTAAGTATTCGCGCATGCGCGTGTTTAAGCAAAAAGTTTGAGTGACAGACATGGAAGAAGTGTCCGTCAGCGAGGGCATTAGGATCGTAATTTCAGGAGAGTGTCGGAAGAAGGGAATGTCTGGTAGGTGTGGGCAACTAGTGCAACCTGTCTGTTATCAATGGGAAACACGAGCAGTTTCGCGTCGACAAATATGCTTCATTGCCAATAAAAATGGCAGGAAATGTGACTGAGGAATTCTGCGACGATAAAACGCGAATGTGAAAGAAGTCCACTTCCCGGTTTTGGCAAGTTTCTTTTTGTGCATTTTTTCAACTCTTTCTTTCTTTCTTTTTAACTTCTTTCTTTCTTTCCTTCCTTCTTTTTCCTTCCTTCTTTCTTTCTTTTACTTTTTCTTTTTCTTTCTTTCTTTTTTCTTTCTTTCCTTCTTTTTCCTTTCCTTCCTTCCTTACAAGATTTTTTTGTTTCGTTCTTCTTCGTTTTCTTTCTTCTTTAAAATTATTTTTCTTTTTTCCGCTGTTTTCTATATTGTTTCCTTGTTTCGTATTTTCTCGTATTTTTCATTCTTTAATCTTTAAAGTATTCTTTTTCCATGAGCAGGGTGGGGTATAATCTCTATTGGCTAGAATTGAGAAATCAGAGGACCCAGTTGCATTACATTCACTTTCAATATTTGGGGTATTTAGGCAGTATTGTAGGATTAGTTCATTAGCAATTAGGAGGAGGACACAATCACAAAACTCACGTCGGCCTACATACCATCTTAATGACACCAGCGCCATAAAAAAAACACCTTATAACAACACATTGTGCCACTAGCAACAGATTCAAACCCTCCGAAATAAGAAAAATTTAATCAACAATATCAAAATCCTCTACAAAAACAAATGCAAAAAACGCTTACAAATTTCTGAAGCCATCATAATTAAAAACCAAAAACCCAGCATAAATATAATAGCATTTAATACTGGTAGAAACATATTAAACGTATTTAATAATTAATCGTCCAACTAATAAATACCAACCCCCTAGCATGCCTAATTACCCAAAATATTATCTCTGAAATAAAATAATAAATAACCCACTTCAAACCAAAACATAGAGCCATGATGACGGTTGACGAAAACCGAATGTGCTCGGCAAAACACCAAGAACTTGGGTCTTTTTTCAACAATTTAGGCCCAAATATATATATATATATATATATATATATATATATATATATATATATATATATATAAAAACTTGCGAGAAAGCAAGAAAAAACAGAAAAGAAAAATTGTTAAACGGAAATGTTCCGTGGTCTTTAAAAACAAGTACCTCAATTACTTATTGCCAATATATATATATATATATATATATATATATATATATATATATATATATATGTTATTTGTCTGAAAAGTGACGTGACTGCATGTGCTATGTGAGTTATGAGCGAAAGAAGCATAAACGTTTTGTGTTAGCATCAAACATGATATATTGGGAGTATAAAACTGTAATCTTAGCTGTCTGCATTCATTCTATTTTTTCACAAGCTTTTGCGGTAGAACCAATCGTTGCTGCTTCATCACGTCAATGCACCTACTCACAACGACCTGGGCATCCAGCAGTTCCTGACCGAAAAGAACATCGCCGTACTGGAACAACCTCTCTATTCACCTTACAAGTCCGGTTTGATGAAGCAGTTGTCTGTCTGAAATAAATTATTACTGGACTCTTTAATGATGTATTGAGTCTTTCCTTTGATATATAGATATGCGTGTATGTGTGTGTAAGAAAGAGAGAATGAGACAACGAATCTGCGTGAATTTCTAACATTTTCTTGGAAGTGTTCCGTTGTAAGCCATGCTACATTTTGTTCACAAAGACGGTTAAAATTACGTTTTTGGGGAAGTTTAATGAAACAATAAGTTTATTTTGCACAATATATATATATATATATATTTAACAGACTTCATTACCAATGCAGCCAAATTAATCAAGCGACCATTTTACCCATAGAATGACATTTTGGCGTCAACCTGCGGAATTATTGACCCATCTGCATAGATATGTACAGCTTCACATTTATCCAGAGAGATGTGTATGTAGTTCTAAATATACTTGTCTGTGTATATGTTTATGAAATATGTCTTAATCCGATGATCTATCTCTAACTATCCTTCTCTGTCTCTCTTTCTTTCTTTTTCTCTCTCTCTCTCTCTCTCTCTCTATATATATATATATATATATATATATGTCTCACTTTGTTCTATCTATCTATCTATCTATCTATCTATCTATCTATCTATCTATCTATCTATCTATCTATCATTTCATTGGTACATATTATTCTAAATCCCAAATTATAAAATTTCTATTCAACCAGACTATCAAGATTTCATCTATAAATATATACTTTACAATAAAGCGTGTTATGTTAATAAAATTAGCTACACATATATTTTTATTCTGACAATTATGGCCGTTGCCAGGTCGATTTTTTGGAGTTAATGATTGAATTGGTCAGAAGTAAATTATATCGGAATCATTTCTCCCGAATAAGATCGTGTTAAATTTAGCCTGAATATTATGTGTTATGTGATTTCCGGCGCACTGAAAATATTTTTACTGGAAGTTCTTTAAAATTCTTCGTGTTACGTATAAGGATTCCTTTTTCGCTTTTCTTAGATTTCGTCCGCAACAATTCTTGGTTCACTGACTGAAAAAGGGCACGCCTCTTTCAGAAGTCTGCAGCACGTGTCAAGAATGTTTAAACAGCCTGCTTCTTTTGATCACTCAATTCGAGCGTCTTTATAAAAAAGAAAGATTTAATTCATTGCAATTTATAAAGCTTTTCGCGCTATAAATCGGCTAAATAGTCGAGTTTAAGACCAGTTAAAACCGAATTACTTATGGAAGGCTTTTTGTTTTTATCTGCTTCAACGTGAGAGACGACGTTGATGTTATCACTTTCTTGTTTACAGATGTTGTGGAGACACGTTTGCCACATCTGGGAACTTACAACGGTCGTACATTTATTGAAGCTGGGTCACATGTGTTATCATGTCGATAACCTTGCCGTACATAACTGCCAGTGTTTGGGCAGGCCTAAAAACGCTACCTACCAAGCCAAACAAATGAAAAGACAAACCTTGCAAAACCCAAAATAAAATAAAAAAATCTATCCACGAAAGTTACTGATATACAGTCACCTACAAAGAAAGTATAAACACACGCTTACACATTATTATATATATATATATATATATATATATATATATATATATATATATATATATATATATATATATACATACATACATACATACATACATATGTGAGAACAATATATAATTTTTTATAAAGTTGAAAAACCGCAATGAATTTAAATAAAACACGCTTAATGTATTAATGAGACTGAACGTAATTTTGATTTAAATAATGCTTAAAATAATTAAAAGTGAAAACAATTTACTGAGACGAAAGTGTATAGAAAATAATTTAATTGCTAATTCATCCACAGTATTGGTAAATAGCAGGACAGTCGGGGTTCTATAGACTTGGATGTCAACTGGTCTCCCGCAGAAAGAAATGGCAACCTACTGCGGGAAAAAAAATCTGCCTTGTCAGTCATGTATCAAAAGATACATGATCGCCTAAGCGCGTATCACGCAAGGCACATAACTGACTGAAATTTACGTCCAGGTTCTATTATGAAAATGTGGGATACTTCCCATAGATTTCTTTTGAAAAAATCTATTAAAAGACAGTAAAGCCACGAGGATACAATTGGTTACTAGGTGTGGAACAATTAAAAAACGGAACCTTTACCAAGTAGCAAAAACAAAAGAACAATAATCAGGAAGACAGTAGAAATGAATGACATTATATTTAATTTTTTTGAAGATTAATGTTGGCTGGAAAACATGAAGCCAGAAGTGAGTTTTACAAGCAAGAAGTGCGAGAAAAGAAACTTTTAGCATAGAACCTACGGTTACATCTAGCAACTCAATTTAATATAGGTGAGATTTCTTCACAAGTTTAGTAGTGTGCTTAAATTCATAAAGTCGAAGTATACTGGCGAAGAGTTCATTAGAACAGTTGCCATGGAAGTATTTATAAAAAAAAGGCACAGGGAAGCAACTGCGGGAATGTGCCTAAAGCCAAGACGCCAAATCAAGACCTATAATAATTTCGATTCTTCTTTAGATTATATCAAGGATCTCTAGATATTTGGAGGGAGCACCTGGCAATATGTGGCAGCAATATTTTAAGTATGGATGAAGAGTAGACGAATTGATATATAAAAGAGATTCTGCAGTGAAACCAACTTTCTTATCAGCTGACCTAGCAATGGATTCAATATAGTCTTTATGCTTCATGTCTGCCGAGAACGTTGGCCCGAAAAGGCGCAACGAGTCAACTCCATGTCCAATTTAGTTGATAGAACTCTATAAACGGAAATCGTTATTTCCATTGAAAATGTTCTAACGAGTTACATTCCCGAGTTCCACCATTAAAACACGCCATGCCACTTTAAGAGAGGTGGGGTGGGGTGAACCATCCTCATTCCTTATGCATTCCATTGGTGAGAAGGAAGTTCTATTCGAATAGCTTCTTTCTTCTCAAGAGCTGTTCTTTGTGGAAGAGATTGCCGAGATCTTGCTTCCCCGAACACTACAGCAAAACGTTTCGACTGTCATACCCCCCCACCTGGCCTTCCTCACGTTTATATCGATCTGAGTATCCTACAGGGAATTTAATTTACGTGGTTCGATTATTTTCGTTACTTTCAAGGATCGACGTCCACTACAGCACACGAAAATGGCCAAGTTGATTAAAACGATGGTTCGGGAAATTAGTGACATAGCTGTTGCGAGTTCAATCACTGGGTTGGACAGTGTGTACTTGGATACAAAGGAAACGGGGGAGCAATGTAAATATATGTATATATGAGCATATATATGTATATATGTGCATATATATGTATATATATATATACGTATATGTATGTATGTATTTATATATTTATATATACATATATATGTACTTATATAAATGTACATATATATATGTTAATTATACATATATATTTGTTATTTTAATTCATATATATATATATATATATATATATATATATATATATATATATATATATATATATATATATATATATGTGTGTGTGTAAAATGTATGACACAAGTGAAAAAGCTTTCTTCTGACGCGTTTCGTCCTATAAGACTTCATCTTATTAATTTGTTGGGGCGTCCGCACATGCGCACGAACAAGTGTTGCTGTGATTTTTAAAATAAAAATTTTGTATTTAAAATGGTTTTTTTTTATACTCGTCCGGCAAAACCTTAGGTATTTTAGTTTGTAAATGAACAAACAAATAGCCAAGAAAAAAAAAAGGTAAAAATGAAAGAACTAAGAACATGTACTTCCGGCGAAAATAATCGTCTAGAATCAAAGTTCAGAGGCCAAAGAAAAAAACTCCGACACGAGTAAAATAACTAAAAAAAGGTGCTTAGTACGCTAAGTAGAGCAAAATAAGTCAACAGACAAACCTACCTAGGTTTCACCTACGCGTATCGTCAGGGCGATACACACACACACACACACACACACACACACACACACATATATATATATATATATATACACACGCAAAAAAAACACACATACGCAGGCACACAAACATACACACACACACACACACACACACACACACACACACACACACATATATGAATTTGATATTTCGAAATCGATTTACAGCCATCAAATATAGTGATAAAAGATGAAACTCAACATTTGTATCTTTGATATTGAAGTTCTTATTTATCGTCCCGAACCAATGTTGGTTAAATGAAGGAATGATTTTAAGACTTAGCATAATAATTCATGAAGCCTTTGGCACAATATCACGCCCACGGTGCACCCTTTCTAGACATCACTAACTCAAAGTAAGTAAATATTTTTCTGTCTATTCATCGTTAACAAGACTCTTATCAAATAAGAAGTTTTTGTAGATTTTACGTGAGAGAAAGATAGAGAAAAGGTCAGTGAGAGAGATAGAGAGATAGAGTAAAATTGAGGTCCTATATAAAGATAGATAGGGAAGAAAGAGTTGGGAGGGGCAGTTCCTTTTTCGGTGGTGTGGACTGGTTAACCCTTGCAATCAGAGGACCACGGCTCAGTAATTATGGATCTACTTCCACATCTTCTGGAGACAGTAATTCTCGGTCAGTGTCGTAAAAACAGGGTGGGGAGCGAAAGACACAGATCTAAGAAGTCATAGGCAATAAATTTACTTGGGTGGGAGTTTCTGTATTGATAATGTTGTTGATATTTACTTACATGTCTAGAAAACTCACACAGAGAAAGAGCAAAGGAAAGGGAAAAGAGCTATAAACCCAGCGTCTATGCAAAAAAAAAAAAAAAAAAAATGAATGAAAAGACATTAGAAGGAGAGCCAGTTATAATGGATACACCTCTAGTCCTGTTCAACAGACGGGGTAGGAGTGTAAATCTGTTAATTTTTTTTTTATTTGGAACATCTTGGTAATTTTCTTTTACATCTGTTTCCCACGATTCATTAAAGTTTATGAAATTTCGAGAAAGTAAATTATGTCCCGCTTAATGATGAGTTAAAAACGGAAATCCTTTGAAAACAGAACGCTCATTTACCTAAAATTTACTCAGAATTGTAAAATAAAAAAAAGCAATAAAACGAAGACATTATATAATTAGAAAAACTTTTAACTCTTTTTATGAATAAGATATATTATGGACACTATTTTCTTATTTTTCGATGAATAACCAATATTTATAAGATTTGATTACTTTTTCTTAAATTTTAATTATAAGAATTAATAAAGTTTTAATCTTTTTAAAATTCTGTATTAATTTATCTCGATTAGGTGATATTGTTATTAAGTAAAAAAACAAATCACACAAACTATATTTACTAATCATAAATGTAAAAGCTTATTACATTTCATCGACACCAAAATATAATATGAATGTTTATATGTATATAAAGTAAACGTACCTATTTTTTAGTACAGACGTCCATAGACGACATTATCCTAAAATAAGACCAATAACATACTAAATTTAAATCCGAAGTACCTAAAATTCAAGAAAACGTTAAATTAGAGAATATTTTCATAGTTTTTTAGGAATACTGAATAGTTAAAAATTATACAAAAAGGCACTCACGTTATATTGCTCAAGTAATTATTACAGATATGTTAACAGTATAACAAAATTAGATAAAATTCCGGCTGTTAGTAACGCTGTCAATATCAACACCTTAAATAATCAAGGTGTTAAAAATGCATTTCTGTGTTATCTTAAACTTAAAGTAATAATTAGATTAATTAAACTTGAACTCAGCTGATATTCCTGAATTAAAGATTCTGTAATGTATATTTTATTTTTGAAATACTTTTTAATATACAGAATTACATCGTCAGGCAAGACGGCTAAAAATGGCGTTAAAATCAGTGATTTCTTTAATTCAACGCAAAAACTCTTCTCAAGCAATTTGAATTAGTTTTGAAATACAGCAGAGTAATTTGTTTATTGGAAATATTAAATTTAATCAATTAGCTTGAACTTAAAATTAAAACAAAAGCTTCAAGTAAGATTTTTCATTTTACAAAAATATTTAAACATTAGGTATAGCATTTGTATGGAGGGAGCGACATATATATATATATATATATATATATAAAGAACATTGAAGTCAACACTCAGACTCAGAGACGACAGGCTGTTTCATGCTAAACGCAATCGTCGGCCCAACGATTGCGTTTAGCATGCAACAGTCTGTTGCCTCTGAGCGTTGACTTCAATGTTCACGTTTTATTTACATACGCTCTATATCTGATATTGGGCACTTTATTCCATAAATATAGCACACCTTAAAACTATAATATATATATATATATATATATATATATATATATATATATATATATATATATATATGGTTATTATCTTACGTGTGTATAGATTGCAGTTAAGATATATACATTAGATATAGCTTGAGTTGCATGCACACTGTATATATATATATATATATATATATATATATATATATATATATATATATGTGTGTAAGTATTTTTATTTTTATTTTCGTAAATATTTATGGATGTACGTAAATATGTATTTACATTTTTATATGAATACAGTATTGTACATGTTAATACGGAGATTGAAATTGTAAAAAACAAAAAAAAAAAAAAAAACATTTGCATGTGTCTTTTTATATCGAGGGAATTTTCCACGCATATACTTAACTTATATATTTTGATATAGAATGTCTCGAGAATTTGAAATGTTTGTTTATTATTTTCTTGGTGTTGTATATTGGTGTTGACAACAAGTATTTTCCTCTATTATAAAGGTGGACATAAATCTGTTTTTAGATATTGTGCAATAGTATCCGATAAATGGAATGTAAGACGTCTTGATAATCTTGTTCTACTTACTTTTTGTCAGAGATATAATCTCGCAAATACTATTTACACTGATATACAATGTTGGTCCTTTCCAAAACACTAGCTGACAAAGAGGAGTTATTGCGTCTGATTAAGTTGGTTGTTAAATTTATTAAAGTATATAATGAGTCTTAGTTTTAATGGCATTATTGGAGAATATATTAGTACTTATCAGATTTTTTAGGATTTTTCTTCTTGTTTTTAGTTAGAATCTATTTGTTTTTCTATAGTATGTTGATATGTTTAGGGTTTTTTGAGGAAGTATTATGTGGATATTTCATTGATATTTGTGTGTACATTTGTATTACATTTGAATGTTCATATTAGATGTGCATAATTGTATTTAAATTATATTTATATGTTTGCATTTGAATGCGTGTATATATATATATATATATATATATATATATATATATATATATATAGTAACGCGAACTGACAGCGTCTAAGAATTTGAATGAAACCTGTCGTGTAATTTATTGGGGTTGTTGTAACGTCTTCCTTTAATGTAGTTCTTATCGCTCACCCCTTAACCACCTTTATCTAGAGACGAGACGCGTTAAATTTGAGCAACATCCAGCCGACACACTGGGGTTAAAATAGGAAACTAAAATGATACATATGACACACTCATATCCTCTCCCCACCCCACTTCCTCACTTCGTTAACTTTGCGTATACTTGATGAGGTCCGTAAAAACGTGTGAATTTCTTTTTCATTTTCATTTCAGCTTTTGGAAGTAAAGTCTGATGATCCAGAACCCTGTTAAAGGGGTTATGGTGAAATAGCTTATTACATGGAATCTTAACGTAGTCTGTTTTTTATTCAAACATATCTGCTCTGAATTTTACATTGAGCTCTCTGGATATCACCCCCAGGTCTACCCATACGGATTACCTAAATTTGCATAAACTATATATATATATATATATATATATATATATATATATATATATATATATATATATATATATATTCTTATAAATTAACTGATTTAAAATATGGTTTTCTTCGCTACACAGTAACAACCATGTTTGAAAAACAGAAGCTAAAACTTTAAATTTAATTAGATAATTAAATTAAAAGCATTAGTTCAGGTTTCATCTTCAAGCGAATTTTTGGATCTTTTAAAATTTTGGTTCCAAAATTCGCTTGAAGATAAAACAGAACTAATGCTTTTAATTTAATTATATAATTAAATTTGAAGTTTTTAGCTTCAGTTTTTGAAACATGGTTATTCCTGTGTAGCGAAGAAATCATATTTTAAATCAGTTAATTTATAATATTTATGCTCTGCAAAATTACATTGAGCTCTGTTTGGTAAAAATTAAAAAAATATCAATAAGAACAGTGGATTATATATCTTACTGTTCTGTCTTTATATACATATATATATATATATATATATATATATATATATATATATATATATAATTTTTTCCTTTAAATAAACGGAATTCTCTACTATCATTACAGTGAGGTAAAATATAAATAACAGTACGGTATAAATGTCAATATTTAAATTTTTGTGACTATCAGGACACCAGTTTTCAATTAGCATTAGTAGATTGCATCGTTCATGAAACTCAGAATTGTGCTACCAATGAGGAAATATATTATATTACACACACACATATATATATATATATATATATATATATATATGTGTGTGTGTGTGTGTGTGTGTGTGTGTGTGTGCGTGCGTGCGTGTGTGTGTGTGTGTGTTAATTAGGGATGCTGTGAAATTGCATAAAGTGAGAAGCAGTAAAAGCAGCAATCTATTTTTCAACTTATGGTACAATAAAAAAAAAGTAAAAACATTTGTTTCTCCTCTTTTGTACGTTCTATATATAAAACCTGCAGAAGAGGTTGTCGGCTTTTATAGATGCAATCGAACATTTCCGTTCCTGTAGACGTTGAAAAAGAAAGTGATTCTTGTTTTTCTTCCGGGCGTTGGCAATCATGGATCTCCACGATTTCTTATTCTTTGTAGCGCTTAATACCATTTGTCTTCTTGTCACTTCTCCCAAAATCTGCTCCGCCATCAGTTCACTCAAGCTCGTCAGGTAGGTAGGGCGTTGATTTTCCCTGTCGCTCTTTCATCCCTTACAAGGCCCAAGAGCCACACGAGGTAGACGGTAATTCTGTGGCGTTGTATTAGCGTAAGAAAGGACAAGAAGTGAAGTTCTTTGGCTTATACAGGAAATATCAAGTTGAAACACCGGTTACTATATACTCACCGAAGTTAAGCAACTTCGATCCTGGTCAGTACCTAGATCGGTGACCGCTTGTGTATACCATGTGCTGTAAATTTGGATTTGCGGGTAGTGTAATGGATAATGACTCGGAATTCCAGTTCCAGTTGGGTTCGTTATATTCACTTACACACAAATGCACTTAAGAAAGAATCCACCACTTCTCCCCCAGCTATGGGATAATTTGTAAGTCTTGTACCATGATTATTATCTAAAAAAATCTTACAATCTAACAATATTTTCTCACTGTAGTGGGTTGATAAGCCGTAATAAAACTCCATAGTAATTGTTCGGATGAGCTCTTAGCTATGGTACCTAGACTTTATGAATTTAAGCACAGTACTATATTGGCAACAAGGTCTCATCAATTTACAGTCGATTTGTCTAAAAGCAACCTTAAGTTCTATCCTAAAACTTCCTTTTCTCGCAGTTCTCGCTTGTGGATCCGTTTTCTGGATCCATGCTTTCCAGTCAACTTTGATCTCCAAAAGTTTAAATGCAATGTCAATCGTTATCTATTTTCTTCCTCATTGCACTTTTATTGATCTCACTTATTTATAATATTTCTGTTTTCTAATTCTTTCACACCCAGTAATCCCTTGTGATTTAGTGGCTTTACTTCCTTGCTTAGGGTTAATTTGATTAATTAAAAAAAAGAAAAACAAAACAAAATAGCCCCCAAACGAATCAATCAATCAATTAAACCAACAGGTAAAAAACGAAATATTTTTCTGGACAGCCTAATATGTTTGAACCCCCTCCCCCCTGTTGTAAGCTTCTATAATATTTAAGTTCGGTTCTATAGAACTTCAGTTTCTAAAACAATTTTTACCGTTTTGAATGTAATATGATTATTCCTAGATGGCTGGAGTACGAAGCCTTGTGAAATGTTTTCGCAATTAGGTCTTGGGGATTTTTATAGTCCAATGAATAATTGTCAATGAGTATATCTTTATTAAATTGTAAATCTGAGTCGAATAATAAACTCTGTTTACTTATGTCATGTTTCTGCATTTATCCAATATATTATAGGCAAATATCAGTTGTCTCCCTACGATCATGGAAGTGGAACAAAGATTAAATCGGATGGTACGGTCGAAAAAACAACAAAACTTCGTTTATAGGACTGTACCCTTGTCACCCCTATCAGGGAAACACGGTAGCATGTTTTCGTTTGAGGAAATGACGCTGTCCCTTTTCAGAAATACGGAAGAGTGAATTGGAAGGATAAACAAATACCTAAAACAACAGGACTATATATATATATATATATATATATATATATATATATATATATTGTGTGTGTGTGTGGAGATTGTGTCTGTGGTGAAGTACGAGTTATGTTGAAATTTGGGATAGGTTAATCTTTCGAGAAATAAGAGTCACCTGCATATCCATCGCAACTCAATTTAGCATAAACTATGTTAGAAAAACAAAATTGAACGAAATTATTTTGTCCCCGCTTCGCTCCCATATGGGGGAGGGTCGTGAATCCTAAGTGTGGCCCCAGTTCTAAAATTCCCAGTGTATAGATAGCAGGGTAATTTTGAAAAAAAAAAAAACAAACAAACAGAAGAAACGCGTATTTTATACAGTTAAATAGCGAGAGTGCACACAGACATGCACGCACACGCGCGTGCATACACACACACACTCACACACATGATATAACTATTGTATAAGATATGTTATATATATACACAATATCAAGGACAGAGCGTATGTAAAAATTAAAGTGGACATTAAGGTAAACAGCGGCGATAGCATGTTTCATCCTTAAACGTAATCGTCAATCCATTGATTGCATTTAAGCATTAAACAGACTGTCGCTGCTGGTTGTTGACTTCAACGTCCATTTGATATATATATATATATATATATATATATTTCTGAGATGAGGCATTATGTACATTATTTACATTATTCGGATTGTTGTCCTCATCTATTTCGCCATATCTATCACAACATTTCGGCCGTTTTGCTCCGGCCTTCTTCAGGTGGTTGGAATGTCAGATCAGACCCTTTATTTCGCTCACTGGGGTAGACTGTTCTAGTTCCACTCAAGTGCCATGTTTGATGGATGTCAGTTATCTCCTGTTACCGATCCCTCTCCAAGTTCTCCAGGCCTTAACTGGATTGAACTCACAGGACCCAAAGGGTGTGAGTTCAACTGGATTAAGGCATGTGGAGAAAGGGGAAATTAGCAGGAGATAACTGATAACTGACAACCATGGCACGTGGAACTAGAACAGTCTACCCCAGTGAGCGAAATAAAGGGTTCGATTCGACATTCCAACCACCTGAAGAAGGCCGGAGCGTACAACGGCCGAAACGTTGTGAGAGATATGGCGAAATAGATGAGGACAATAGTCCGAATAATATATATATATATATATATATATATATATATATATATATATATATATATATATATATACGCGTGTTTGTGTGTGTGTGTGTGTGCGTGTGTGTGTTTTATGATCTAGTGCATAGAGATAGACGAATTCCTTTCTTTGTGCAATGGAAACATCTGGTAACGTAATAAAAAACATCTATTAAACTAAAAATATTGAGGAAATTTTGACGTGAAATATTCAAAAATGTATGTAAATATGAAATACATATAATTAGGGATATAATTTGGGATAATGAAAAATATTTTTAACAACTTGCTGTTTTTAAATTTCCTTAAATTTAAAAGTAACACAATATGAGCAATTAAATTTTTTTAAAATCCCACATTCAAATGAAATATTTCTTTTTTCATCATCATCATCCTTTATTGGGTTAGTACATTCTTCGTAGCAGTGGCTCACAACTCTTCCTTATTTCTGTTGTAATTGTTGTTCATGATGCCATTCAAGGCAAAATTGCCTGTTCCTTTTGCATCGGGGATGTTGAAGTTACTCTGCCACTCCGTGCATAAATCCATCCGTCCAATGTTAAAGTTTATGAGCTCTGAGACGTAGCTCCTACGCTCTGCCTGGCGACTGGCCAGTGACCGTATTTTTTGGTTAAACCAAGTTGGCCTGACGACTGTAACATTATCAAGTAATCTTACACTCCATTTGTCGAATGCAAGTTCTATCGCACAACATTTAAAGACATATTCCTGTTTCTCTACAAACTACGGGAAAATACTTGTTGACAACACCAGTATACTATACCATGAAAATAATAAACAAAAACTCCAAACTCTCGAGGACTTTTATATTAAAAGCAACCAACGAACACTGAAGAAAATTTAGTATGACTATAGTAGCAATGGTTACCGCCCATTGATTACGAACACTGGTTTACAAAAAGATCTTAACCACAACACTTAATTTTAAATATTACAGCAGAGCTCGTTCGCGTTTATTTACAAAATAACTGTCACGTCGATTACAGTTCCACTGAGTTTGTCTTCGTAATTTGTGCTTAGGTTAAGAAAAAATACGTCTTTCAGCATCCGAATGTATGTTTCCTCAAGCTTAGAGTCTAGGGTTTTACTTAATGTCCAAGCAGTGACCCCATACATTAACATCGCCTCTACAGTGGCTCGAAAGAATTTCCGCTTGAGGTTGTCTGCTAAATCAGATTTCCAGATTACATCTATTCTATTCAAGGCGGCTTAGGCTTTACAAATTTTGACATCCTTTTCAGTAGAAGTTATTTCGCTTCCTTTGTATGTAAAAGATTCGACAGATTTCATTGATTCAGCTAAGACAGTACAGATTAGTTTCATTTGTTACAAATATTTCCATATTTAACATGGAGCAAGGCAGATGTCCAGTTCTTAATATTATTTAATCTTAGTCTGACACACAGGCAGGTTTAAGAAAATAAAAAGCAAATTGGTGAAAAGTCCAGATAGAAGGAAAATGAAATTAAAAAGAAAGCAAAATGAATAAAATTATTTAGAAATGTTCAGCTTTTATTTGAATCTCTGATGTGATGATCGGAAGATTATTAAAATAACCATTCGGCCAGCATTCTATAACTCTCCTATTGGGGAAATTAATTTAGAAATACTAAAATTAATTTTAAATATGTATAATTATTTCAATGAATCGGTTATATTTAAATATATTTTACATAATATTAGTGAGTTAAAATCATTTAAAACAAAGAATAATGAAAGACCATTTCTTAGAATTTTTATTATATTCAAACAACTCATAGAAATATATATATTTATTTATATTTAGACATCTAACGCTTTAAAGCTTACAACCTCTCATCGTTTTAGTTCTTTGTTTTTAAATTAATTTAATTAATGATTAGTTAATTTAATTATTATTGATACATAAAATTAAAAGTCTAAAAGCAACTGCGGTTTCTCTTGTCTGATCGGCCTAAAGCAAACCTCGTTCAAATGTGTCTTTTCAAATGTAAAGGGTAGAAAAGTTTGATATTTTCTGACAGATACATTGTCTTTATTAAGACATTCATAAACGCATAATACACTGTCTAAAGTGAAATTTCAAATAAAACATATGTATAAACTATTTAGGAAGTTTATATTAATGAAAGACTATAAACTAGTTATTAATTTGAGAAGAAAAGTACAACCTGGCGTGGTGTACGCTATTTCCATTCACCGTATGTAAAATTTGTTATTTTAGTTTGTTTTTTAATTTATACCCTAGATTTGATAAAAAATGAAATTAATTATTATTTTAAAAAAATAAGAAAACGGCGAGAAATTTTAAACGTGATTGTCTTGTTAAAAGTTAATAAAAAGAAAATATTAAATTTAATTTTCCTTGTTGTAAAAAAGTTTATCATACTTTGAAATCAAACGAAGGATAATCGATTAATATTAGTAATTAAAAACATGAAAGTGTAATGAATTTTTCTAAGTCTATTTTCTATCTTTATTTCTAGTAAAATAGTGGCTGTACAGATATAGATGTTTTTGTTTTTTACCTAAGTAAGAAGGAATGAATGAATGAAATCATGGAGCCTAAGATGTTTTTCCGTTCAGAAATCATCGCGAACATTCCTACGAAACAGAATATTATGTACTTTAAGGATAATTTAAGTCAAATCATATGACATTTTTATACATAGAACACTAGAAGAAAGATATTATAGAGGGCATCATTATTCACATCACCAATATTGTTAATGAGTACTAAAATGGAGATCTGCCCTCATTTGTTACCCAGGGGCAAATCGCCCTATATTCTTTATTTTGTACGCCATGCCATTTCTGGACGTGAATGACCACAACTCCCCACAATATCCTATCCATTGTTGATCTCAGAAAATCTTGTCTCTTGACCATCGTCTTTAGGCTTATTTTTCAGCCATTCATTTAATCCTGAAGTACATTAATTTCTATCTTTTCTACTTTTCTTGACTTTGTATGACTCGTGAGCATTAAATTCTGTAAACATTCTTTCCTCATTATGTTTCCCAGAAAGCCCATCTCTTTTACTAATTACAAGCAATAATTTCAGATACTATCGAAAAGAAAACTGCTATAGTCACAATAATAAAGAAAAAATAACTCTCTGCATTTCTGGAATGGCAAATTATCATTGCATATGTTATTCAATATCCATCTAATATCTTCATCTTTGTTGTTACTATCACAACATTTTGACTGTTTGGTCTTGCGACTATCTCCAGGTGTCTGTCAGATCAACCTATACTTAAAGAAACGTAAACTTCATGATATTTTGAACACTGGACTCTTTATTCGATTTACGGGGGTACATTGTCTTTATTCCGCTGTACGTGTCCAGTGATATCTCGCCTTGGTCAATTTTTAAATTATTTCTCGTTCTGATTCCACTGCATGCGAACATAATTGTATTACCAAAGCTAAAGTTTGGACTCAGATTGGTTAGATCACCGAATTCCGTAACCGATGCTTTATTCATCTCAGACATTTTGATTTGTTAATAATGCAATGTCCGAAGAGACAGGTAACGATATTCGAAGACTTGCCACCATTTCCGTGGGTGCTATCAGGTATTTGGAGAGAACTTAAATCTTAAATGGTTTATTAAGAGAAGTTATGTTTTGTGCTCAGACGCTAATTTTTCGTGTCGTTTTATCTGGGAAGTGTCTCAACAAAGGATGGAAAATATGGCATCGAAATCCAAACGAGAATCGGATTAGCAATAGATGCATTCCAAGAACCAAACGAGAATTGGATTAGCAATAGATGCATTCCAAGAGCCAAACGAGAATTGGATTAGCAATAGATGCATTCCAAGAGCCAAACAAAGTGTCAAGAAACGGGAAAAATTTTGTTAGAAACAAGAAAAAACTGTTGAACTGGTATGTGATACCAATATTCTTCTGTGACAGTGAATGCTGGACAATCTCTTGACAGATTAAGTGTAAACTGGAGGCAACAGAAATGTAGTTCTACAGGAGAAGGAGACTGAGAATTCTATGGACGGAGTGATCAAGCAATGAAGAATTTATAATTAGCGACAAAAAGAACACTTATACTCAGAATCAGGCAGAGAGTGCTTAAATTTCTTGGACATATAATGAGGAAGAACGTAACACTCACAGGGCATACTGAGGGCAAGAGAGAGAGAGAGAGAGAGAGAGAGAGAGAGAGAGAGAGAGCGGAAAGCATTCGGTCACCTGGTGAGCTTGTATGAATGGATGACAAAACAGTGTGGATGGGCTTGACAAAGGGTGAAATGCTGTTAAAGACCACGAAGGAATAGGACGTTGTGGTGAGACATGATCGTCTATCTCCTGAAGGAATACAGTACATAAACGAAAAAGAAGAGGAAAATTTCTTTCCTTCTGGTTTCAAACCTTTCAGGCGAAATTCCTTTTTCTTTTCTTTTATTTCTTATTTATTTACTTATTTCTTTTGTTATCTTTAGCTGCTTTCTTTATGATTTCATGCAGGTTAGTCTTCCTTTCATGCTTCATAAACTCCTGGGCATAAGAGAACTTAACGGCAAAGATACTCTTCGCTACGACCAATATTTCAAACCTCAACCAAACGAACTTGCAAAGGCTTTCGACTTTATAACCTCTTTTATTTCCCAATCCCAAGCGTTAACTTGTTTAGATATTTTTTCTATATTTTCTTTTTTTTCCTTTCATTTCCTGAGTGCATTTCTCGTACTTTTCGCCGCTTTTTTTATTGAATCGCTTCAATAATTTAATTTTAGAAATGTGACGATTATTTTATATGACTAAAGATCATCACTCTACTTCTCTGTCTATCTGTCTGTCTCTCTCTCTCTACTACACACACACACACATATATATATATATATATATATATATATATATATATATATATATATATATATATATATATATATATTTGTATATATGTATAAAACATCACTTCTATGAAATCCAAACTTCGATAAGGAAGGACTTAAAATCTCATACAATGCCCTGTTTTAATAATAAAAATAAAAAAAGTCCTTGTAGATAATACTGTCATTCTCAGAAGATCTAAATGCAAAATCGTTTAAAGAAAATTAAAGCACTTTATATAAAGCAGTTTATGCCAAACTGAGCGAAAAGTTTTGGCGGTGTTTTAAAGGCAACCCAACATAGAATTATTTCGACTTCTTTCCAGTACGACTCAGCAGTTCTATTAATTCTACAATTTAGAACAAACACAGGAAATAAAGTAGAAAGTAACCTCTTGAATATAATGGTCAATGAGTTGACCGAAACCGTTTAGCAAAATAATCAGTACAGACAATTTCTCCTCTTAGTCCACATAAAGGAAAACAGATACTAGTTGGATTAAAACCTAAGAAAAATTCTTGTTAAGGATTTTATTTTTTTTTTACATCAAAGTCGGTCACATATTAAATATAAATTGTCAGATTTCTGAAGATTTTTACCAAGTATTTACATAAAAATAACTGATGATATAGCAACATACACTCACACACACACACACATACACACACTCAATCGCCCAAAGCAAACGTCTTCCATACTGTTTAACAATAGCCAACATTTCTTAGATATTTGATAATTTACATTTACATATTAGCCTGAAAAAAAAAAATGATGCAATATATAAAATAAATGAGAAAATGTTTAACAAAGAATTTTCGTTGGTATTTTACCAGACTTGTCTAAACAAAAATCTGTTGCCTAAATACAACCTACACGTCTAATATTGTTTTTTGCTGTTTATGTTTCCACCACGTTTTACCAGATTTCCACCATCTTTTTTTTTATACAGCCCCACATTATTACGTATCCAGCACCCCATTTTACTGTGTTTATAATATATATCATTGTCTCTTTTCCTAGTCTTCGTACATTAGAAGATAACTCTATTTTACATTCATCACTAAATATTACATGTTGCCACTTTCCAAAATCCCTTGTTGGATGTTCTTTTGATCCCTTGCTTGCTTCATTGTAAGGGTTTCGTTTATTAATTATGATTTTTTCCTGCTATTCCCCCGTTCAAGATGTTTTTTTTTCGTAATACTCTGCGTACTGTTTTAACTGAAACATCCCTAGAAAGACTGCATTTATTTCTCACTTGTTTGGTTATTAATATTGGATCGCATATCGAGACTCTCACAATCGCTGTTTTATCTCTCGTGTCAAACTTTTGTGAACTTCCGGTTTTATTTTAACTAAAAACACTTCCATTGAACACTATTTCTAGAAATTCCCAGCCACTTGACTCTCAATTAACCATTTTTGACTTCAAAATCACAGCCACCATCTTAGTTTCAGCAGAACTTTTAACTATGATTTTATTGTTCAAATACAATAACTTGCCAAGGTACTTTATAGTCCTTTTAATAAGATGGAACAATTCGTAGTAATAAATTTGCATATTATCATGGATTTATCATCTCAGACCTTTCATTGTCTCAATGGATTTTTCTGACTTTTTTTTAGCTTCAGTCAACTTAAAGCAGTATATCTTCTGTTATATGGAACCCACGAAAACACGTCACATTATTTCCCAAGCCTCAACGTTCGCAGACACTAGAGATGAAATCTTAACTTCTTAATAAAATATAGGTGTATATTCATTTTATGTAGTTGACACAAATCTTTGGCAAGTCTATATCTATCTATCTATCTATCTATCTATCTATCTATCTATCTATATATATATATATATATATATATATTAATAAGGTATATTTAGGCCGTAAGTATTCATCCAAACAAGTTAGTTTTAAAAAGAACTGACAACGTCTGTTTGTTTCATTTTCTCTTATTGTATTTTTTTCAATATTCAGATAAAATGTTGAGTATTTCGGCTCGAAGTTGTGGATAAACTGTTTGACTTTCATATTTTGTTATTTTTGTTCAAGTACTTTCGACTTTTTCAATCATCATCAGGAACCGACTTCGTGTATGTATGATGGTTAAAATTCCTTTGTTTGCATCCGGGTATTCTTTAGGAAAATTGACTTTTGTGTGTGTGTGTATATATATATATATATATATATATATATATATATATATAGATGTGAATAAGTGTTCTAAGTGTTGACTTCTATGTTCACTTTTATATGTATATATATATATATATATATATATATGTGTGTGTGTGTGTGTGCGCACGTGTGTGTAAATATTTGGGAGTAAAATCACCTTGAGAGAATAAAAAATGGTATTGGACTAACTCAGTTCCCAGAATTTGTTGGTAGGGCCGATAATTTTTCAGCACACCCTTGTAACTGGATCCTTCTATGTTCATATAAGAAAGGCAGAACTGTGGCACTTTTTTCTTCTGTCGTCTGAGTCTGTATGTGTGTGTGTGTACATCCATATGCCTGTCTGTCTGTCTCTCTTTCTCTTTCTCTTTGTTATTTATTTATTTACAAAGCTATAAAAATTGATGTCACTCTTCCGAGTGCAAACCGTTTGTCCTACTGGTACCCTGACTCTTGGATAGGCTTCCTTGCGGGTGTGAGGCGGGGTGGACCAGAATTAACCACATTTTTGGAGGTAATTCCTTTGGTCGACATTAACACGCCCTTTCTATTCCGCTTTTTATGGGAAGTGAAAGAGGGCACTCCTTCTCACTTTATTATTATTATTATTATTATTATTATTATTATTATTATTAGTAGTAGTAGTAGTAGTAGTAGTAGTTTCGTTCTTTCAGTACTGTTCTTCGATTTACTTTCTTCTGCATCCCCAATAAAAAATATACATTTTCAGTTTGCCTAAAATGAGTAACACACACACACACACACACACACACACACATATATATATATATATATATATATATATATATATATATATATATATATATATATACATGACTTGACATTAGATATGAATTAGAATACATCAAAATGCTTGAATAAGGAAGAAATGGGAAACATTTATAAATCTGACATGTTTCGCTTTTATTTAGGTTTCATCAGAGATTGTGGGAAATTAATTTGGGAAGAAAAAGGTATCGGATTTTACTCTTCCATAATTCGTTTGCCAAAAGTTTCCGATGTGACAGCGTGACATGTTAAATTTATAAACGTTTACTATTGCTCCTTATCTTATCATATATATATATATACATACATACATACATATATATATATTTTCTCTCTCTGTCTCCCCCCACATATATATTTTCATGTGTTCGAACAAGTGTTTTCGTTTTTGGACACACAGTGTGTAGAAACTGTCTACATGTTCTATAATGCCGAGCATTTTCGGCTATACTTTTAGCCATTATCGAGGATGATTTTATTTATACAGTATATTGAGTGTGTGCGTCATGTGTATGCTTTTAGTGATATAGAGATGTTTTATTTTCCGAACACAGTTAGCACATTGTGGCCGTGTTCGTAGTTAATATTACTAAGTGTTGTTTTTTTCTTTGTTATTATTAAGACTTCCATAATTTTTAATATTTTATTACAGGTGAATGAGGTTATTATGTTTGTATTTTCTACTAGTATGTTTCGCGGGTAAATTTGTGCGTGTTTAAATGGATTGTAATAGAGCTGTGGTCAGATAGATGTAACGTGAGGCGCCTGGATAGGCATGTAGTTGTTTGACAGATGTAATTGTGAGTTCGGTTTGATGAGGAACACAGTTCCTTAAAGGGCATTTGAACTCATAAATAATGTTCGTTCGTTGTAATTTTGACTTTGCTGGTGTGTTGTTGTTTTTGAGGATAAGGTTAGCTGTTTTAAATATTTTATAGTAGATAATTAATTTGATTTTTGGACAGTTTCTACACACTCTGTGTCCCAAAAAGAAAACACTTCTTCGAACACAAGAAAAATTAAATATAAAGCTTAATCGTAGTACTTTGTCTGTCGTTTTTAATGAAACATGCATAAATGAAGTATTGCTACCTAAATACAATATATATATATATATATATATATATATATATATATATATATATATATATATATGTGTGTGTGTGTGTGTGTGAGAGAGAGAGATAGAAAAGAGAGAGAAAAGAAAAAATATATATAACAACTTTTCATTGAAGGTAACTGTGAAAGGGGAATTTTAGAAGTGTGTTATTCATTTTTTTATGCTCTTAATTTTCTAGAAAAACTGTACATAAGCAACTTCAGCCAAGTCATTAGACATCGTTTTCAAGCGGTCAGTTTTTGTTTTTCTGTGTAATATATTGTATTTTATAGAAGTTGTAGACATTCGATGTGCTACTGGATAGGAGTGTTAGTAATTTCATGTTGGATACCTTTAGAATATCACCAAAGTTTTTCGTTCTGTTTGATATAAATCGCTTTATATATGAAGTTTTTAAATTGACATGGTGGAACAAACGGCCAGCTTGCCAAAACAAAAAAAAAAAAAAAAAAAAAAAAAAAAAAAACAAAAAAAGCAAAAAAAACTAAATACTTTTAAACATGAGAAAAATCTCATGCAAGGACAGAAATAAGAAAAAAGAAAAAAAAAAAAAAAAAACCTAAAGGCATGCACCTCCCTACAGTGTACAGTAAGTTGCTTATGCCTAGGTTAGCTAGAAATAGAAAAACAGTTAGACATTTTAACAAATGGACATTGCAACTCGAGTTCCTCGCTCACGTTTTCTTTAGACGAGTTGATATATATCAAGTCCTTCCGAACGGATTGGTCCCTAAAGTAGTTGTTAACGACCAGATTTTTGAGCTCCAAGTCATCAACATCATCCAAGGCTCACTTCGCGGTGCAAATCTTACTTTATATAAATGATCTGCCTAAGAGTATATTCCGATATTTTTTGAAAATCTATGCTGATCATAAAACGGTACTGGGACGCATCTCCAAAACTGTAGATGACGAGAACCCGGTTGCTAATCTTTCTGTTGATCTTAGCTTTAAAACATCGATGGGTGAAAACTAGTTGGTTACATTCAATGCTTCAAAAAACAGAATAGCGACGTTCAATCTTTGCTGAGCAGATCCAGAATCTTCATCGATAACGACAAACGGTTTTTTCCTCAAACAGTTCGTGTGTCTTGATCGCCCACTGGTACTTAAACTCAACTCAGACCTCAAGTATTCCATTCCATCGCTAAAGGTGTTGGAAAAGGTATCGCTTACCTGTAAAGCTTTAATAACTGTCTTATTCTTCCTGTTATCTTCTACTTTTGCATGAGCCTAATCAGGACCATAAGATATTACAGCTGCCATATATAGGCAAGAACTTTCTTGTGGATGATAAATTATTACCCACCTACAACCTCTTCCCCACAAATAAAACGTGTCAATCCTCTCGCTACACATAGCTATTTCCATGGAAAATGTTCAGACAAACTACATTCCTTAGTTCCATCAATTCTAACCTTAATGAGTAGGAGCTGCCATGCTACGGATATTGTATCGAATCGCTCTCGTTCCATTCGTATTCCATTCGTGACATGTCAGTTCCGCTTGATCAGCTTCTTCCAACTAATGACTACTTTGGGAAACCGGCTCCAAATCGGATGGTTCCATGATCGCTACAATCTTAATTTCCTCAAGTCTAGGGTTAACCGTTATCTTCCCCAGATATTTCCATAAATTGTGTCTATTATCTCTATATCTGTGACCCTAAACCTCGAGTATCTCTTACGCCTTGTACAGAGTGAACAGTATTGTAAAAAAACAAATTGTATTTGTATTAAACGTTCTTAGATTTACTGAAGAGGCTGTCGATCTATGAATGATGAACAGAGTAAAATTCATCAGTTCCTTTTTCTTCAAACACACGTCATCAGAATATGGAATCGCCAGCAGGGTTTCCAATACATTTAGGTTTATAGCTAGTTGTAAAAATTTGAAATTTGATCATTTGTCAATAAAAAAAAAAATTCGGCTTACGCCTCCATATTGGTTCAGTAGCGTAGATCATTCTATGGCCATATACTACTATTTGGTTTCCCATCAGCCAGAATTGATCAGTTTATGTGGAAAGGACTAAACAACCAACTTTAAACGCTATATTTTCATACGGATTTTTGTAAATATTTTATGAATTTCCTTTTAAATATCAATCTTTTTGCACAGTTTTTATTTTGTTGAATTTATAAATGGAAAATAAATCTGTTTGAGAAAATGTTTATCTTCAATATTAGTCAAAGCAAGACATTGGAAAATTAGTCATATTGAACGTTATGATAATGTGTGCTTGAAGAATCTGTATTAGATAAAAACTTCTTTTAAAATTTAGATGGACAAACTGGATTAGACAGTGGAATATACACAAGCTCAGTGGAAAGGTAGATCAGAATAAATTGATTTTAAGAAATGGTGACATTTCCTATGTTCGGTATATACATAAGGGCGGAATATATCGGAAGGTAAAACAACCAAAGTATTTCGAAGATGACAACAGGGGTCTTTAGCTGGGTAATGAATGAATCAAAATTTTAAATTCTTTAGTGTAAGTTCTGTTGGGTTACAGCCATTGTTTTTTTAACCACTTCAGGTATCATTGAGATGACATCAGCTAGAAAAGAAAAAATATCATGTGAAAAGAAAAATAGGAAAAACATGAGAAAAACGAATTGATTTAAATTCATTCTAAAATCTAAGAATATACATTAAATTAGTAAATATTCCAAAGATTTTGATTTCGCATTTCTTGTTTTCTTTCTCTTTATCCCGCATGAAGAAAACTCAACTATAATTGAATCGACGGACATTTTTCTGCGATGATTATTTATTCAGCATTGTCCGCGCCGAAATGATGTAAACAAAACTTTGTGCTCGACAATGAATTCAACAGCTACGATACACTCGAGCTACTTGTTATTTTCTCTTTTGTCGCCATTTTGTTCTACTCTCTTGAGCAGAGAGAGAGACAGAGAGAGAGAGAGAGGAGGGGGAAAGAGGGATCTAATTAATAATGCGTTTCTATATAACTATATAAAAATATATATCTATATAAATCTGTTTATACATATATAAATCTGTTCACATATATCTATATGAATCTGTTCATAACTATCTATATAAATCTGTTCATATTTATATATATGAATCTCTTCGTATCTACTTCTATCTATCTATCTATCTCGATACGCTTCTATATATTATCAAACTCTATATCTAAATATGTTAATATCTATCTAAATCTGTTAATATCTGTCTATGTAAATCTGTTAATATCTATCTATCTGTCTGTCTGTCTTAGTGAATATACATAATATCCAACATCGATAACACAACTTGGAGTTTCATGCAGTTCTTTCAATCTGTAGACGCAAACTAAACATATTCTAATCGTTATGGATTCACGTTCTTGTGGTGATGATTTAAAATTGTGTGTTAAAACTTGCTTATTTAATTATCGTTACGTAAAATAATAGGATTAACTATTAATAATTTATACCATTCAAATTCTTAAGTCCGAAAGCCGAATAATTAAAAAAAATAAAAATAATTCCTAAAATTATTTAAATTTGGATTCAAGGTGAATAACTCTCTGTTTTTACATAAAGTACCCTCGTTATAACAATTAACTTAAACAAGAAAAAGAATGGCAATATTATATAAAATAAAATATAACGGTCCAAATATAAAAAAAAAAAAAATAGGTGAAGAATATAAATATAATGTACTTATAAAGGTGAAATTATATATACACACTCGTCATGAATTAATAGCGTAAAGTAATATTGTATTTATATGTTTGTAGAGATATGTAAGACATGTTATTAATGATGGATTCTAAGAATAATAATAGTTGTTACATATTAAATTAATATTCGTAAAATCTATTTTACAGTCTATTTTAATCGGAGCCAATGTATTTGAGAAGGTATTTTGATTTATGGATACATGTAGACATCATTTGTGACCACATGTTCAGTAAGTTAAGATTATTTAAGTGTTTTAATATAAGTTTCAGCAACAGAGACATGTTACATCTTTATTTCCTTTATAAAGCTAAGCTTTCGCGATTATCTCCCAGTTGGGTTCATTTTAACATCGGGATTATCATCAAAACCATTATGGAAAGAGTGTGCATACTTATAACTTAAAAGGCTTTAGGTATCAACCAGTAGCGAAATACAATCACAGCTGTCGAAAAGGCTCAGTAATATAAATAAAAAAGAATGTGCATTTTTACAGTTCAATATCTGCGATTTCTACCCATCCATAACGGAAGATCTACTGGTGACTCCTATTAATTTGGCAAAGAAATACTGTCAAGAAGTAAATATCATAAGAAAATCACATAAACCGTTTTTATCCTACGACGGAACTTTATGAACTAAGAAAGATAACAAAGAAATTTTGTGTTTCTATGGGAATATATGATTCTACGGAAGCATGTGAACTTGTCGGTATATTGTTAGTATGGCGACTCAGATTTATGTCTGATATAAAAATAACGGTATATACAGATGATACGATAATTCTCCTTCGTAAACTGAGACCAAAACAAGCAGACCGGATGAGAAAAAAAACTAACTAAATTCTTTAAGGACCATAAACTAAACATTACCATCAATACCAACGCTCATGTGATCATTTTCCTAGACGTTACATACAACCATAGGTACATAGATAGAAGATTCAACCACTATAAAAAGATAGTCGACAATTTGCACAAATCAATACAATATAGATTATCGATCAACTCTCGTAACAAGGAAATATTTGATGATTATATATCTAGATAAAACAAAGAGCTAGAAAGTAGCAAACATAATATGAAATTGGAGCATGTAGTAAGAAATACCAACAAAGATAAAAAAAAATAAGCTAAAACAACACAAACGCAACATAATATGATTCAACTCGCCATACCACAGTAATATCAAAATCAATGCAGGTAGAATTTTCTCTAACACAGAAAACCATTTTCAACAAACATAACATTAAGGTAAGCTATAGCTGTACAAAAAAATACTAGTTAAATACATATCTCAACATAACAATAAAAAATTTAAAAGGATCCCAAACAAAACACTAAAAAAAAAATCCTACTAAATATTAATAAAAATGTCGTAAACATTTACCCATTAATTGGCAATGTCTGACTGAAAGCATACTATACAGAGCTAGGATCAATTCAGAAGATGACGTTAAATATTACTTTGGATCCACCGAGAACAGCTGGAAATCGAGTTTTACCGCCACAAACTGACACTGAGCAATATCAAATACAAAAACTGCACAACACTTTAAAAATATGCTTGGCGATTAAAAAAATCAACCAAAAGAACACAAACATTAGCTGGGAGATAAAAACGAAAGCTAACTCATACAATGTAAAGGGAGACAAATGTAACAAGTGTTTGTTGCTGAAGCTTATTATATTAAAATAATTAAATAACCTTAACTGACTGAACACAAGGTCAAAATTGATGTCTATCAAAACACCTGCTCCACACATTGACCGCGATGAAAGAGATTGCAAAATAGATTTTACGAATATTAATATAATATGCAACAACTTTTAATATTCTTAGAACCCATAACTAATAAAATTATCTATACACACATACAATTCAATACGAGTGTACTTGATGAATTTATAACGTGTGTGTATATATAATTTAAATTTAATAAGTACATTAGATTTATAGTCCAGAACTTAATAATTTGAATGCTATGAATTACCAATAATTAATTTTAATATTTTACGCAACAATAATTAAATAAACACTTTCTACCCCAAATTTTCTAATCATCACGAGAATGTGAACTCCGAAACGGTTCGAACATGTTTGCACCTGAAGATTGCAAGAACTGCATGAAACTCCGAGTCGTGCTATCGACGTTGGATATTATGTATATTCACTAATTTATACTTATAGCTCTGTTTCATAACACTGAAAACTGTATTTATAACACCTGAGAAAGAAATATATTTATACATATTTTATTATATTCTTATTTTGTCCTGAACATTGGGTTCTACATAGATTCTATCCTCTTGAAATCTTTTATATATATTTGTATATATATATATATATATATATATATATATATATATATATATATATATATATTAACCATTATATATATATATATATATATATATATATATATATATATATATATATATATATATATATATACATAAAAAATCTGTTCAGATCTATCTATATAAATCTGTTCTAACAATCTATCTAAATCTGTTAATATATATCAGTATAAATCAGTTCATATCTGCTAACTTATATACATCTATTCAAATCTATCTATACATGTAAATCTGCTAATAGCTATGTATCTAGCAAATCTATCTATCTGTCTATCTGTTTGTCTCTCTTTTTGTGTTTATATATGTTATCTATCTATCATTATCTAAATCTGTTCATTCATATCTATATAAATCTGCTAATATATATTTTTCTATATAAATCTGTTCATGTCTCTATAAACAAATGGGTTCATGTCTAAATCTCTTCATTTCTTTCCTTCTTTTTTTGTTTCTATCTATCTATCTATCTATCTATCTATCTATCTATCTATCTATCTCTATGTGATAATATATGTTATCTATCGGACTATGTATCAACCTATCTATTTTCTGTCTTTATCCATTTGTTTATATATGTTGTCTATCTATCTATCTAATCTCCATTTGTTTATATCTATCTATCTATCTATCTATCTATCTATCTATCTATCTATCTATCTATCTATCTATGTCAATCTGCTCCTCCCTCTCTCTCTGAATATATATATATATATATATATATATATATATATATATTCTCCTTTCTATTAAAATTTGTCAATTCTTTCCTGCACTTATACACCTAAATAAATGTCTATACTAAAAAATATTAAAATCGAATAACCATTATTCTTTATCTTGAAGCCTCCTTACCGTATTGTCATGTTTTCTGAATGGTTAACTTTCGCTTCGTTACTTTTCACAAAACACAAAAACAGACGCGAGAGAATGTGAATCCACTCGCTAATCAATCTATTCTTTCCTCATTATTTTCTCTTTTATTTTTCTTATCATTGCAATGCGATCATTACGTTTTCGTCTTGAAAATGTTCTGATATTTTCTTACAATTCCTTTTACATTTTTATCCCATCCCTACGCTGTCCTTTTTCAAGAGCGATCGACGATTACTTTTCTTTTTTATTTCACCTTTTTCTTTCTGTTGAATTAGATGAAATATAAAAACCAGACATTAAATAACTTTAGAAAACTTAACGGGAAAGTAACGGCGGAGAAAGGACCAGAAAAAAAATGAAGGGATGGAATTCAAATCTGGATAGAATTGAAGAGGAGTTGAGAGAACGAATATATTTCAGAGAAATTAATAAAACAAAAAGAGAAAAAAGAAAGAAAATATATTTTAAAATATTAGGAGAAACATATTACTAAAGTAAAAAGAAATAGTCAAATATTTTAGTGAAGAAAATATTTTATGTAAGACTCAAATATAATTTAAGTAAAAAAATATTTTATGAAAAAGAAAAATATTTTAATAAACAAAGAAAAATATTTTACGAAAGGCATCTTTTAAGTAATATGTTCAAGGAGAATACTTATAGAAAGTGTGTTTTGAGAAAGAAAATTGTTTCAGAAAGAAATAAAGACGATTTTATGACTGGAAAATATAAAGAAAAATATTTTAAGAATGATTAACAAATATTTTAAGCAAGAAATGTAGCAAGAATATTTTAGGAAAAAGAAAGAGAATATTTGAAGAAAGAAAATATATTTTAAAAAAGACAAAATCTAGGTTATATACATTTAACTGAAAAGCAAGGTTTGGAAGAAAGAAAAATATTTAAGAATGAGAAAAAGAAAGAAAATATATAAAATAATCTAAAATGTTACTAAAAAGCACTAAATAAAAATATTTTTAAAAATAAAAATATTTAAAAAAAAATGATCAATAAAAAATGAGAAAAGTATATTTTAAGAAATATGTGTAAGGGTGAAAAATACATTAAAAATATTGAGGAAAAAATCTATTAAAGAATTAAATAATGAAAAAAGCATAGAAAATGGCAAATTAAAAACATAAAGAAGAGGAATAAACAAATAGATAAATAAATAAATAACAAAGAAAGAAAAAAAAGAGATAAGAAAGAAGATAAGGAAAGAAAGAAATAATAAATATATGTGAAATGAAAAAAAGAAAGAAAGAACAATTAGTAATAATAAAAGCAGGAAAAAAGTAAAGCAAAGATATAATCTATAAAAAATAAAAACTCGAAATAAATGTTGAAAGAAAAGGAAAGAGAAAAGACACGAAATAGAAGGAAAGAGAAGGAGAAGGAAGAATGCATTATTGAAGGTAAAGATGAAAAATTTACCTTTTCGAGCGAAATCAAAAAGAAAGAAAGGAAAAAAAGAAAGGATTAAATAAATAAAGAAAGGGGTTAGGAATGACGTAAAGAAACTTTAATGAAGATCAAATGAAATGAAATAATAAACACAAAAGAATTACGTCGGTGCTTTGAATGATGTGGAGAGTCATGAACGAGGAAAAGAATCTCTCAAGTAGAAAAATGAAGACGGAAAAAAGAAATATCTTCTATACTTATGTTAATGTATTTTAAAGAAAAGAGAACGATTTTTAATGGAAGAGGAAGTTAAGCATAGAAAAGCAGGATGAATTGAAGAAATGTCTGTTTGTGTATTTGACAAAAACTGGATTACGACAGGTGAACATTACACCTGTGGTAGAATGTGTTAGGAGCAACTCTGAGATTCGAACAGGATATATATATGTTACTCTTAGAAAACAGTTTAGATATAAAACTTTGTAAATCTTCTTTATGTGACGTGTCCCTTCAGGATGTAGGCATTCATGACTCTCCACAATTTCCTTTCTTCGTAGCTCTTAACAAATGTCTTTTTGTTATTTCTCCTAAACCCTGTTACGCCATCTATTTGCACTAAGAAGTTGATATGTTGTTTTTCCCATAATCCCTTTTCCCTTCAATCTCTTCTGTGAGTATCAGATTTTCAAAATTATTTTTTCTCATCATTTATCATAGAAATGTAAACTATCAGTTTCTGATGTTATGTATAAGTTTCCTTTATGTTTCTATTTTTTTTTAAATTCCTCGTTGTCCAAATAATCAGTCCATCGTCGGCACCCTTCTATAGAACAATATTTCTATTGCTTCAAGTTCGTTCTTCATCTTTGAGGAGATGGTCCAGAATTCGCTGTTATATAGGAAGACAGATATCACGTAAAAGTTCAGAACTCTTTTCTTTTTTTAACGAAGTTTTTCTTTTTTTTTTTGAAAAAAGAAACTAAAAGTTTTTGTAATGGTTGTCTTGGAACAGCTCTGCAATCTTTACGATAAATTTGCACAATATGTCTTCGTCAAGTTGTGTTTGAAGTTCAATAAGTCTACTACCAAGTATCAGGCAAAGTCACGAGATGAGTTTAACTTTTTGTGAAATCGAACAAAGGTTTCGGATTGGCACATCGAGCATTTATCACAAGCTGAAGGCCAGAAAATCTGAGTAACATTAGTGAATTCGTATATGGGAAGCGTCGACAGAAAATATTATTAGTTTATCCATATGATTGGAGTCAGATATGGAGTATATCTTCAAACCTATAATAGCACTTCATTTTAAATCTTCATTAAGAGAACGATTTTGATAGCTTAATGATTATTAGAATGCTTCATTTGTGGAACCTTTGCAAAGATTCTGTTTTTTAATAGAGGTTGATATGTCGCTAAAGCATATCACCCAACCTAGAGTAATATATAGTTATTAGCGAGTGGGACAGTCCAAGATGCTAGCTAAAAATTGGAGATTTCAAAATGAATTACGTACAGGAATTAACGGTCTGGGAAGCATTATAATAGACTATGGAAAATATGATGCAGGAATCCGAAGATGTATTGGATCAGTGAAAGATGTCTTCCAGAAACTAAACAAAATATGAAGAAACTGGAAAAGTTCATTAGAAACAAAAGTGCTGATCTTCTATGTAATAGCAATACTCATTAATTGTTGTGGATTTTGGATATGTAAGGGGATCTAATTTTACAGAGATAAATACGGAGATTACTATGGACGTAACATTTGTGTAACGAAGTTTTCAGGAGAATAAAAACGAAACGAAACTTAGGATGAAAAGGAGTTGTCATTTCTGGGGCCCATGCTGAGGAAAAAGGGTTTGGTGAATTTGACACTCATGGGACATACTGAAGGTGAAGCAGCAAGTAATCTATATAACTGGTTGGTGTAAATGTCTGGTATAACAAGGACTGAGGGGAATATTATGGCGATATATATTGCTTAGAGCTACAAAAGATAGGATGTTATA
Organism: Acanthosepion pharaonis; assembly: GCA_903632075.3. Taxonomy (NCBI): domain Eukaryota; kingdom Metazoa; phylum Mollusca; class Cephalopoda; order Sepiida; family Sepiidae; genus Acanthosepion; species Acanthosepion pharaonis. The sequence goes on along the minus strand of CAHIKZ030003327.1, from coordinate 1,561,126 downwards.
GAGAGCCATTATCCTCGACGTCCTAAATGAAATGGCACATGAAAGAAGAAGAAAAAAATGGAAGGAGAAGCCACCGATTTCCAAATACGAGTCGCAAGTCTCAAATATTAAGAAACAAAAAAAAAATATCGTTATAAAACAAAAAAAGAGAACTCTTACGTGATAGCTTTCTTCCTGTATAGCAGATGAAGAAGATGCTTGAAGCAACAGAAATGTGATTCTACAGAAGGATGCTGAGTATGCCATGCACTGAACATGTGAGCAACAACGAAGTTTCAGAGATAATGGAAACAAAATGAATACGTATCATTAATGCCAGGAACAGACTGTTGAAATTTCTGAAGCACATAACGAGGAAAAAATGACTTGGAAAATTTGATACTCACAGAACAGATTGAAGGTAAAAGTGACAGAGGAAATCAAAGCATAACTTACTTGGCAAGCTTGAGTAAATGGTTGGTTGAGAAGAGTTTGAGAGAGAGGGCAAAATGAAAAAAAAATTAGTAAAAGCTACAAAAGGCAGGAAATTATGAAGATCCATGATCGCCAACATTTTGAAGGAATATGGCACATAGAAGTATTATTATTTTCTTTGGTCCGCTACGATGTGTAAAGTCTACGATACATGCTCCTTTTTTTCTGATACGGTCACAGCGTTTCGACCGCTGTACACTGGGGCCCTCTTCAGGTATCTGTCTTTGTACTATTGGAATTTCGACCGGAACCTTTTATTACATACACGATGGGTAGATCGTTCTTATTCTGTTTTCCATGTTCAAGTCCTATTCATCGCTGCGTCGCTTGTCTCTTTCTCCAGCCAGGTAGATACAGACACTCGGGCTAATCGACAGTCAGTTATGTGCCATACGTATGCGCCATGCGTGATACACGCTTAGGCGGTCATGTATTTTTCGATATATGACTGACGAGGTAGATTTTTACCGCAGTAGATTGTCATTTCTTTCTGCGGTAGACCAGTTGCCATCCAAAGCTATAGAACCCGGTCTGTCCTGGTATTTTCCAATAGCTGGTATTCATATTCAAGGTTATTAACACGTAAGTGAATGTAATGGATTGAACTGGAATTCGAACTCGGGTCTCTAATTCCTCAACCCGATTGCTCAATCTGTACCTCCTCATAAAGCTCAAAAAATAAATGAAACGTGCGTTATTATTGTTGATTTTATTTTTTTTTAAATCGGGGTAGAACTATACACGATATTCATAGGAAATTTACACCATCTTCGCGTCAAATCAAGAACCGACATCACACGTAATGGAAGATATGAGTAGCTTTTATACCCGTGCACTTTTGAAAAGAATAGAGAAATAAAAAGGACTAAAATACAATGAAGGAAAATGAATATCACAATTAAGGAAAAACAGAAAAGAAAGAAAGAAGAAAAAGAAAGAAGGAAAGAAAGAAAGAGCTAGAAAAAAAGAAAGGAAGAAATGAAAAATAATGAAAGATAAAGCGAAAGAAAAAGAGAAGGAAAGAAAGAAAGAAAGAAAGAAAGAAAGAAAGAAAGAGGAGAAAAAAGAAAGAACGAAAGAAAAAAAATTATGGAAAATGAAAGCAGAAAGTGAAAATGGAAGAAAAAGATGAGCGATTTAAAAGAAAAAGAAACACTGACAGTAACAGAAGAAGGAAAGTAAAAAAAAAATGAAGCGAGAAGGGGAGAAATGAAATAAGAAGGGAGTCTTTAAATGTAGAAAGGAAGGGGAAAATGTTCATTTTAGGAAAGAAAGAAAGAAAAAAATGAAGAAAATTAGTGACAAAATGAAAGTAGAAAGGGCACCTGGAAGAAAAGTGTAGGTGAGATCGAAGCGTTAAAAAGTCAGAAGTGTTTAAAAAGAAAAGACAGAAATGTAAGAGAGAAAAGGAGGTATAACGGAAAGAGGAAGAAAAGAAAAGAAATAGGAAGGAGGATAGTAAAGGAAGGAAGAAAAGTGAGAGAAAAAGGAACAATGAAAGAAAATAGACAGGAGAGTATGTATGAAAGAAAAGAGTGGGAGGAAGAAAGCAACAGAGGAAGAGGAAAAAGAAGAAAGGACAAAGTAAAGAATGAAGGAAAAGGAAAGAAAATGAAAGAAAAAAGTGAATGAGTAAAAAGGAAAGATCAGAAATCATAAAAAAAGGAAGAGAGAGGCAGAGGAAAGGAAAAAAGTAAGAGCGAAAGAAGAATGAATGAAAGTATAGAGAGGAAAAGAAAGAAAGAAAGACGTAAGACAGGAAAGAAAAAAGAGCAAAGAATGGAGAAAATAAAGAAGGAAGGAAGGTAGGAAGATGATAAAAGAAGGGAAGGAAAAATAAAGGGAAGAGGAGAACAGGGAGAAAATAGAAAGAAAAAATGGAAAAGAAATGAGGGAAGGAATACAGGTAAGAAATGAAACAGAGGAAGGAAGCGGTTAAGAATGGAAAGAAAAGAGGAAATTATAAAACGAGACGCGAAGAGAATAAAATATGAAGAAGCTGACCGACCAAAGGAAAAAAAAACAAAGGAATTTGAAAGAAAGACTTTTTTTACAAAATAAAAACGAAAAATTAGGAAGAAAGAAAAGAAAAAAAAATGGTGGTAGTTCTGAAAAGTTTTAAATGATGAATAAAGGAAGAAAGAAAGAAGGATCGATAAAACGAACGAAATAAATTGGAAGCAATTTTGTCTGCATCGCTCGTTAAAATGGCGTCTCTCGATATTGATTTTCTCCCCACCAATTCCTACTACTTTTTTATTTCCCGCCATTTTATTGTAGTGCTTCGGAGGCCATTACGAAAAAGCAGAAAATTTCGCAAAACTACCACAACTTTTCTGGGAGGGAAAAACTTTCCCCTATATTTATTCGAACGATTGTTCATTCATACTGGACTTTTGAAAAGAAGTAGAAATTTACAGTTTTACAAGTGTGAAAGTATTTCTAAAGACATCTACCGATATATTTGTCAATAAACACAGTCACGAATGATTCCATTGACAAAGACACACACACATAAATATTACAGTTTGCATTGTGATACAATAATCCATTTCTTTTTTTTTTTTTGAAAGTTTCTACATTTCCTCAACAAATTAATGTCAGTGTTTGGAAAGATATTTGAATAACAATTTGTACAAGATGGCTGCTCAAATGTATGAGCAATTTTGAAAAGAGCGTGTTAAGAGAATTCTGTACGGACATTTATAGTACACTTCGCAAGCAATTTTTTTTAACATCGTGCAGATAGGCATGCACAGGCATTATGCTAAATAATATATACCATATATATATATATATATATATATATATATATATATATATATATATATATATATATATATATATATATAATACAAGTTTGATCAAATACGCCAGAAAAATATACAATTTTTTTTCGACTTATAAAAGATTATATTTTGGGATGCAATGAACGAATTAGAGAAGAATTTTTGGGAACTAACGCTTTCTACTATACTACTAGACATTAATTCCAAATTCTATAAATCAGTATATTGAAGTGGTTTCGAAGAGTGATCGTGTGCGTCAGTTCGAAGGGTAGAATGGAAAACAATTTATAATTTAAACACAAAACTCCCAAACAAACACTCATATATATACACACATATATATATATATATATATATATATATATATATATATATATATATATATATATATATCCTGATGTTATCGGACTGGAGGAGTCGATCCCAGCGTGCGGTACCTTTGGAAAGTGCCTGAAAACGATACGACGGGTTGATCTTTTGAGTGAAAATGGGTAGCCGTAACTCTTTGGGGCCGACGTTTGGTGTGCTGGCATGAAGTCACATGTCGTTTTGGCTGGCATTGTTCAAATTGTTATCACGCTAGATAAAACGCTCTCTCCCAGAAACTGTAACTAAGGTCTGCTCAGCATAGTTGCAGTAGAAACCACAGGTGGGCTCTGTGGGGGCGCATTTGTGTTTATTTTGTGTTTATTTTGTGTTTATTGTATTTGTTTGCAATAGGGATTGACTAACCGCGTTGGTAGACGGCATCTCAAATACGAGTGACTAGCTGATGTATATATGTGTGTGTTTATGTGTGTTTGTGTGTGTTTGTGTATTAATATCATTTTGATTAAATATGATAGCCAAAGGATTTAAAAAATAACTTACCTTTTTCTGTTTCGGTATATATGAAGACATTCTTGGATGCAATTAATGTAAATATTTTAGAAATATTTAATTATTTAGCGTTTACGACTATAAATCTTGCCTTAATGAAGATCACGCAAAACTGCTATTTGTTTTTCAATTTTAAAACTCGGCCTTGGCCTATTCTGTGTTACAATGACGTCAGTTACAAAAAGTGACAGGAACTCAACTGCCTTTTCTTAGTAGAATATATCAACCATTTATTAAATAGATTTAAAATGCAAATTCCAAAAGTGAAGAAAATTCTATTTCGTTTAGGGCTTCTTTCTTTCCTAAGTGCTTCAAGAGTCATTTCATACTTTCTTTTATATGGGAATACCAGGTGCCGGAAGTTTGTATTTGCGAGTGGTGTAATAGATAACTATTTGGAATTGGAAACCGGACTGTCGAGTTCCAATCCTCTTTGGGTTCGTTATATTCACTTACGTGCAAATATCCTTGCGAACGTTACGAAACCACCTTTTTTTCAGCCCCCCCCCAGTTATCGGTTAATTATTAGCAAATCCTTATCTCCAAACGTTCTTACAATTTGAAAATATTTTCTGTTTTTAAATAACCTACAAATGTTTGATGAGCCGTAAAAAACCAAAAATCAAATCTTCTACGTGCCGTCTCCCATAAGGAAATGAGCGATATTTACTCTCTACAACTTCCTGTCCTTTGTTCTTCCATCCATTTACACAAGCGTGTTAACTTGTTACTTGCTGTTTGTTCCTCTTGCTATATATCCTGTGAGTGTCAAATTCTCCAAGCCACCTTTTCTCATTATATGTCCTAGAAATTCTTTCTCTTTCTGATTCTAAATATAAGTGTCCATTTTCCCTTAAAAGTTTCTCTTTTCTCACATGTTCAGTCGATGGGATTCTCAGTGTCCTTTTGTAGAATCACATTTGTGTTGTCTCATGTCATTTCTTCATATGCGAGGAGATTGACCAGCATTGACTGCCATACACGAGGACCGATATTACATAAAAATTCAGCACTCTTTTCTTTGTAATTAAATTTCGTCATACTTTGTGTAGATTTCAGAAGGCGTCATTCGCTATTTCAACACGTTGTCGAATATCGGTGGCACATTTTCTGTCCTTTAATAAAAACTCTTCCAAGGTAGTTTCAATTTTAATACTTGCTTGATTTGGTCTTTACAATTTCTATTTCACATCTTGCTATGTCCCTTTTTCGGAAAACCGTATCTTCTGTCCATTTACAATTCGTATTTAGTCCTTTCTTCTCGTTTTCCTCTGCTACCTTTCTTGCAGGACTTTTTCTTGTTTCCATGTCAGCTATCAATGTTGTATCTTCCATCTATATTATGTTTTACTCTTGGGAGTAGGTTCTAAAGAACAGCAGTTCATGGGGAAAAACAAACTGCTCGATTGGAACTTATATCTCACCAATGGAATATGAGGGAGAGTGATTCACTACAATGTGCATATACCACGCAACGCTAAAGGTGCTGGGAAAAATGGTCGTCTGCTTTACCTGTCCTGGGCATGAAGATAAACTACATCCGGCAGCAAGTCCTCTGATCGGGAGATTGAAGGTTTTGAGGAGCATGGAACAACGTCTTAATTGCTGTTGTTCCCTGATCCAACCTATCCTGGGATGATAGCACATGTTAGTGTCTCAGTTGTGGGCAAAAAGTTAAACCCAAACTGGGATCAAATCACCGAGTGTATAAAAATATATAAAAATACATTTTTAGAATAAAAATACCGGCAATACATTTTTGAATAAGAATTGCCAGTAATATATTTTTGCAAACGAAATTACTAATGCTTGTTATAAAATTACATTTCGACATTAAATGACCGATAAGAAGTTGATATGCCATTAAACAAACATAAACTGCTTTACTGTTTCAGAAATTCTCTGATTTCTTCTGTAATGGTTTATTTTAATAAATGTCAGACCAGATCAAAAAGAGAGGGGGGGGATTGTTTCGATGATGACATACCTGTGCAGGTGCTGACCAATTCTCTCTTCTCAGCCTTGAAAATGTTCAAAAACATTTGTATGGCTTTGTGGGGGTGGGTGGGTGTCTTATTTCCCAATCTGCTGTCCCCTTTCAATGTATGCAACGTCGCAAGCCTATGCCTAATCTCTACTTAGATGGCAAATGTTCAGACGAGCTGCATGTCAGCCGCTCAGATCTTTACAGCTAAGGACTGCCTTGCCACATTCGCAAGGTTGAATCACACTCATTCCCCCCCGTATTCCATTGATAATGTTGTTCAGCTTATTGCCAACGACTTATGGCGCAGACTTCCTCTCGTTTGCCAAGTTGAAGAACATAATTACTTCATGTCCAGGAACAATATTTATTTATTCTCCAAATGCTCATAATCTTCATTTACTACGTCCTCTAAATTTCATATCACACGCTTCATTCAGTAACGCTCTACATTAAATGATTATTAAATCATTTCACCCCCAAACAAGTCAATAAAGTTACTAAGATGCAGTGGATTAAAGAGTATGAAAGAATATAAGAAAAGAAAAACATTATTAAGGGGTGAGAAGAATAAAGAACAGGAATTAAGAAGATAGAAGATAACGACTGGCATTGCATTTATATTTTTGAAGATTAAACGTGACTAGAATAGAAGAAGTTGTAAGAGAGTTCTAAAAGCAAGAAATCTAATAGAGGAAACTGTTAGCATAGAACTTACGGTTACATCTACCGAGTTCAAAAGTGAATTCATGAGAGCTTGCAGGAACCTAATTCTGCGCTTTAATTCCTAAAGTCCAGACATCCTACGAAGTGTTCATCGTAACTGTTGCTATGAAAAGGCACAGGGAAAAATACATTACGGCGGTGGGAAAGTGACTGAAGCCAAGATACCAATATGAGGACCAATAAACTTTAGTAGGAACAAAAACAGAAAAGTATTTCTATACTGATTTTAAAAGGATTCATTAGATCCTTCATTGTATCTGGAGAGGGTGAAATCGTTGGTAGCTGTTTTGATGCCTGACAGATGGTGTTCGATAAATTTATAAAACTGACAGCGATAAATAACAGATCAGATCAGTGACGAAACTTGAGTCTGTACACGTTTTGATAGAGTCAAGTGTAAAGAGAATTATATTCATGGCTTTCTCTAAAAGATTAGTTGTTCCTTTAAAGGTCAAAACCCTCGGAGGTATATAGATGATAGATTGGCAGAAGATTTCAGGAAAGACCTTTCGAGACCACTATGGCAAAGTTGCGACATCTTCCGACGCACCAAGCTACGATATTACACACCATTGTCCACGTTGTGGTATTATACGATGCGTAGAGAGGGTACAGAGTTAGAGGTACAGCTTATGCAGGTATGCGCGGAAGATAGGAGTTAACCCTTGATTTGAATAGGTTAAGATTCTAGTGATACGAGAAGCATCCTCTTGGGAGTCGATTCCATAAGTGGTTCGTGGGAAGAAGATGCTCGAGTGGAACTTACATCTCACCAAAAAATACGAAAGACATAATGATGATTAGCAGCAATGTGCGTGGCATGGCTGGTTTTAGCCGTGAAGGTTTGGACTGATGGAACTAAGGAATGTAATTCATTTGAACATTTTCCATCGAAATAGCAATAGTGCAGCAAAAAGCTGCAAATATTCTCTTCTGAGTAATTACCATCTCTCTCTCTCTCTCTCTCTCTCTCTCTCTCTCTCTCTCAGTTATAAGTCACCTTTAAGAGTGGTAACAATTTAATTTTTACTATATTATTTATTGTATATACGATTTAATTTTATATACTGCAATACTCGTTCACAGCGTGAATAGATGCATAAAGAAAAGTAATTTTTAATTTATTTCATGCATATAAATATTAAAGCGGATATGTGAGTAGAAAAGGGTTGGACAGGCCTACCGAGTTCAATAATACTTTGTGGTATTATACGATGCGTAGATGTGGCCTTTCAGCAAGAGCCTAGCCACATGCATCCATTGTTTCGAATTCCATGCCCTGAGGACTATCGAAGGAAGACACTGGTTCATTGTGTCCAATGAGCAACTCCACTAGAAGACGTGCCAGACGATTATCCTCCGCACCATCGAACAAAGCCGTTTTCGCTGGCTTGGTTACGTCCTTCCTGATGATCACTCTACCAGAGTCATCTAACTGTTCGACCCGTGATCTGCAAACTGGCGACGACCTCGAAGCAGACCTCGCGGCAGACCTCGCGGCAGACCTCGCGGAAGACCTCGCAACCACTGAACGGACATCATTCGCAATGACCTTCAGGGATTAATCTGGGGTTGGAGGGTATTTCGACGCTATGTCAAGACCGTGAGAGCTAGAGAAACAAGATGACTCACATGGACTCAACAAGTATATGACATGAGATTTAGCAGCCATAGCAACATAATGGCTTGCATAGTACTTACTAGAACCGTTTGCCGCTAATCGGCAAACCTGTGGCATTATTTACATAATTCGGACTATTGTCCTCTTTTTGTCGCCATATTTATTACAAAATTTCTGCCGTTGTACGCTCCGGCCTTCTTCAGCTGGTTGGAATGTCGAGCTGAACCCTTTATTTTGCTCACTGGGGTAGACTGTTCTAGTTCCACGTGCCATATCTAATGGATGTTAGTTATGAGTTATCTCCTGTTAATTTCCCTCTCCAAGGTCCCCCCCACCTTAATCAGGTATTGAACTCACACTCTTTGGTTCCTGTCACTGGATCTAACTAACGCCTTTATCCACTGTTCCATGTGTACTTGAGGACAATTCCCGGTTAAGGTAGTGGAGAACTTGGAGAGAGAAATTAACAGGAGATAACTGATAACTGACATCCATTAAGCATGGCACGTGGAAATAGAACAGTCTACCCTATTGAGTGAAATAAATGGTTCAGTTCGACATTCCAACCCTCTGAAGAAGGCCGGAACGTACAACGGCCGAAACATTGTAATAAATATATCGACAAAGATGAGGATAATAGTCCGAATTATGTAAATAAAGTACATAATACCTCATCGCAGAAACATATACAAACCTGTGTCATATTCAATTATGGCATTTAGAGCCTTGCTAATTTTTCAATGCTTCCTGAGTGTGTGTGGATGCGTTAATATTTTGAAAAAAAATTTTTCAGCTAATTGGATTGTTAATTTTTAATTCCCCATCAATTTACCTGAAGAGTATTTTTCTAGTAATATTGAATTACAAGGAACATCAACGGTTTTCTGGCAGATCTTCTCATAAAATTAAAATATTAATAATAAATTTTACCATTTAAAGATATTGCTATTTTCTCACCACAGACAAACTTCAGTCTTACGAATAAATAGTTGTGAATAGAAACTATTTCTTCCTGGAGATTTTAGCTTATCTCTTTTTAAAGATGATGTGCGACAATGTTTTACAAATATTGTATCTGTAAAGTTACTTAATTGTATTTTGCATTGACAATACATTATTTAATTAAAAAAAAAAGACACAGAGAACTACTTGAAATATCACAAAAGCTTGATAAAGACGTGAAAGTTATGAGAGTAACCCGTAACTCTGGAAGTAAAGAGCTTGCATGCTGATGAAAAAAAACATTGAATACAAAATAATACAAATAAATAAAAAGAAGAGAATGTCAATGGTGATTTTTCCCGCCGGATTTATTGAAGCTATACGATCTTATATCGATAAAAGAGTTACTAGGATTTATTATCGATGGACATAATCTTAATAACATAAGGTACAAATATAACATATTGATGACAGACACAGTAAGAAATATGAAAGAGCTAATAGATAAAGAAAATAAAAAGAAACGGATACTCACTAATTAGAGGAAAACAGAATTACGCACTTGTCCGCAAATGAAACAAACAGAAAAAGAAAAATTACTGAGATACACATTGGGAATGTCCTAATCAATTTGGTGCAAAGATTTCATCTTGCAAAATGTGGTAGCTGATTTCATTGTTAAAAAAGACTTCAATTCGGAACATAAATAAATGATTAACAAATCAGCTGTGATTTGAAACAAATTCTAACTCAAAATTTTCGGCTACCGTTCACACACCGGTTATTGTACGATCACCAATGTTAGGCAACGGTGAGCCTGGTCTGTACTTGGGAGTGTGGATTAGGTAATAGATAAAGGCTGGCAATTCGAAATCGGAAAACCGAGTTCCAATTTCAGTCGGGTTCCTTATATTCGCTAACGCCCAAAAACTCTTAGAAAAGCTAAAAATCTACCTCTTCTCCCCCACTATGGGTTAAATAATATGTCTTTTATCATTAAATCATTATTATTTTCAAAAATATTTTAACTATCCAAAAGAATCTCTGGCTTTAAATGACATGCAAAAGTTTGATAACCTGTGAAAACAAACCAAACACTCCTTAAATTTTTTTAAGAAAACGTGCGACGATATTTCATAAATATTTAATCTGTAACTTTAATGAAAATCTGTGTAATATTTTGAATTTTCAACTTCTTTTACAGACTTAGAGTACGACACAAAGAACTACTTGAAATATTAGAAAAACTTTATCTACACAGTAAACAAATTAGAGTAATCCATTACATACACTTCAAGTATTGAAAATAAACGCGCTTTAAAGAAATATTTAAGTTAAATAAGGACAAAGCTTTCCTGAAAAAAATCGACCTTCTTTTTTTTATCTATCAATATTTTTTCTACAAACAATGATCTCCCTAATATTAAAATATGTTATCGTAAAACCCGACTGAAGAAATCGAAGTGTATGACTTGCATAAACTGACTAATGATTAATTAAAATCGGAAATGATTTTTTTTAGAAACTGTTCAAGATTTTAAATCTAGTATTTTTAGTTTGAATTAAAACCCCAAATCTTCATACATCCAAGAGCAATTATTTTTCGTATCTTCAGGTTAAATTTGCTACTTATGTGATTTGGATTTCTGTAATCAAATGCAATTTTCTGAATCCCTGAACTTTGGAAATGTTATTAACTTTTAGCTACAAACATTTATTAATTCATTTTCTACGGCTTATCAACACTTTGAAGGTTATTTAAAGCCAGAAATATTTTTAGATTGTAAGATGATTTTTTTAGATAATAAAAGTCTAACTAATTAACCCATAACTGAAGAGAAAAGAGGGGGGGATTCATACCTTGTCCAACGGTATTTGCATATAAGTAAATTTAACGCATTTTCAATCTTACAAAAAAAGCTAGTAACATTAGTAATGTCATAAGATTAGAATGGTATATATGTATATAATTCTGTATGTATGTAAGGACAATTCACGAAAGCACTACGGTCTTCCAAGAATATCCAATGAGTTGAGCAAATGTTAAGTGTAAATTTAGGAATGGTTAAATCCTTAATCCAGTAATCCTGCAATATACATGGAATGAATATGACAAACTATTTCTAATGTAGTCTACGTTATCAACAGTTCCTGTTTCATATTCCAGTTCTTAAGAGAAATTAAACTGATTTCAAAAATATAATGAAAAAATAACAATAGCAAACAGAAGTCTTACTATTTAAAATAAGTTATTGACTCTTTAAATACAAAACTTTATTTAGAAAAGTTAAATTTCGACATTAAATGACCGATTGTGTTTGATATATCGTACAACAAACCAAAGCAAATGTTAGCCACATGAAGAAAAATAATGACTAACCTTTGATAAATTACGCTCATAAAATCTGCATGAACGGCCCTGATATTACCGGTCACATGACAACACCAGAATAAATTGAACAGAGCTTGTACAGAACTTAGTTCGAAGTGTCTGTAATAAGAATTGCAAATCATCTGCTGGCTTTAAGGACCATTGTCGATCTGACGAGGACTAAATAGATGGATCAAATTTGTCAGTGATGGCCATACTCGTTATTGAGTCTTCAGAGTTTTCAAATTCGAATGCCCTGTACGCATGGACCTAATCATATATATAATCAATCTTTGTTATTTTCCATATTTCTGTGAGATTATATATATATATATATATATATATATATATATATAAATATATATCCCGATTCTCTGGAGAGAGAAACACCGTGGGCGTAACATTATATGGTTTAATCCTACTTTTAAGCGTAATATTTAAACTAATATCGAAATAATATGCCTAAATTTAATTCATAAGCACTTTAATCATTCACTAATACTAAAAAAGATTAAAACAAATAATGTTATGATAAGCTATAGCTGCGTTATCAACATCGATAAATCTATATTCCAACATAATATATTAAACATCTACACATGTTGATTTAAAAAAAAAAAATAAATGCAACTGCCGAAAAATAGATCTGTCTTTCAAGTAGTCAATGTATGACCGGTAATATTGAATACCGGATGAGCATACATTCCAGTAACAATGTCAAATTTTATTTTGGTTCCACTGAACATCTTTGGAGATTTCGTTTCTACCATCATCGCATGACTTTAGGCAACATAAAAAAAAAAAAACATAAACAGCACTGATCTCTCCACATATTTCTGTCAATTAAAGAATAGTGATAATATAATCATTATTCAGTGGGATATTGTAGAAAGAGCCATATGTTACTATGGGAAAGGCCATAGGTGTAATTTATACTTTGCTGACAAGTTCGTTATCTTAAAATACTTAAATAACCATAGCTTATTAAACAAAAAAAAATTGATTGTTACATGTAAGCATAAATGCAAATATCTGTTGAATTCAATTGATTCAGATGAATTTTTATTTTAAATTATGGATTGTTATTTTATTAAAAAAAAAGAACCGTAATCTTTCTTTTTATGCTTTATTATAAAATATTTATATTTAAATCTCTAAAGTATTTTTACGCCCCCCCCCACACACATATATATATATATATATATACTAGCAGTAGAGCCCGGCGTTGCCCGGGGATGTAACAGTAAGAGATAGATCAAGTATCGACCATCATAAAGACTGAAAAATAAAATTGACAAAGATTATTGTTTAAGGTTGACGGACACGCATGTCTTAATTATTTTTTTTTTTTTTTTTACGAATTGGCCAAACCCAAATTCAAACAAAAACATTGTTTACAATCGTTATGAGTCTATCGATTGGTGAATAGAATTTTATTATAAACAATTGTCTTGTAAATGAAATTTTTAAAGCATTCTCAATGTAAATAAAGAAAAAAGTGTGCAAGACAATAAGAAATACTACCTGCCGAAAAAAAAGTGGATGTTTGTTTTATCGGCTGAAAAATGTAAGAAATCCGATCCCATATATAAAGGAACACACACACACACACATAAACAACCTGGATTTTTTAACCTAAGTCACTCCACGGAATCGCTAAAACATAGAGCATAGTCTGATGAAAAAGACGCCAAAGTTTATGAAAACAAAATTTTATCGTCAAAATGCTTATTTTTTTATGAAGAGGATAGACTAAATTTTTTTTAATTATTTTAAAAAAATTTTTCCATCTTTTTTAGAATATTCTAAATTTTGATTTAAAAACCTTGTTTCTTTTGTCGCAACAAGGGGTAGTAAATAACATAGATAAGTTTTAGCGCATTTTTTTGTATTTACACACATTAATTTGGAAAATCTTGCAAAAAATAAAAATAATTGTCAGATGTTAATGAAACTTTCAGAGACTATTCACAGATGATCGAAATTATTATAAATATTTTTTTTTATTAAAGTCATGGCAGAAATATTTTTTTTTATATTTATTAACACCCCCATAACTAATTTTATGAAAAACTCTAGAAATTCGAGACCATCGGTTTTAGTGATTACAATAGTTAAAAGCACAAGGCTTTGAAGAATGCAAATCATGTTTTTTTTTTTATTTTTTATTTTTTTTGGCCAGCGTACCTGAAAATCAGCTGTGAATTGTAACATACAAAACTCAATAAAACAAATATATTATTTAGTTTCAAATGCTTTTATTTGTTTTAATTTGTTTTTATGAATATGGACAATATTTTCTGAAAGCAAAACATTTTTTCAATGAAAATTGAATTTTTAATACAATTATTTCTTATTTCTTTAATTTTGAAAAGATTTTAAAAAATGTTTAAATTGAATTTAAAAAAATATTTTAACATTAGTTAAAAGCAACATCAACCTTTCAAAATGTCCGTGTGAGATTGTCATTGTCTAGCGCTTTGAAAATTGTATAATTTGGACCAATCAGATTAGCCATGGTAATTAAGAAATGTAATTTTTGTGTTTATAGTCGGACAGTAATTATCAAGTACGGAAGACCAACCAGAATACAATTTAGTTGCATTATTTGAGTTCAGCATTGTTCTCCGCTGTTAAGCCCTTTACTTTTGCGAAACACGTATGGAGAAGTTAATTTGAGTTTTCAATTTCAACTGAGAAGGGTACCTACAAGTAACAGTATCATCTTATGAAATTTAACTACTGCTAAACTTTAATTTACATGATCTTATTTTTATATTAATCTCACTGATGACATTTTTCCATAAATGAAATATCAAAATTAATAATAAAATGAATGGAAATACAAATAACACAGTAAAATGTAATAAATGTACATAAAATTATAGTATTTTATGTACACTTCTGATAAACTTTCATAAGAAAGGTACCTAAATTAATTAGATACCTTTTTCTTATGAAATTTAATCTCACTATTAACAGTCTTATTTTTTAATTTCTTTATATTTTCCATAAAGCATCGTAAACGTAAAATGAAAGCTAAGTACAAAAAAAAAAAAAAAAAATTAGAGCGCTGAAAGTTTTCCTTAAAAGTAACAAGGTAAATAATTTGTTCACTTAAATAATTTCACATCCTTCCATCCGTAGAAAGAATTCTCCTCCCGGAAGTTATCTAAACGTCATGAATGTGCCTTTCGTCAATCGTCAAGCGACGCGAAAGGTTATGACCTGCTTTGTTTTATTTTCAAATTACATTTTTTCGGCGCAGAAGCTAAGTTAAGCTTGGTTCAAAATATTTTAAATAAACAGTATAATAACTGTTTTTATTAAAATCAGTTTTAAAAAAAATGATAATTGACTTTTAAAAGAATATCAAAGTAAGATTTTAATCTTTTTTATCAAATCGAAAAAAATGATTAAAAATGATTATCTGCCCTTTTTTTTGACCAAAAAAAAAACAATATTTTTAACGAAAATTTCAGACGTGCTAGGAACAATTAAAAAATGTAAAAAAATACCCCCAAAATACTTTGATCTTTCCTCTTTAATAATAATATGAACATGAGACGATAAAATTTTGTTTTCGTCAAGTTCGGCGTCTTTTTCATCATGCTATGCTCTTTTGTTTACATTTTCGTGGGTGAGTTCTCCCCCTTTCATTCTCACGATGTGTCTTAATCGTGTTTTCAATTGATTTTATTAAAAAAACAACTGTATTTTTCCCATTTTCGGTCCCGTTAGAACCACCACAAGGTAATTTTATGTAGTCCTGTGAAGTTTTGTTGAAATCGGCTAAAAATGTAGGAAATTCGATCCAACATATAAACGTTACAGACACACACACACACACACAACCTGCGTTTTATAATAAGTAAGATATATATATATATATATATATATATATATATATATATATATATATATATATATATATATAAATCCTGTTTATTGTAAATCCCAAATATATATTTGAAAAAAAAAGTAATCCCCGTATAATATATGACTGCACTAACATTGTGGTGACCAGATATTTTTATTAAAATCTAAATTAAGCAACGGTCATTCTATACTCAGCACGTGAAGATTGCATTGTGCATGAAACTCTGTGTAGTCTACTGGTGAGTGATAATATACATATATATATATGAAGAAAAATTTGGAAAAAACAAACAAAAATCCTTAAATGCAATTATGTTGTTTAAAATGAATGAAATGTCGACGTCTAACGTTTCGGTTAATAAACCTTTTTCAAGACAATATTCCCAGACGTCGACATTTCATTCATTTTAAACAACATAATTGCATTTAAGGATTTTTGTTTGTTTTTTCCAAATTTTTCTTCATTCTGTCGGATCTATATCCATTTACATTTGCTTACATATATATATCTTATATATATATATATATATATATATATATATATATATATATATATATATATATATATATGTTTGTGTGTGTGTCTGTGTGTGTAAGATCATGATGCTTTCCTGTCGCCGCAACCCAAGTTTAGAGAAAATTTACAATTTTGTATAGTGGAAGTAAATCGTTCTACTGAGACTGACAAGAATTGGTTTTTGCTTTTAGACGCAGTAAATCGCTCGTAGTCAGTGTTCACTAAAGTCAAATTTTCGGATTGAGTTTATTCTTTTGCGAAAATTCTTGTTTAAATGAAATAAAGCCGTCAATACTGAAAAAGGATTGACAAGTATTAAGCACTGAATTTTGACTTATAAGTTTGTGACCTTTTTTAATATAATATCTACTTTTATAGGAATGTGTTTAGTCAGAAAATTAAAAGTGAAACTGAAAGTAAATGTAAAAGTTAAATATAATGAGAATCTGTAAATATATATTGTCAGAAAAGATCCCAGGAAATAAGGAAGTGTCAGAAAAAGACAAGGTGAATGAACTTGAAGAACCAGCAAGGGATAGGTTATGATATTCATGAATTTGTGAAGGAAGGAAAGGAGGCAGTAAGGAAGGAAGGGAAGAAGGAGAAGTGAAAGTTGTCTTTGCTTCAAGTTCTTTGGATTAATTAGGAGCGGACGATGTTAATTTTCTCGAAACGATTGAAGAGGCTTTCTTAGGGGGTTAGGGATTTGTGAGTAGATACCCACTTAGAGACATGATAGATGGATAATAGATATACGAAGAGAAAGATGGAAAAGGGTGGTAAGGAATGGAGAATTGAGAATCAGTGCGATTTCTCAATGTCGACATTTTATACAGGGGAGATAATATTTCTGTGATGAGAAGTGAGTGAAACATGTATAAAGGGAGAGAGAGAGAGGGGGGGGAGATATCGTAAGTAGAAAAAGTGCAAACGTAGCCAAAAATACAATGTATGTCTGTATGTATATAGATATTCAATTTATCCTCTTCTTTCAATCCCTAGTTTAAACATTACGTATCTGCGTAACTACCTATATATATATATATATATATATATATATATATATATATATATTCTCTCTTTCTCTTTCTGTCTCTCTCTATATATATTCTTTACATATCTATCCATATATGTATAAAACAATTCATAATATTCATTCATATCTAAGTATATCGAAATATATCTTTATTCATCTTTTCAAAATAAGTCTGTCCTAATTACTTTTTTTGTCTATCTATCTATCTATCTATCTATCTATCTATCTATCTATCTATTTTTTCTTTTTGTGTTTTTATAGTATTATTCACCCTATACATGGCCCAAGTGCCATTCGAGATAGAGGATTGCGTTAAGGAGGACTTTATATGGATAGGAGCAGAAGATAACGGTTAGCAGAACTCTAGATTTGAACAGGTTAACATTCTAGAGATCGGGGAAACATCCTAATGGGAGTCTATTCCACAGGTAGGGCTTTGCGGGGAGAAGCTGTTTGAGTGGAACTCGCCCACATGAATATGGAGGCTATGTGCGTCGTTTGCTAGTATGTAAATGGTCTATCCAAATTCCAATCGAATTATCCCCTACCAAAGAAAGAAAAGTTACAGAATTGTGATTTTTGATAGAATGGTGTCGGCGTGACAGTTGTCACTTAATGTACTTGTTAATCTGATTCTAATTAACTGTATATATATATATATATATATATATATATATATATATATATATATATATATATATATATCAGGATGTATATGTGTATGAGGATGTACTCAATAGTCGGTTTGACCCATTTTCCAAAATGTTAAAAATGCCCTAAATTACATCAGATTAAAACAGAAACTTTTCTTGTCAAGTCAAGAACTTCTCAGCGCACCGACACGTGTGTTTGTTGTTTGAAAGATCTTTCTCTCTCTCTCTCTCTCTCTCTCCGCACCCCATATATATATATATATATATATATATATATATATATATATATATATATATATGTATGCGTAAAGAAAGAGAGAGAGAGAAAAAGAAACAGAGAAACAGAGAGAGAGACGTTGCTAGTAGTGATAAGAGAAAATCGAAAAAGGCAGACGAGACGCAATGCTGCTACTGTTACTGCTACTGCTGCTGCTACTACCGAATTGGGTCATTCAAGTGGAAATCTAAAAAGAGCGAAAAAAATTGTTTCTTTATTATTTTATTTCTCCTGTAATTTTTCGGTTTTTTTGTCTTTTATTTTTAAAGACTTTTCTCCATTTTGTGAATTTATTTGTACTTTTGTTATATTTTTAACCATATTTTATTTATTTCATCCTTTATTCGTCATTCTTGCAATTTTCTGAGTCTTGTTTTCCAGCGCCATTTTCAAGCTATTTTTTTTCTTTCGTTTGTTTGTAATTCATATTTTTTGCTTTTCATTTTTATATCGATTTCTCTCTTACCTTTTCTTTCTTTTGTGTTTCTCTTTCACATTCTTCCTCTTTCTTATTTTTAAAATATTTTTCTTTCTCATTCCTTCCTTCTTGATTTGTTTTTGTTTCTCTTCATTTATACTTTCTTACCTCATTTCATGTATTTATTTTATTCGGCTTCTTTTCCTCTTCTTCCTATTTTTCTTTTTGTCATTCGTTTCTTTTCCATTTTATACTTCTCTACGTTAATTTCTGTTTTTCTTCATTTCTTTCTTTTCCTTCATAGAACCTCTTTTCATTACTTTTTCCTTCTTACCTTCCTTCCTTATTAATTTTTCCGTTTTCCTGATTTTCGTTCTTTCTCCTTGAAAATTCTTTTTTATTCCTTCTTTTGTTTTCAAATATTTACTTCATTCTACACAATTCTTCAAGTCTTTCCTTCACGTTTTCTTTCCGAAACCATTTTCTTTCTTCTTTAACTTCTTTTCGACTCACTTATTTTTTTAGATTTAATTTTAACAGCGATTTTTCTGAATTGTCATCTTGCTTCCCATATTATTTCACATTACAGTTTTTTTCTTGCGCATAATACGAGAAAGTTTGGATGAAAATCCAAGGCATAAGGGGGCGTATTATACGCAAATACCTGTTTTTAGAAATTTTCCTCAGCTTAAAAAAGCATCTTATTTGAAACAATAAGATTGCAAATGCACTGAGCCCAATAGATAAAAAAAAACACACACACACACAAAATAGGCAGGTGTTGATAACAATTGTTTACAAAAGGTATTTGATATGTCGGCCATATTTGTTTCTTTCTTCATTCTTAATGAAAGACACTAGTTTCTTATTTTCATAGTTTATTAATATATAGAAAGATAATAAAATCATATCAAGCAGAAAAGTATGATAGATTAAGTAAAACCTGAAAATGTATTTCCGAGTACGTCAAATTAGCGCCTTTCCTCGAAAATAAGTTTTGAAGCGGAAAAGAGAGGAAGCACGCAATAGTTAAACATCTTGTTCATTTTTAGTCTTTAATATCGTGAAAAATTAAATATTTTAGTATCACAATGAGATTTTAATGGATATTAGAGTACATCCCCCAATACATAGTGATGGTTGTAGTACGATGTCGTATTATACTCAATTATACGGGTTTTATGTATGTCGAGTGTTTAGGTTAGAAAAACACACATCTCCTGTAATACCCACAACAAAATTGGAGGACTTGCATTTGTATCCGCTATGATAAAATACAAAGAAACAACAAAAACCAAACAAATGATAATGTATTAACAAGAAAGCTATACAAGTAACAAAGACAATTATGTGTATAAAAAATGTGAAAACATTTAAAGTTCAAAGGTTGTGAAATGAATGAAAAAGTGTACGCGCGGGTGTGTATGTGTGTGTGTTGTGTGTGTCCCTACGTTTCCCAATGGGAAACAACTTTTCCACGAGAGACTTACATGTTGGCTATAAGAAGAAAAGGTAACGAGACAGTGAGAAAAAAAAACCTTAGTGTATACATATAGTTCAGAAAACGTCTCCTAGTAGCGGTTTCAGGAAAGTAAGTAAGTGAGATTAACTGCAAAATACACAAGAAAATACAGCGTTATTATTATTATTATTATTATTATTATTATTACCTGTATTATAGAAGCAGTATTAGTATTAGTCGTATTAGTAGCAGTAGTAGTTCATGCATTTTCACACTTACTGTCTGGTAGTTATTGCTGAAGAATGAGTCACAGTAAATTTCTTCAAATTTCCAATGTGTGTGTGTGTGTGCGGGGGGTAAGGGGTTAACATCTCAATCCTATCCTTATTCTGAAGCTAGTCCTGGGTATGAGGATAAACTATAACAGCAAGGCCTCTAATCAGAAATTGAAGGTCTTAAGGATCGGGGAGTCCCCTCTTAACTGCCGTTGTTCCTTGCCTACCTAGATTCGGGGTTGTAGCACCTATAAGGATCCCAGCTAGAGGTAAGTAGCGAATCCTCAAACAAAATCAAAAAACTATGAAAATATAAAAATACATTTTTATAGTAAGCATACTAGCAATACATTTTCTATAAGACCAACAATACGTATTTCTAGTAAAATAACCAAGAGTACATTTTATCTGTAGTTGGAGACATACAATTGCACTAAAAATATTTAGATTTCGCCATGAAATAACTCATAGATGTTGATATGTCGCTAAACGAAATCAATCAAACAACCAACATGAACGAACTCTTTCAAGACATTAATCTATATAGAATTCTACAAGTTCTTAAAAAAATCAAACTATATTTGAATATATAACTTCAACAAAACTACACCATAAAACACACATATTACCACCTCTAGTATGTCTACACAAACATGTATCTGTCTATATTTCTGAGGTGAGGTATTATGTATATTATTTACATTATTCAGACTATTGTCCTCATCTTTTTCGCCATATTTATCACAACGTTTCGGCCGTTGTACGCTCCGGCCTTCTTCCGGTGGTTGGAATGTCAAACGGAACCCTTTATTTCGCTCAATAGGGTAGACTGTTCTAGTTCCACGTGCCATGTTTAATGGATGTCAGTTATCAGTTATCTCCTGTTAATTTTCCTCTGAAAGTTCTCCACTGCATTAGACGGGTATTGAACTCACACTCTTTGGGTCCTGTCATTGAATCTAACTAACACCTTTATCCACTGTGCCATGTATCCTTCGAGTGCAATAGTCCGAATAATATACAAACATGTATATGCACAGAAGCTGAGTAGCATCTACCACGTATTCAATTGTGAAATCGGAAATAACATGTAACATATTTTTTATTACTTCAACCGTCATTCCTTACTTATTCAATTAATAAGGATATTCCACTCAGCTTCTTTCTAATTGTCACAATATTGTACTCTTCTAGTATAGTCAACAGTTATCCATCCCCAATATTCGTCTAATATTCACACCTCATTCAGTAACCTCTACCTTGAGTGGGACTTGGATATTGTATTGGTTGAACAATGCTTTCTTCTAAAGGCAGCCAAGTAAAAATACGACAAATTTATTATTACCGTTTTATCTTTCAGGAATAATTGACCTTGAATAAACTTGAATAAATTTCTTGAATATTCATGACGTTGAATAATCATTCGACTCTGATTGGTTCTTTTATGAGTGATTAATTGCTGCTCGATCTTGTGATCGTCACTTAAACGGTATTTGCAGACAAGTTTCGTTTTTCGTTCTGACCTTCTCGTATGGCTAAACAACTGAATGAGTTTAAGCGTCAAGTTATCGTAATTTTCAAAGAACATCTAATGCGAGGATTGACAAAATGTGTAGAAAATCGTCCTGAATTATTCGGCCATATCAGTCGTCACCAGTTCTCAAAGGTTGTCTCTCGTCTTTCGGAATTGACCGCTTTTTTTTTACTGGGCTCCCTGTAATACTGATATTTCTTCCTAACATTTTGTATGGTGGAGTGTGAAATGATAACATCTTGATTATGCCATTATTTTCACGTCGAGTTCCATACGATATCCATTTCAGTTGTTGCTCTAGTTAAAGACCTTAAGTGACGCGCTCACTGTGTTATTTAGTACAGTTCGTTGTTTGGAATTCTGTAGCATAAGCGAACGTGGTTCGAAGAAGGATAATCCTCTTGAAAACTTACAGGGTTCATGGTAATCCTCTTGAAAACTTACAGGGTTCATGGTAATCCTCTTTAAACTTACAGGGTTCATGGTAATCCTCTTGAAAACTTACAGGGTTCATGGTAATCATCTTTAAACTTACAGGGTTCATGGTAATCCTCTTTAAACTTACAGGGTTCATGGTAATCCTCTTTAAAACTTACAGGGTTCATGGTAATCATGTTCAAACATTTCCAAGCATTTTCAATGTAAGGATGGTTACAAACGTACTTAAAATGTTAATTTTCCTGTTAAAGATCTTTAATAGACTGTAATGCATATTTCTAAATAGAGTTAATTATTCTTTAATATCGAAATTTCCCACTGTTCAAATACCTATGAGGAATTTTAAATGATTGCCACACCAATTTTACACATCTATTCTGAATTCACTTGCAACGTTCTCATAAATTCCAGGAAAAATTCCGGATATTGTCTGCATGGTGAAATCCAAACAGCTTGAACAATTTCCAGTGGATCACCATCCGTCCCAATTTGCGTCTGTTTTTTTTGTTTTTTTTTAATAATTTCTAAACTAATTTCCAATATGAACTGATAATTGTGTTTCATGTCATTATTATTGTTTTTACTGATGACTTTATTTCTCAAAATATCTTTGAGTAGAAACACAATGTCGGTTAAGTCATAAGTAATTTTCATTTTGTGCAACAAATTGTAATGACTAATGTATCATTCTAACTACAAAACATATGTGGCAGTTACGTGGAATACGCTAACAGATAGATAGATAGACAGATAGATATATAGATTAGTTTAAGTCATAAGTAGTTTCTATTCTTAGCCAACCAAATGTAATGACAAATGTATCATCCTAACTACCAATGATACGATGCAGTTAAGCAGCGTATGTAAACACACACACACACATACAAAAACACCCATACCCCCACATATCTATCTATCTATCTATCTATCTATCTATCTATCTATCTATCTATATATATATGTATATATATATATATATATAGATAGATAGATAGATAGATAGATGAGGAGAGAGATTAGCTTAAGTCATGAGCAATTTCCATTCTTGACAACCATTTATAATGACGAATGTATCAGCCTAACTACCAATCATATGTGGCATTTAAATGGAGTGCACAAACATATAACAGATAGATAGATAGATAGATAGATAGATAGATAGATAGATAGATAGATAGAAAAGTTTGTGTCATAAATATTTTCC
Source organism: Acanthosepion pharaonis (assembly GCA_903632075.3). Taxonomy (NCBI): domain Eukaryota; kingdom Metazoa; phylum Mollusca; class Cephalopoda; order Sepiida; family Sepiidae; genus Acanthosepion; species Acanthosepion pharaonis. The sequence continues at coordinate 1,537,647 of CAHIKZ030003327.1, read as the reverse complement.
ATTTTGTACAATCAATTATAATGATGGATGTATCATCATAAGAAGCAAATGTGCATGGCAGTTATGAAAAAAACTCGGAGTGCACTAAGTTGTCTTAGTTTTGAACAATCGTGGCAGCATACACAGTGGATTATAGGAAAGTTGTTG
>CAHIKZ030003327.1:1475000-1532500 GCA_903632075.3 Acanthosepion pharaonis | reverse complement strand
TGCACTGTGTCCCCTCACGACGTTGGCGATCATGGCTCTCCCCAATTTCATGTCCGTTGTAGCTATAAATATATTTTCTCATTTAGTTCTTTCACCCAAACTCAATCGTATATATTATGTTATGCGTTGTTTTCCTCTATCCCTATTGCCTTCAATCTGTCCTCTGAGTATCAGATTTTCCAAGGCATCTTTCCTCATTATATGCCCCAGAAATCTCAGTTGCGTCTTCCTGATATTAAGTATAATGTTTCTTTTAATTTCTACTTTCTTTCAAACCCTGTCGTTGCTCAAATGTTCGTTTCATCGTATCCTCATCATCCTTCTGTAGAACCACGTTTCTATTGCGTTTTCAACATCTTTGAGGAGATTGTCGAGAATTCATTGCCAAATAGGAGGACAATATAACGTAAGAGTTCAACACTATCGTCTTAATTGACATAAAAAATGAAAATAACACTGACAGATATATTTAATGAAAATACTACGTGTTGTGTCTGAGATCCTCACCAAAAAATTCTGGAATTCTTTACATATCAGAATGATCTGAGTGAGTTTTCCCAGATGCCATACCTTCGTAATCACCATTAGAATCATCCAACTCTTAACGAATCCTCTGAACTGTCCTCAGATTGACACCCAAACACTCTGAAATGTTCGTATTGGAGCTTCCGGCGAGAATGCAAAGCAGTACAGTATGCCGTTTCCAAATTTCTGGTGGAGTGAATTGATCAGTGCTCCTTTTTTCACAGACGCTGCGTAACTGACCCTACTACACTATGTAGTCGACAAAATAAAAAACAAACAACGCGCATGGGCAAAACTAAAAATATTAAATGGCAAGGTCGGTGTTCCGAATATTTTATATCTTAAATTGACCTACATTTTCGTCTTTGAAAAATTGTATTAAGGACTTTCGCAATCTAGCTGTTCCTTTTGCCAAATATCACTATTGCCATAGACTAAATTTGAAAAGATATATATATATATATATATATATATATATATATATATATATATATATATATATATATATATATATCCCACCTATTTTTATTACTTCAAATGTTATTGATTTTTAAAACACTATATTATTTCGTCTACTGGCTTGAACATTCATTAAATTTTATTATAGAAAATCTGCACCTTTCGGTAAGATTCGAACCTGCGTACTTCTTTGCAGGAGAAAACTTTTGATCCCATTGCTTTGACCACTTCACTTACGAAGAGCGTTAATTTTAAGCGTCGTTCCATTTTGCCCACTAAGAATTTTTTCCTCGTCCAGACCTTTGAAAGCTTCGATCGAATGGTCAATCGCAGCAAGGCTCACAAGTCATTTTTTCTGCTTTTGAAATTAAATTAATCGTTCACTGGCCATTGGTTTAACATTGCTCGAGGAGACACATTTGTAGTGTTGAAGCATAATTGCCATTTTGTAGCGATTTTTAACATGTTTTAATATCCTAAAAAATAATATTTAGCTCTACTGTGTATTTAGTTCTACTCTTTTAAATTAAATGTTAATTACAGTGGAATTATACCCCATTTGTTCTTATTTCTCTGTCTGAATTATCAAACTTTTGGGGGGATACTCACTCCTACTTACCCATATATATATATATATATATATATATATATATATATATATATATATATATATATATATGTGTGTGTGTGTGTGTGTGTGTGTGTGTGTGTGTGTGTGTGTACATTTCTGAGTTTGAACGTTCGTTTTCGAATCTCACCATAGTCAATTTGTCAGGAAGGCGAATACATTCAAATTGTTCAAATTGTTGATCATCTAGATAACACGCTCTCTCCCAGAAACTGTAACTAAGGTGTGCTCAGCATAGTTGCAGTATAAACTACAAGATGTTGTGGGTGTTAAACGAACAGAAATATGCCTGAGCCAGCGTCTGCAATAGGGATTGGCTAGCCGCCCCAATAGAGGGCTAACCTTGAATACGAGTGGCCAGCTATGTATATATATATATATACAGTGGGGAGAAATAAATATTCGTACACATGAAAAATTGTATTTTTATAAATGTAAAAGCCTTAACTAAAACAAATTTTGATACATTTTATTAAAAATTAGCAATAAACTTAATTAATTCTTATTCTAACAGAAATTAATGCATTCTTTTTTCATTTTAACTGACGAAAAAAGTATTCGTACAAAACAAAAAAGCATATTAACTTAATTTAATACTTTGTGAAATGTCCTGTGACGTCGTCCCCTGGTCGCAGCGCCAACTGTGACGTTCTGTCCTGATCTACCACGGCACCAGTTGTGACGTCCCCAAACAGCACCAATTGTGACGTCCTCGCCGCGGCGCCAGCTGTTCGCTCCTCGCTGCTCCGTTCGGGTGTCGCTGCTCCAAACGTGACGTCCGCCTGTCGCGTCAGTCGTGTTGTCTCGTCCTGTGACGACCAACTGGCTTGGTATCGGTCGCGGCCCCCAAATGTGACGTTCTAACCTTTTGGTGATTCGGGTGGGAATCTGGTTAGATTTGATATCAGCCTCGTCGTTCCCAACTCGCTTCCAACGCCTGGTTACCAAGGTAACTGCATTGATCTCCAGTCTGCCTACCCACGTTGTGAATTGATCTTAGGCAGACGAGATCAATCAGTAGTCGGGGGGCCGTAATGCAAACTGAGTTCAACGGGGTGATACCACAAAATATGCATAAAAGAAAATAAAATGAAAACTCAAAAAGTTCAAAGTATCAAAGAAAAGGTAACAAACTTTATGTCTAGTTGTTCGATACATAGGACTGCATCTATCTCCCGACCCGTTCTGTGGATTGTGACACGTCGTTTTCCGTTAGGCAAGTTTTAACGCTTCAAGTTGTTGCTCTCTAAGAAATTGGTGTTTCGGTGTGTCTTTGGACGAAAGTCGAAAAAACTTATTTCTGTGGTCTGGACCTAAGTCGCTCTTCAAAATAATTGTTCTTGGGTTGAAGAGGAGTCCGGAATTTGCGTGACCGGGGGTAAAGAAAAGTAAATTCTCGATTTTAAAAATCTTTCAAAAGTAAAATATATTTCCCGAAACTTTATTCGACGAATATTAGCTGATTTAAATACAATTAATCTGATTTGAAAAGAATTTTATTTACTTTAAGTTTAAAATAACAAACAAATGCATTTTCAAAACAATCAGTAGCGCGATTATGTTCTTGTCAACACCTCATAAATCTCTTGACGAGTGATTTACGAAGTGTTGACATTTTTATTATTGTTCTCCGGAAACATTATCTTTGAAAACATAATTTAAGAAAATGTCAGGTGAAAGCTTTTTTATATATTTTTAAGTATTCAAAAATGTTAGTAAATGTTTTCCGTAATCTGATTTTAGGAATTTTGTATATAAAATATCTATAGTCATCACTATTATTTTCTGATTATGTCGTGTATGGTCACCATACAGAAAAATATTGGGTGTAAACGACTTCGAGATATTCAATTTCTGATTCGTAAAAATAGTTTTCATTTAATAACAATATCACTTAACCGGACTGAGATAATACAGAATTTTAAACGATTTATAATATTATAAATTATTATAATTAAAATTTTAAAATGAAAACAATTCTTGTCAAATATTCATTATTCATCGAAATAGTGTCCTTAATAAATATTATTTATAAAAGCAATTAAAAGCTTCTCTAAGTAAATACTGTCATAGTTTTATTGTATTTTTTTATTTTCCGATTTGGAGCAGATTTTCGGGAAAAGTTTAGTAGTTTAAAAATATAATTACCAAAATTTTGTAAAAAAAAAAAAAAATTCAAAAATAATTTCATTCATTTGTGAATAAGTCCAGAATGTTTCATTAAAATCCGACAATTATTTAAATTTTTCAAGAATTTTCAAATCAATGTTTTTTCATGAGAAAGAAGCGCAAAAAAGTAATCGTAAATTAACGTCGACCGCTGACGCAAAATCAAAAGATTTATAACCAAACTTTCATGCTAGAAAAGTTTTAAAAATCTTAATAAAATAATAAAAAAAAATAATTTGGTCTTTCCTCTTAATAATAACATAAAATTTTGACGATATAATTTTTTTTTATTAAGTTTGGGGCCTTTTATCACCGAGCCATATTGATATTCAACGAAAAAGTGGAGATACCTAATATAGATTCTTTTTTTGTGGATGAACGAGCAATCAGGGCACTCTTTAAATATTTTCATCTGAGTAAATTGCTTTCTCCTTCGATCAGAGTAGCATTATTTATATCAAAATTGTGGCCAGTCTCTTATATATACCTTACTGGTCTCAAAGGTTTCGGCCCATCTTCTGAATTTGAGAAAGTCACCTAAACGTGAATGTTTCGCGCCTTTTTCAACAGCTAAATTCGGCTCACACGGTATTTCTCTCCATGAAGGATTCTATCATATATTCAGGATGCAAAATAATAATAATAATGCAAATAAATAATCATAATAATAATAATCATAATAATAATGATAATCTTAATAATAATAATCCTAATAATAATAATGAAATTAACCGATTACTGCATAAAGTTTCCTTAAAATTGTGGCTTTTTTTTCTTCATCGACTTTGCTCATTATTGTTAATCTTAAAAGGCTGGTGGATTTTATATTTCAAATAAGCCCCTTTCTAATAAACCGGACGCCATACACTATGGCTTAAATTGTTTTTAGTCTCCGAGCATTGCAGGATTTAAACCAATTAATTTACTCCTGTGGGTGGCCCAAACTTCTCTGACTTTTCTGTTGTCTTACATGAACTATAGTTCTTATATTACTTTTATTTAATAATAAAAATTACAGCGAGCTTTAAGAAATATAATTATTGAATGAAAAGGACGTTGTTATAATCAAAAGACGTTATTTTTTAAGCTTTTCAAACGTTTTCATTCAGGACCGTTTTTAATGAAAACATTTATTTTGCTACAAATATTTCTACTGAGTGTTCTAAAAGTAAGATTACTTACACTCTATTCAACTTTAGTCGTAATATTTCCGTATCTTTATTTGATTTTATCATTTTCTTCGAGGATGTATCCAATGAACTTCATCAACCTATTTTAAAATAAATATTCCCTGAGACCTCGTGTTTTATTACACCTTTTATTATTGGTACCAACTGCTGCTAGTTTTATTGAAGTCCCAAATACAATGATGAGATCTGCAAATAACTGATTGAACTTATTTTACAATCTGTCGTTCTCAACTCAAGGAAAGTGACTCGTTTTGTCGATACTCCAAAACATTAACGGATTTTAGGTTTAATTGATTAACGTTAATATTGCTTAAATGTAATATATTAATTTAATATCATTCGCAATTATTATTTCTTTTATTTTAATTATGTATATTATGATTTTATTTATTTGGAGTTATATAGATATATTGTTTATTATTATTTCTCTCAACTTTTTCCCCAGCTAACTGTTTTTTCTGTATTAATATTTATTTGTTTTTGTACAACTAACCTGAAGATCGTTTCTCTTATTTTTATTTTCTGTTTTTACTTACCTAAAGTTACATTTATGAATTCATTCATCTTTTTTTTTATCAATTGTTAGTTTAGGTGTTAGTATTGTCAAAGAAGTAGTATAAATTATTTTATCGTATGTTATAAATAATGGTTTCACAATCTCCGAGTATTTTAGGCTTAAATCTCCATTTGTATTTACATTTTTTTGTTTCTGCTGTCTTTTTCTAAAATTGACAAACAATTCGATATTTTTGTCTGTTTATACACGACTATTCCCCAATCTCTCTTGCTTTCGAGTGCAATTTATCTCAGGTTTTATATATTTAAAAAAATGGATATTTCTTTTGAGCTTCTAAAATACGTAATGTATATAATGTTTACATTATATATATATTCTAAAGGTTGTCATAGCCGGGGTTGATAGTGAGAACAAAGTTCTCACTGTCTATAAAATGCTTGCGTGTCATGCGTCTCAAATAGCCTCTGACAACTAAGTCCATCTCCAGGCTGGTGAAGGAGCGAAGACGGATTTCTGGTCTCTCATTGCTAGATGCTTTGGAGAGATGGAGCTCGTCAACCCGGAAAGGCAGTCCATCTGCGAGAAGGAAATAATATTCAAGCATATCCCAGCAAATTAAAAAAAAAGGCTTCTGACAAGTCAGTCCAGCTTCAACCCAGAGAATAGATAAAGCGAAAAACTGGCGCCTCATAACCAAGTGCTCCCGGTCGATGGAGCTCAATAGCTGAGGAAGTTCATCTAGGGGAAGAAACCTCCACTGCCTTGCAGTCATATTCAAACACGGAAAATGCAATGGAATTAAATTCGGAGTCTGTTGTCTGTCAATACTAACAACTTCCCGGCATCTCCAGCACCCAAACCGTCCCCAAATGTAGTTTACTTGGATCTCTTTGTTCGTGTCATACAGTCTGAAGAGCACACGACCTCCATATATGATCACCCAGCCATACGCTCTGGAGATATCATTCCAGTCTCACCCCCAAAGGTCTAGATTTTGACCAAACATTGCGCTGCTTTATCTCATGAGAGAAACGAATGCCCACTACAATCTGTCCTTCGATGAAATGCTATTCGACTGATAATGCATTGATAGCAAATGAATATCTTACATCATTGCAAAAGTTAGTGCCCGATTAGAAAATTAAAAATAATATTTGGCATACTCACAAATACATTCATTAGTCAAATACACAATTTCCATTGTTTTTACCAACTGTCTCTTATCGTTCCTAGATTCCAGCTTGTTGATGTTATTTTCGTAGAAACTTCGTGTTTTTTGTTTGAAGAATTTTGTGAGGTACTTTTTGATTGATTGTACAGTCAACTGTTTTACCATTTAAAATGTTTTGTAGAAACCGGACCAAATAAAAATCGGAAGAGAGAATACGGTTGCTACTTGAGGATTAACTATTTCAACTCTAAGTTTCTGTAATGTCTGTTTTGTAGCATGTGGTTTTATGTTGTTGGCGATTTACCAAAATCAGCCGTGAGTTGGTCCCAGTATTTCTTTGCAGTTATTGTTTCGCCGGCTGGAAGTGGATTATTCCTTTGCAAGCCGTCCAAATGGACAACAATGACTTCATTGGAGCGAGGACTCATCGTTTTACATTCGAAAGATGTAACCATCGTACTTATCTCTTGTGGAATTTTCTTCCAGTTTCTAGATTTCCTGTTAAACCTGGTTTTCAAAAATCAAGATGCAACATTAATAGTCAACTTCTGTTATTTGAAATCTTGTTTGTTTATTGTCTTTTCTACTCAATAAGGTTTTCACAGTTTATTTTACACTCTGTAATTATTTATGTCTTAGTGACTTCATCGCCATGATTTGGGTAAAATGATTAAAAAATTAATGTTTATAGAGATTTATAAATTTAATATTTAAAAAAATGATGGCGATAGAGCCGATAAATATTGGGTACGATTTTAATTTATTTAAAAATAAATCCAGTTTTGATGTGAAACCCATTATACCCGAAGGTTTCTGTATATTTTGAAGAATGTTTTTTTACGGATTTTTTAAAAAAAATGAGCTTCCAGTGTGCAAACGTTTCGCAAAGAGATTTTCTTACAACTTTTTCTTTAATTCCAAGCTAACCTCCCCCCTAAAACTTGCCTCTCAGGCACTATATTCATTTCTTTTATTCTCCAGAAGGCTATGGGTTCACATATAACCAAATCGACGTTAGCTATAGGCGTTTGATACTTATCAGAAATAACAGTGATTGTCTTTGTCATCACAATGCTAAAATGTGACAAAATGCACCACCATATTTCTTGCATTTAAAATAGCGTCCCATATAATATAACGTCATTTCAGTTTCACAGATTAAAATTAAAATCGAAGTTAAAGCATAAAGTGGGAAATAAATCAACCTAAGTCACGGAGAATGTGATGGAGAAAGAAACAAGAAAAAGAAAAGGAATAGAAATAAAGAAAAATGAGAAGAGAAATTGAGAGTGAATAAAAGAAAGGGATACACAGATGACGAAATAAAAAGACTGAAAGAGATAAAAAGAGAGAGACAAAGTAAAAATAAAGAAGGAAAAACAGTAGAAAAAGATAGAAACTCTATAATGTCTTTTAGTTTTCCACGGCTTATCAACTCTTTGGAGGTTATTTACACACAGACAATCTTTTTTAATTTGAAATAATGTTTTGAAGGGAGGTTAATAATGATTAGTGATAAAAGTCTTACTAATTAACCTTTAGCTGGAGGGAGAAGCGTTGGATTCTTACCTTTCCCAAGAGTACTTGTGCGTAAATGAATCTAATGAACCCAACGGGAATTGGAACTCGGCTTCCTGATTAACAATTCCGAGCCATAATCCATTACACCACCCACACATCCAGGCTTACATCACCTCGTATTACCAAGGGACAGAAAAAACGAGAGAGGGAAATGAGATACAGAGAAATATAAAAATATTATTTTTTATTTCAACAACGGAGAATATTTTTCTCTTTTGACAATCAATGATACAAAATTAAGAATTTAACTTTTGGTGAATCGATACTTCTATAATGATCAATTATTTTTTTAAGCGTATTCTTATTATTGATTTTAAAAATACCAACATACTGATTGGGGTTCATTTTGTGATTTTATTCACGATTCCCCTTGGAGTGTGAAAATTCAGACTTCCCATTGAAAAATTGGCATCAGAAGATTCTTCGTTGGTGAAAGCCGGCATGGAGGCCTTTGTGTCTTCTCTTATATACCAGATAAAACTATAATCTTCTTGTTTCACACCCGTCTCTTCAGCCACTATAAGCCACAATAATCGCTTTTTCCGGTTGTAGCAATATGATAGCTCTGATCACAACAGGTGATGTTTGTGTCCTCAAGTCACTGTCCACTGATAGCGAGAGGCACCAAATAGATTCTGACATGTTTGGTTCTTGTGAATACTGATGGCTCTGTAAGAGTGTTTCAAATAAAGGTAGCCTCAATGCTTCTTCAATCAATTTGAAGTTCTATCATCTTTTGTCGATAAAGCAGAATGCTTTGCCCACAGATTCTATTCCACTTCTGTTGTAAACTCATAAGAAGTCCGTTTCCTCGATGTTCCATAATAACACCGCCCATGATTTTCGCTATCATCTCAAAATATGATCCTTCTTTACGGAATATTAACTGGCAAATATTCTCTCCAATGTTTACATTAATGGCTTTGGTACTTCTTGTTATCCGGATTGTTGAAAATCCAATCCTGTAGTTCCTGTAATTACGAACTCTGGCGAACCGTATAATCCTTTGAATTATAAACCTGTTAATCTTCTGTTTCTCCTTGATAAAGTAGTAGGGGCTCTAATCAACTCACACGTTTAGCATCTCACATTGTCTTGTTTCAGACAACCGATATGGCTTTCGTTTCTCTAGATCAACCGCCAATGTGTGAACGCTTATTGCTGAAAGTGTCTGATAAGTCTTGCTTTAGATATTTCAAAGGAGTTTGACAGGTTTTAGCATGCTGGTCTTCATCACAAGTTGACAGATTTCTGGTTGTAGTTTTGATTTGATTCAATTTTTTTATCAAACCGCGTAATGAATGTTGTTTTGAACGGCCACTCTTCTACATCTGTTTGTTTTAATGCGGGCATCCATCAGTGTGTGATTCATATACTCACTCTTTTCCTTATATTATCAGCGACTTTCACAGGGCCATCAGTTTCCAAATCGGTATCCTTGCGGATGACAAAACTATTTTCTTGTTTTAACTGAAAGCCTGATGGGTTCGGTAAAATCAAACTGGCAACTGATCTCGAAAATAATCTACAATACCTCGGACCAAAAGTAAATCGCTAATTGCTCTCTATTAATCATCTTAAAGAATATTTTCATTCCATGGGCCTGATTCTTTTAAGTCAATTGCTAAATCTGCTACTATGATTGTTGGTTCACTATATTGCGTTAGACAATTTTTCTCGGCAGAATCTGTCTTGCATATTTATAAATCCAGTATTTGTCCGTCTATCAAATATTGCTTCAAAGTCTTGTCTGGTGGATTTGAAATGAACCTCAAGATTCTTGACAAAGTCCAAAGAAGGATGATAAAAATTATCGGTTCTGAACTAGCGACTTGGTTTCAGTCAATTTCCTACCTCTGCAATGTAGATTCGTTGTGCCTCTTCTATAAATATTTTCATGGCAATTGTTTTGATGAGTTTTCCGATATGTGAACGAATAGAGTACAATTCCAGCGTTCGTAACATTTCATTTAAAAAAGGCTCAATACAGAGCAGAACAAAATATTATTTATTTTAGGGTATTAAATCAAAAACATGTTAAAATCGCTACACAATTGCAATCGTGTTTCGACGCGTATCATTGCGTCTCCTCAGGCAATTGTAAATTATAATTTGCTTTTGAAATTGAATTAATCGTTCACTAGCCAGTAATTTACAATCGCCTGAGGAAACGTTTTGATACGCGTCAAAACACAATCGCAAATATGTAGCGATTTTTAACATGTTTTGATTTAATATCCTAATATATATATATATATATATATATATATATATATATATATATATGTAATTCGTGTGAAAGCAAAATTGTCCATTTTTTAGATTAAGATTTGAACCGTCGTATCTTAGAATTGATTAAACATATCTTACTGGAATTCTCCGAGGTTTTCTAACACTATTGGACCCTACTTTGAGCAATAAGAATGTATAATTATTTTCCAAGCTTATATATATATATATATATATATATATATATATATATATATATATATATATATATATATATATATATCAGTAACGAAAATCTTGGTAATCCGTATGAATAATCCCAAGGAGGATTAAATTCGGAGAACCCAATTTAAATCAGAGCGAATTATTTAATTTAAAGGAGAAAACAGACCACTTTAAGTTTTCTTTATTTATAATTTATTTCACCAGAGATTTTATTTTTCTCTGGATCTTAAGACTTCACTTTCAAAGTTCAAAAAATTAATTTAAAATCTACACATTAGAAAAGCAGTATTAAGATTATATAAGACGAACATAGAGGTTGGTGAGGAATAGTGTGAGAGACATGGTTGAGTTTAGAGAGGGAAGTGAGAGTTTAAAAATTTACTTTTATTTTTTATTTTTATTACAATACTTAATATTGAGGAGGAGGGGGTAAGGATAAGACATTGACCTATTTAATCGGTCAACTCACCGGAAATGATTTGGGAAAAAAAGAAGAAAAGAAAAGGAGAAAAGAAAAAGTGGGGAAGTAAAGAGATAAAAAAAATAAGAGATGGACTTAGGGTTTTGGGAGGAAGGAGAAGGATAGTATTGCATTAGCAATTTAGATAAACACAGATCTTAACGTTTGAAAGTAATTTAAATTTTTAAAACTCAACAAATAAATTAGATTTAATGATTGCTAGCAATTTCAATATTTAACTTCTCCACAAATAAATTACGGATTTAATATAAACTTAATATTATATTAATAAGCACATATAAAAATAAAAAGTTAAGAATATTACTAATATATTTACGAATATATATATATATATATATATATATATATATATATATATATATATATATATATATATATATATATATATATTATAGATGGAGGTGATTTGACTTAGGGTGTACATACAACGGATTAACGTTAGGTTTTCTGTAAGTTAGGTATATGTTGTTCATTAAGTCTAGAGTTACGTCGAGGAAGTTTACCCTTTTTAATTTAGTATTGACTGTAGTTTTTAAGTTTAGTTTTCTGAATTCACTATATATTATCTTTCTAATTTTATCTATTTTAAAATTTGTGGAGCTCCTCAGTACCATGAGCCCGTCATCTCTGTACAGCCCGATGTCCTTAATGTCTAATTCACGGTGCGCGGTTAGATTGTATAGTATAAATAGACCGACAAGATCAGAAGACTCTGCAGAGTCTAAAGATCCCATGGTAATGTCAAAATTGTTATTAGTGTTTTTAATTCATTGGCCCCCATTATGGAGAGGACAGATTTTTTGCACTAACAATTATGTTCGTTTCTTCCTTAGTTAAGTCAGAATATACAGTAGCGAACACCAGGGCAGTCGTGAAGAGATGTCTTGATATTGACTGGTAGTAATTTACAATATCGAACTGTATTAGTGTGCAATCAATTGTCGATATTGGTAAACCAATTGATGACTTCTTTGGTATTAATCCAGAGTGTTAAGCCAAGACATTTTTGATATATATATATATATATATATATACTAATATTTAAAATTTACTGAAATATATATATATATATATATATACTAATATTTAAAATTTACTGAAATATATATATATATATATATACTAATATTTAAAATTTACTAATACATATATATATATATATATATACTAATATTTAAAATTTACTGAAATATATATATATATACTAATATTTAAAATTTACTAATATATATATATATATATATACTAATATTTAAAATTTACTGAAATATATATATATATACTAATATTTAAAATTTACTAATATATATATATATATATATATATATATATATATATACTAATATTTAAAATTTACTAATATATATATATATATATATATATATATATATATATATATATATATATATACTAATATTTAAAATTTACTGAAATATATATATATATATATATATATATATATATATATATATATATATATATATAGGGATCATATTCCAACTTATTCAAGACATTCGCCCTCTCTAACCTTTTTTTTCTGTCCTGGGGTATCGCGGTGCCTCACAGTTTTCACGTACGATTTCCTTCTCAAATCTTTTTTCACTGCCCTTTGGACTATCATAGGTGAAACTCGTCTCTCATGTGAAAAAGATGATCCCTCTCCCCGTTGTTACCTCCTGATCCAGTTTTCCTCTCTACTCTTCTTTCTTTTTTAAAATTATTCACTGTTTTCTTGATGATTCTTGAATGGACTTTGAAGGTGCTAGCCAGAGTATAAATGTTAATACCATTATTTTTCATCACACCATTTCTCAATTAGGAAGACAATGTGGCTGAAACAAAACAAAAACGATTTTTAACCTGTTCTCTATTTTTTGCTGAATAAGTGAATAACTCAAAAGGTTTTACAGTGATTCTTACGACAAATGGTGTCAAGATGTCTAAACGTCTTATCCGAAAACCTGCAAAAATAAACTCAATTAGTTTAGCTTTTTTTTTAAATATTAACATTTTGTGGGATGGACACTTATGCTGTTACGCCTAAGCGAAGCAGAAAAACCATTCTAGCACAAGATGCTACTGGGTGTGACAGAATTTTAAACAGGAAAAATGTCAAGGAGCGAGAACAAAAGAAGAGTAATCAAGAAGACTATTGACAGAGAATTTAAATTTTTGTAGATTAAAGATGGCTGAAAACATTGAGCCGGAAGAGAGTTCCACAAGTGAGTAGCGTGTGAAAAGAAACTCAACACAGAATTTACGATTTCATCAAGCCAACTCAGCTGTAAATTGATGAGATTTCTTTGCCAGTCTAGTACTGCACTTAAATTCAAAACTTCCAGATCTCATAGCGAAGAGCTCAGCAGAACAATTGCCGTGAAAATATTTATAGAAAAGTCATAGCGAGGCACCCTTACGTGTAGGATTGCACGTTGCCTTCCACGCATAAGCTGTGCTTCTTACTCTCTAAAACCTCTACCAGCAGTGACCATCGCGCCTTGTAGAAGGTGAATAACTTTTTAAAAATATATGAATAAACAGAAATGTTTCAATACTAGCAACGGTAAAAAGCCAAAAAGATCGGTGAATGCAATCTGACAGCAAAAACAGGAACGTTAGAAGTCAACTGCAGACAGGAGAGAAAAATAGTTTTAATTCTGCAGATGACAGTTTCAGGTTTAATCTTACTTTCAAGCAAATAACCATGTGGTACAAAATGTAGGTTTATTAATTATGGTACAATGTAATTGTGAGGTCAATATGCTGAAGCGGCTTATAAAGTATTAAACACATTGGAAACAAGGTGAACAATTAGAAAGCAGTGATAAAATAAGATCTAGACGGGATATAACTAGACGTTAACAGCGGAAGGAGAACAATCTACTTATATTGACAGAATAAAGGGCTTAGCTCAGGTTTCCGTGAGAGATACCCAGATCTAAAGAGACCTAAAGAAGTCTGGCAGGGATAACGACCAAAATGCTGTCATTACCAACAATGATAAGGAAATTCGTCTGAATATAAATAATGATATCGCTTCATCTTGGATATTCACACTATTTTTCAATGTTGTGTTACTATCAATTTCTTATATTAAATTGTGTTTCATTTATGAGATTATATTTCTTACCTGACACGATATTATTGACTTACACATATACGCGGGACGCACGCACGCACGCACGCACGCACGCACGCAAACACATACACACACGCACATGTATATATATATATATATATATATATATATATATATATATATATATATATATATATATATATATATATAAAACAATATGATGAAAGATACTCGAATTGCATAATCTAGATGTAGCCTTAAATGATATGCTTACAGTTTCTTTTCTCGCACTTCTCGATAGTGGAAATCCATGCTTTCCAGTCAAATCTGATCGTCAAATATTTAAATGCAATGGAAATCGCTATCTGCTGACTTCCTGATTATACTTCCTCTTTTATCGCTCCTTAGCAATTTCCCTGTTTCTATCTCTTACACACCCAGTAACCCCTTCCGTCTCTGTGGATTTACGGCCTTTTCTGGGGTGAACCCGTTTAAAAAATATTCTTGGGATCCTTTTTTATTGCTGCTCAATTATTGCTCTCCTCTTTCAAATGAGTCATAGTCAATAATACCAACCTCTTAAATTTCAGGCTCTAATAACTTCAGAAAACCCAAATTCAGAGTGTCATAATGAAATCAGTTTTGGCTCATCATGTATAATGGAAAATTTGGTCAGCATCCTCTGTAAAATTAAGTAAAACACTAAGCATAGAAGAACACTGGATAATCGGACGTGTAATCTGCAATGAGTGCCTCTTATAGAAATAGATGTCATGTAGAAGCCATCAATAATGGAAAAGAAATGACGGAAGATTGAACCAAACTTCATAGCAAAGCATCAGTAGCAGTTGCAGTAAAAATAAAACAGCAGTTAAAGGAGGTCAAGCGTAACAGCAACACCGGCTGCACAAGCAAGCAATAAGGACATTATATTTACTTTTCAGAGTTCTATTGCTGCATGAAACAATAGTCTAGATTTAAGGATTGTTTCCTAAATTTGGTGGCAAAATATTTGTAAATTCAATCCCTGGTACAGACACAGATTCAGTAGAACGCTTCAAAAATGAGGACGTCGGTCTAAATGTAAATGCATTAAATTACCGTAAGTATTACTATTAGAAACATTAAATGAAGTTAAATTTATTACATACATATGTGTATATCCTTAAACATTTATCGGCCTCCCTTGATTATTTTTGCCAAAAACATTGACTTAGATAATAAAATCTAACATTGTTTATCTGAAAGTAAAAGAAAGTCATATGGACATGCCGATTTTCTATTTAGCAAAGAAAGACATACACTAATG
Organism: Acanthosepion pharaonis; assembly: GCA_903632075.3. Taxonomy (NCBI): domain Eukaryota; kingdom Metazoa; phylum Mollusca; class Cephalopoda; order Sepiida; family Sepiidae; genus Acanthosepion; species Acanthosepion pharaonis. The sequence continues at coordinate 1,516,937 of CAHIKZ030003327.1, read as the reverse complement.
TATGTAAAAAACAAAAGACTATTACCTAAAAAGATTTTGACATTAAGATATCATTTCTTTGGCAAACATATCTACTAAACTAAAATAATAAACAGGACGACAGCTGTAAGTTAAATACGGCCCGAAAATTATTGTCTAGCAATGTAACGGAAAGAGAAAAAGAAATCCTTACTTCATAGAAGAAATACAATATTTGGAGAGCATCTGTCAGCGACAGCTTACAAACATAGACACAAGATTCTTCTCATTCAACAACAACAAGAACAAAAACTCTTACTGTAAATCCATTAATCTTTTTCCGTCATTCTATGAAATTTTTACAGTTATAAATTTTTTGATTTCTTTCTCTGTTTTGTTTATTTTTATCCCATGTTTCGTTTTCGTCAAGCATTTGTCGCTTTCGCTAACTTTCGAGACGACGAAGGGATCTACAGAAATCCACGAGATTCCAGTCGTTCCTCTGTGTGCTCTGAAATTTCAGCCTGTGAGCCATCGTGGCTCTCCACAACTTCCTATCCTTTGTAACATTTAACGACGTGTATCTTTTAAACCTTACTATCACTCCCAGTTCTACCATGTAATCACATCTGCTAGTCAGGTAACTAGCCCACCTATACCATTTACTTTCAATATGTCCTTGTGAGTGATTTCTTTGTGAAGTCTTCCTCCTTCCTCAGGTATCCTAAAAAATTTAGTTGTACGTTAGTTTCATTTTTCATTAAAAACTTCATTGCTTCTTCCATGATATTCTCAGCCCGCTTCTGTAGAATGATATTTCTCTTATCTCAAGACATTTCGTCATTTGCAAAGGAGTTGTCCATCATTCATTAGCATGCATATATATATATATATATATATATATATATATATATATATATATATATATATATATATATATATATCATAACAACTTAGCGCTCGTTTTTATGTTTCTCACAAAAGTCTCCTGTTTCTTGGCACTAATGCGACTTCAGATTTCGGTGTCACATTTACCATATTCAGTTAGAACACTTCACAGATGTTTAAACTCTTATATAACATCAGGATTTTTAAGAATATTTTTCTCTGTGGCACTTTTCCACTAAATATCTCTTTTTCTCTCCTACACGCTATCTGCGCCAAGTATGAGCGGTCATTGTTTTCTCAGTCTTCCTCCCTTTCAGAGCCCTCTGTAACACTTCTTCATTATTTGTTTTTACTTTTCTTTGTCTTTGTAGTACTTGTTCCTTCATCCATTTGACCAAACGATTCACGTTGACTACTCACTGTTTTCACCTGCCTCTCTTGCTTTCAATGTGCCCTGTAAGTGTTAATTTCACCAAACCTTGTTTTTATATACTTTGAAACAAGCAAATTGATATTTATACTTACGCTTGGACCACTGATGCATTTGTTGAAGTTTCGGGATTTCAATAAAAGGACCAAAAATGCTAATTCTGATTTGATGCAAAAAATATCGAAAATAAAAATGATCTTACTGTGCATGATTTTATTTTAAACCAAAAGATAGTCCTGGGTATAAAGATAAACTACATCCGGGTACAAGGTTCCTGATCGGGAGACTGGAGGTTTTGAGGAGTGTGGAACTACATTTTAACTGCTGTTGTTCCGAGGTCCACCCTGAACCAGAGTGGTAGAATCTTTTATGGCCCTACCTATGCGCAAATAGCGAACCCCCAAACACTATGAATGTATATAAATACATGTTTACAGTAAAAATAACAGCAATACATTTTTATATACATTTTATATATATATATATATATATATATATATATATTGGAAACAATAACTATTTATAATAACAATAGAAACAATAAATTCTTAAAGCAGAATTACCAACAATAAATTTTATCTGCAGGTCAAGCCATAAAACTACGTTCGAAATATTTAGATTTCGGCATTAAATAACCCATAGAGGTGTTAATATGCTGCTAAACAATTTCAACTAAACCAAAAAACAAAAGAAGCTATTTCAAACATACTGTAAATTTATTTATTTAATCAAATACCTCATTTTTGGATTTATAAATTTTCAAGAAATTTCATTTTCGAGAAAATTCCGCATACAAAGGCATGGAACTGTATTAAAGGTTCGTTTAATCTGATTAGAGATGCTATTGACATAAGGATAGCCTCTAGATGTTGAAAAACAATCATTAGGAGATTAGTCGTGTAAATGAGTAAAACTGCAATAAATATTTGATATTTGAATGATTCGATCGAAGCAACACGCCTTCTGGAGCTCCGAGTTTCAGGCAAGAAAATCACTTCCCCTTTTATTCTTTTCGCTGTTTTTATTTTTCGAAATTCGAAGAAAAATATTCCACATATACACGGATGTTTTGGTTATTTGAAAGAAATTATGTAGCACGAATTATAATATCACAGTTTCAGCTGATATTTTGTCTTCTCATCCGTTTCCAGGCATTGTGCTGATTGTCTTCGATGATCATATAAAAACTACATTTTATATCCATTTATGATACCATTTAACAGTCAATCATGAGACAATAACCAAAGGAATTTAATGACAATTGTGAGTTCAATTGTTTGTCGGTTTATTTCAGCGCGAGAAATTAGAAATATTCTAAGAACAAAATGAGAAATCCGTAGTACGTGTCTGTCGTGCAAAATACGCGAAAGAAAACATGGCCGAAACAAAAGGTACAATTTGAAAACAACTTAATCTCGACGCACAAATATTTTGTGAGACATGAGAGGGGCTGAAAAAGCCGATGGGTCGAGTGGTCGGGCTTTGTGTGTGCAGTTTCGTGGTAGTTCCACTGATTGTAATTGAAAAGACAGGGTACAACTGGTACTCCGAACAACCTTGCCTTTTATTGCTACAAAGACAATTACAGAGCAAGGCAATAAAACATTCCATATTTTCACGGGACTTGGTTTGGTGTCACTGAAGATAGGGTCTATTAGGTTCTTTATGTAGTTAATATTTTGCTATTATTTGTATGTAGCTCAAGGACACATGGCACAGTGGATAAAGGCGTTGGTTAGATCCAGTGACAGGACCCAGAGAGTGTGAGTTCAATACCCAGTTAAGGCAGTGGAGAGCTTTCAGAGGGGAAAATTAACAGGAGATAACTGATAACTGACATCCATTAAATATGGCACAATGAACTAGAACAGTCTACCCCAGTGAGCGAAATAAAGGGTTCAGTTCGACATTCCAACCACCTGAAGAAGGCCAGAGCGTACAACGACCGAAACGTTGTGATAAATATGACGAGGACAATATTCCGAATAATGTAAAAAATTGTATGTAGCTATATATCTGCGAATGTTCCCGCAAATGCCGTTCTCAACACAAGTGATAAAGCCATCTTTCATCTGTTTGTGTCAAGCCGAAATTTCGTTACTGAGCAGCAAAGAATCCTAAACGGTTTTCCGAAAGACTTCCACACCCGAACAAGTTACCAGCCGTGTGGTACGCTTTTGCAAATATTGCCTTTTGAAAAACTTACCTTAATATCGAGCAATTTAAGTAAATTGAAATCAGTATGTGGAGATGTTACGAAATTTTATGGAACCAAAAATAATAAAAAAAACAAACAAATGAAACAAAACTGGTAATTAAGGCGTATGGTTTGAACAGGATGGAACCCCCGCGCACACAACGAGAAATTTAATGGAGCTTTTGAGTGAGCTGACATCTGCTATATTTTGGAGGGCCTGCATAAAGGATTATTTTCTCTGGGATTACCTAAATGTTGAGACCTTCAAACATCGACGAACAACAATTGATGATTGAAGCTGCTCTACGCCAAGCAATAACAGGAATATTTCTGTAAAGAAGCCGTCAAATACTGGAAGACTTTAGAAATCGGCTACAATTGTATATGAAGGCCAGGACGAAGGTGATCATGGCTCTCCGAAAATTCCTCTTAATAAATTTTATTTTTTCGTTATTTCTCCAAAACTCTGTTCGCTATCAATTTATCGAAACATACCAAGTTTTTATGCGTTGTTTTCATCTGCTTCACTTACCATCAAACTGTCCAGTGAATATGAAATTTTTGAAGCGCTCTTTCCACATTATGTATACTAGAATAGTCTCTTCCCGATGTTAAGTATAAGTTTCTTATTTGTGTCCATTTTCTCTACAGCTTAGTCCTTACTCACATGTTCAGTCCATGGTGTCCTCAGCATCCTTCTGGAGAACCACATTTCTGTTGCTTCAAGCCTATTCTTAAACTTTGAGGAGATTGTCCAGGATTCACTGCCATATAGGAGAACAGATATCACGTGAGAATTTAGTACTCTTTTCCTTGTTTCTAACGAACTTTTTCTCAATACATTGCTTAGCTTTTGAAATGCATCTTTCGCTCTCCCAATACATCTTCGAATTTCAGTGTTGCACTTCCAGATATTTCAATTTCTATACTTGTTGATTTGAATTCCTACTTTGGGTTCATTCTTTTGTGAACAGACATACATTATATCTTCTTGCAGTTGATCCTTTTGTTTAACCCTTTCCTTTCGTTTTTTCTTCATTATATTCTGTAGGAGTTTTCGTAGTTTTCTTTTCGTGTCTGCTATCAAAACTATGTCATCTGCATATCTTATGTTGCTAAGGTTGTGGCTGCCAATAATGAATGCTCGTAGGAATCACTTTACTGTGAAGATTGAATAAATCCGGAGAGAAGACACATCCTTGTCTTAAACACTTTCTATTTTCGTATATCTGCTGTATCGATTTTAAATGATTTTTCTAAAAATATTCTCTCGGTTGGCTTTTTCGATCCATAAAAGTGGGGGGTTATTGACGTGCTCTGTATTTCCTAAACCGTTAACCATTTCTCAAATCTGAAAAAAAAACAGTAAAAATCAGTAAAGCGTTTTTCTCCCTATCGTAGTGCTTCTATTTTTATATGTGTTGGAACTCATCAAAATGATGACATTATCAACTGGAAATCCAATATTTTCCAGCGATAAGAGCAAAAAATGAACGGAAGCGAATCTTATTAAATAATCTTCAAACACTGTTTTATTTTAAGTGAAATATAGATTAGGCTATTATTGTCTTCAAAGACATGGAAAAAATTGCTGTCGAAGAATTGGTACTTTACTCTTAATAAATAATATTCTGAATGCAGATATACACGCACAAACACAATATATATAAACATACTGCATAAACTTATAAATATTTAGGGGAGGAGTGCTTAATAACGGAAATAGAGGTTGTATACATTTGAATCAAAATTATTCTTCAGACCATATATGCAAGTGATTAAATCTAATTGTATAAGCGTAAGAAAAAGCAAAAAGTGAATTTCTCGGGGGCTATACAAAAAAGATAACGTTTGGAGACATTTAGTGTATATGAGTTGTTATTGTTGAAGCCAAGACAGTAAAATAAAATATATAGCAGCGCCACATGTATAAAAAGTGAATTTTAGAAATACATACATGCATATATATATATATATATATATATATATATATATATATATATATATATATATATATATATGTGTGTGTGTGTGTGTGTGTGTGTGTGTGTGTGTGTGTAAAGTTATCTCATAGTGAGTGTTATTGTTAATGAAATAGTGGTCAATGTAATATAACAGAGGTATTAAGTATCTATTAATAGGTATACATTTTTCTCGCCGGTAACGCGACTCGGAGTTTCATATATATATATATATATATATATATATATGGCTCAAGAGATACTCAAGTAGAAGACATTACATATCTCTGATATCGACATAAAGAAACTACTCAAGTGTGTCTGCCGGGAACAGGTTTTATTTAGTAAAATTTCAATCTCTAGGCCGGTATATATTAATTTTACAGTTGAAATATGTGAAAATGTTATACGTATATATATATATATATATATATATATATATATATATATATATATATATATATATGTGTGTGTGTTAAAAATATATTTATAACATATGCTATATTTCAACAGTAAAATCAATATCTACCTGCCTAGAGATTGGAATTTTACTAAATAAAATACTAATCCCGGCAGACACACTTTTATTAGTTTCTTTAGTCGGTAGAGTAATTATTATATATATATATATATATATATATATATATATATATATATATATATATATATATATGATAAAATAAAATCATAAGGTATGCTATATTTATATTAAAATGGTTGATATAAGAGATATATAATGTCTTCTACTTGGAGTGGTTCTTGAGTCTTGTACTGTATGATCATTTCGTATTAAAAAAATTAAATTGTTATTTCTTTGAAAAAATCGACATTGAAAATTAAGATTGTTATTGAGGTTGCATGAGACAAATGACATCTAAATTTTGATGTTAAAAATGTTAGCTAAATTTTGATGTTATAATGTCCCTCTATAATATTATATGGTTGTGATTATAATTCACTACATAGCATTAATAAAGAAGATATAAATATTTAGGCTACGGACGTTGATTCAGGAATAAATCTATATTTGAGTATATGACGGGATACATGCTGTTATCTCAATAGAAACATATATCTATTTTTATTATGGATATAAAACGTATTCGGATAAATGTGGATTTAATATATCTATTGACGTATTCGTGAAGAAAATACTATATATATATATATATATATATATATATATATATATATATATATATATATATATATATATATATATATATAGTACAGGTGATAGGTTTATTTGCGTGCTTGTAGATAAAAAAAAATATGTTCAGTCAGAGAACGAGACACATGCACACACGCATTCACTCGACACTCATGCACCTACATACAAAGCCGAACATTAATACACGCATGCACGCACGCATGCACGCACACTCACACACGTGTGTATATATATAATATATATATATATATATATATATATATATATATATATATATATATACTATTATATGCATATACATAGACAAATACACATACGCTCGCTCACACATATTTTCTGTTATGTGGCAATATGTATATACATACGTTAGACCAACACACATATTAAAGCAAGAGCGTGTCACTGGATACGCTACCATAAATATACACTATCATTTATATATACACTTGTTAGAATTGTATACTTACGCACACAAACACACACACGCATATATATATATATATATATATATATATATATATATATATATTCGATATATATATATATATATGTCCATACGTACAGACTGTACATTTATGCACGCATTATATATATATATATATATATATATATATATATATGTGTGTGTGTGTGTGTGTGCGTGTTGTGTTGTGTGTGTGTGTGTGTGTGTGAGTGAATGAGAGACAGTACGAATAGACGTTCTTATGTAGGCACGTATTAATGATGTGTGTGCTTGGATATAAGTAAGGACTCGTGTATAAACACATATAACCAAAGTGATAAAAAATGAAAAATCTGTTGTGTTTCCAGCTTAAAAAAGTGGGCAATTTTTTTCTCTCTGCGAAACTCATCTGGTGTTTTTCCCAAGCTTCTGACGAAGGAGGAGTTGCTTGTGCAAACATCTTTTGACGACCAAAAGGTTTTTCGCCGATATTCACTTGATACACTTCTCGCGAAAACCCAAAAATCTCATCAAAATGCAAACACCGCCTTCATCATTTTTTTGTTCATTTCTTTCATTCAGTTTTTCATTTTTCCTTTCCTTCTTTCCTTCTTTTTCTCTTTCTTCATTCCACTCACTTCTTTCGAGCAAACTTTTATTTTACTTTCACTTTTCTTTTAAATCTTATTCTTATTCCTCTTTCTTTCTTTAATTTCTTTCATATTATATTACATTATCTATCTATCTATCTATCTATCTATCTATCTATCTATCTATCTATCTATCTATCTATCCTTCTTTCTTTCTTTCATATGCACGCACACATACACTCACATACTTTGTGTCCCGCTCCTGTGTTACTTTCATTTTCATATTGAACGGATACCGTGCGACTTGTTTTTTTTACAGCCTATCAACACTTTGCAGGTTATTTTAAGTCAGAAAATAATTTTCGATTCTAAGAAATTATTTTGGGAAATTTTAGTGATACACATCTTACTAATTAACCCATATATGTAGGGAGAATAGGTGGATTTAAACCTCTCGCAAGGCTATTTGTGCGTAGTGAATACAATAATGCTGATTGTAATTGGGATTCGGCTAGCCATTTTCCAATTCTGTGCCGTTATCCATTTCACCATCGGCACGTCGAAGCTTATAGAATCTTATACTCCAAAGCGGTCACCCATATAGATACTGACCAGGCTCAACGTTACTTATCTTCGGTGATCGTACGAGAAGCAGGTGCCAATCAAAAATAAATATGGCAAAAGGTTGAGGTCAAAGCCTGAGCCAAACGCATACGTGAGGAAATTATTCAAACCTTTCTCTGCATTTTCATCTTGGGGCGTCTCAAACTATAAGGATTTAATTCTAGCCTCTTTTCACTTGGTTCATAGAGTTCCGGCCCAAGAAAATCCTTCATGAGAGGCATCGAAAAAACACCAGATGAGTTTCACAGAGACAATCAAATATTCCACCATGTTTTTCACCGGACCATACTTTTTTCTTCAACAAACAAGCAATACATTTTAATTCTAATCAAACTTCCGTCTGAAAATATTGTCAACATATTTGAAGTACATGCGGAGCATCATGATGTTCTTTTTATATTTGGAGTTTGAGTCAGCCAACGAGACTTAAAAGTCACGTTTAGACACACCCTCAATCAAAGCCCGTCACCATATCGTGTAAGTTTGTCTGTGCTGCGTGTGCTCAGTATGCCTTTATAAAACAAGGATCGGTATATTGGAATTCGCATATTTCTGCACCAGCATCACCATATTGGCGTGTTTCACTCTCAATATTATTATTATTATTAATAATAATAATAATAATAATAATTCAGTCATAGAAGGCCATAAAACCATTCTTCTGTAGGACTTTACTATTCATTCTGACAAACATATAAAAGACAATATAATAGAGTAATTATAAACAACAACCAATGAATACCTTCTCATAGATATGGCAGTGATATCAGAAAAATAAATATATTAAAAAAGGTTTAATAAAATTCACCGCAAGCAAGTCTGTAAAGCCACTAAAACACTATTGATGACTGGGTGTGAAAGAATAAGAACCTAGAAGCATTACTGAGGAGCAAGAACAATAGAAGAGTAATCAGGAATATAGTAGATAACGATGTACATTGCATTTAAATTTTTGAAGATCAGACTTTTCTGAAAAGCAAAACACCAGAAGAGATTTCCACAAGTGAGAAGTGCGCGGAAAGAAACTTAGTATAGAACCTACGGTTACATCTTTGATAAATGAACTCTAAACAAATGAGACTGTCGTAAGCTATAATTTACTACAAATATTCACTTCTATTTCTTTAGTAGTTTAGTCTTTGAGCATTAGTTTTAGTCACCAGCTGTATCGACTACTATTTATATAGTGGAGATTTGCATATAAATACACCATTCTCCCCGAGTTCTTTTGTTTTGACAATGTAAATTTGGAATACTTTATTTCAGCAAAAGAAAAGGGATGTAGTTTCAAAAAACAACTTAACCAAGTTAATTATTCTTTCTTTTTTATTTAGTGTACGATACCGAGGCATTTAGGTCTTTAGAGCACCTTAGAGGATTTGGCGTGTGGCGCGAGGAGGATATTTTTGCACTGCTTGTGTGAAGGAGGTGACAACTTCCTGGTTCAGCACCTTCAGTCAAATTACTGGACACTGGTTGTGATAGAGTATGTCCTGATTTTGCTATGTTATTTCAATCCGAATGCGATATAGGGTTATTAGAGTCTATTGTCACTGCTTCAGGGTCAGAGATTGTCGTTCCCTCCCCATCAGGAGCGAGGTGACGTAGAGAAACAGTACTTTCTTTCCTATTTGGTAAACTAACAAGTACTCAATCGGCATTTAACTGAATCAGCTCAATTACTCGCAGCGTAAGTTCATACTTGATGTTCTGAACGTAATTTGTCACGAGCTCTTTCCCAGGAATCGTCAACCCGGAAGAGACACAGATCTTCTGGGGGTAGAATAATAAAACTTCCGTTCCTGAGGAGTACGGTTCGTGGCTGTACGTAGTAAGAAACGAATAGAGTGGAGAGCGTCAGATAAAACGGTTCCCATTGATGCATAGGCAAACCTCTCGATTTTAAGTCCAACTGATCGTCCGCTACAGAGTTCCGTTCAACCTTTCCACTTGACCGTTTCCCTATGGATTGTATGTAGTAGATCTAACGGTAGCTATTCCTTTCTCTTGAAAAATCTCCTTAACTCCTCCGACATAAAACTAGGTCCTCTATTAGGGTGTATGTAACTTGGCATAAGGGAGAAAAGAGAAAAAAGAAAAGAATAAACCATTAACTATCTTTCGGAGATATCGTTTGGTTTTGGGAAGAGACCACCTGTTTTATGTCCAGACCTGGCCATGGTAAAAAAATAACATCGGTCAGTATGTTTTTCTTGATAGCTTCTTCTCGCCTTAAGTATTTCTCGCTTTTAATTTTCACGCAAACTCTAAATTGTGTCACATATGGCACACACGTTACATTTTTCAGTTATTCTTTTTATTTCCTCTGATAAGTAACTCAACGTTTCGACCAGATAAAATGCATTATTCTTGATATTCCAGGATGACATGAATTATTTTCTTCACGAGGCATTTTACTGTGGCTTTGGAAATTCACTGTAGCCCAGTAGTTAACGCGACCATAACGGGTAATGCAGCAGAGAAATTATTAATTTTTAAACGACAGATTTTAACGAAATGACTTTCCTTCTTGCAATTGTAGCAACTTGTTCCTCCAATCGGACACTTACTTCTAGGATATCCTTATTTTTTCTGTCCCATGAGTCTGTCTATCAAGATCCAGAATTTTAGATTTTAAAACCCTCTCCATGTTTATATACGATGCATAAAATAGTAGAGAATAGAATGTTCGTAAACTCTAATTAGCTACAAGTAATTACAATTATTTCTCTCGTAGTTTAGTCTTCAAGGATTAGTTTTAGTCAAAAGCGGTCTCCTCTGCTATTTATATGATAGACATCTGCATTGGAATACAACAGGAACCTCGTTGCTAATTTATTACTCTGCTTAAATACATAAGGTCCGTGTACCATAGCAAAAACCCCACCCGAAAAATTATCATGAAACAGTTACCCAGAAAAGGCACAGAGAATTAATTTTAAGGCGGTGGGAAAAGTGAATGATGCCAAGACACCTAGTAAGGATTAATAATATTTTTGATTCTTTGGATTTTATCCAGAATCTCAAGGTAAATAGCAGGTGCACTGGGCCATATGTGGCAACACAATTCCAAGCAAGGGTGAATGGCAGACTTATAGCTATGTTAGATAGATTCTGGAGAGAAAAATTGTCTAGCAAGACACAGTGAACCAAATTTCTTAGCAAGCAAACTGATTCAATATACTTTTTCTGTTTCATTTCAACCGAGAATGTTATGCCGTGAAGGCAAAATGAGTCACTGTACAGGAGGTTAACATCAACCATCATGATGCAAGGTAGAAAGATGTCTCTCCTATTATTAATAGAGAGTAGTTTTCTTTTGGAGGCGTTAAAGAAAACAAGCCATTGTTTGCCCCAGTTAACAACAGACGGTAGCTTTTTTTTAAAGATCAGCCGCGAATATTACCTCATCCATGTGATCAGACTTACTATCAAGACAGGATGAAATGGTTGCGTCATCAGCATAGATACTAAGTTGGGATCTGATACTATCTGGAAAGTCACTTATGAAATTAAGAACAAAATAGGAGCAAGAATGAAGCACTGGGATACACCTGAATTAGTATGAAAAAATCTAGAAGAGTTATCGGTTAGGACAACTTTCATTTGAAAAGATCCTCTGATGTTAGATGCTTACCTATTTCAGCGATGATTACGACTTCTAGCAGTTTACCAAAAAGAGGTAGAAGGCTAATAGGCCGATAATCGAAGGGTCGAACGGTTCACCTGGTTTCTTAAGGACTGGTTCAAAAGATGAGGATTTACAACAAGCAAGAAAGGCAGAGAGAACGAGGCACTTATACAGTCTAGAAGCGAAAATAGGAACCAGTTCGGGAATACATTTCTTAAGAACTATTACAGGTCCATATGCATTTTGGGGATCTAGATTAGAGATGATGGCAGAAAACCTGGAACAGAGACTCAGTTTTAAGTGGAACATCAATCAAGGATTCTTCGGATGAGTCAAGGTTAGAATTTAAAGAGAATTTACGGGTGAGAAATTCTGCTTTATCAGCAGAAGATATTAACACCTCAAATTGAATGATGAGTGGAGGAATAGAAAACTTACTCTTATTTAATACATTATTACAGGTCCGTCGGTAATCACTAGAGTTAAAGTTGTTAGATACAATATGGTGCCTAATTCTATCAATAAAGACATTAGCTAGTTCAAGGATACGTTTATATTTATTAAGTGCGGCGGGGGTTAGGGTTAGCATGATTAACCAATGAAAAACAACACATAAATAAAAATGCCAGGATTTCTTTTTTTTTCTGTATCTCATTTTGTAAAGAAACTTTAATAAAAGTGAAAATTTGATTGTCACACTGGTATAGCTGGAAAAAGTTATTTCTGTGGGGGGCTATAGCTGCTAAATAATGCGGTGTGAACCATGGAGAAGATTAGGTTTTCAAGTAGAAGGAATAAAAACATCATTGCCGGTTTTGACACAAGACGAAAAATCAGTGGCACAATTCTCAATAGAAAAACTATAGAATATTGATTCAATGGCGTTTAGAAGAAGGTTAAGAAAATGAATCCCAATCAGCACACTGGTAATGGAATGATGTTTTGTGAATGGGAGGTCCTTATCTAATAGATGATTGAAACGCTATATGAATAGATACAAAGAGGAGAGTGTTGCGAAGTTCAATGAGAGGTAGGAGAGGAAGTAAGACATAAATCAAGTAAGGAAGTATGTTGATCAGATATACAATGGAAACGAATAGAGAAATACACGATTTGAGTAAAGGGTTGAGCAACGAAAAAATTAAAAGTCTGGATACAGGCAACATCAGAAATAAAATTAAAATTAAAATTAAAATATGCAGATTCAAATAAAAAAAAACACAAAGATGTTAGCAGATGGATGAAGAGAGTGTTTCTATACTGTGATATATTGTAGTCGTGAGAAGAGGCGGGGCGATAAACGAAAAAGTGATTGCTAACAGAGAGTAATAACGAAAGTAGAAAGCATATGAAACAGTTGTCTGGTGATTCGAGTGACAATTCCCTTGCCAATGGAAGTTTATCCCGGATGTAAACACTGTGGCCATGAATATGAATGTTAGAATTTCTTAGGCAAAGAGAAAAACAGTCTGGAAAAGAGAATTCATTGGTAGTAATGGAGGAATTTAAGTTGGTTTCACAAAGTGCGAAGATATCTGGCAAATATTTCAAGAGAAAGGAATCTACACTGCAGAAGATAAAACGGATACCAGGAATATTATAGAAAGAATCGTTGAGGTGAGTAGGTGATTTTTTATATTAATTTTCTTGTATTAATTTTTATTGTATTTGTCATTAGGAGATTTGGTTTCGATGATGAAGAAGAAAAAGGCCAACATAATTATCACTATCTGCCGTCAATAGTAATGCAAATTAAGCCAGAACATAGCTGAGACTAAAGCATGTGACCTCAAAGTTGCTAACCGGTAATACATGTAGGGAGACCTACTTATATATGACATGGCACTACAAATGCCCTGATATTATGCAATTGCTTATCAGAGAATCCTCTGTAAACGTTAGGAAAGAGTTCGGGCTCTTTTGTACCAGTCGGATGCAGCAGCCAGCAAATTGCAAAGCCGATATGCATATAATAAAATGTCGAAGCCATTGATTAGACAGATCACCAAAAAGTTCAATAAGCAGGAAACGAGTGCGGATCGAGCGATGGGTGAACCTATCTACTCCTTTTAAACTAATCACATCTCAGGTGAGAGGGTGATTTTATCGAGACACCAACATTAAATATTAACTTAGTATAAGTTCTAATGTCACCTTTTGAAGGCATCAAAATTTACAAGCCATTTCCTGCTCCAGTTAACCACCTACTGGAGGTACATTTCTAGAGCAGCGGTCAAGTTATCTTTGTCCGCTCTGACGCAATCAACAAGCCTGATTATTGTGTTTAGCATGAAACAGTCTGTGGCCTCTGCGTGTTGATTTCAACGTTCACATTTATATATATATATATAATTATAAATATATATATATATATATATATATATATATATATATATATATATATATATATATATATATATATATATATATATATATATATATATATGGCTTAGCAAGCTTGTCCCACTAAATCAATTACAAATGAGTAATGAGTTCGATCTTAAATTGGTACTCCATGCTTTCGGGTTTGTACACATATGAGCAATAATTAGTAAATTATTATATATACGTGCGTGTGTGTCTGTGTGTGAGTGTAGTTTGTTAACCTTAGATACACACACACACACACACACATTTAATAAACTTTATAAATCGTGATGTATTTGCGTCTTCAGGTCATCCACGTCACTGCAAAGGGGAGTTACGTACACGAAGCTTTTCATATGCCCCACTGAGGAAGAAGTCACTTAGCTTGAGGTCTGAAGACCTAGGTGACCATCGCAGTAACATGCGATCCATCTGTGCGGAACATCTGGTTTATCTGTCAGGCAGAGTGGTGTTCAGATACCGTCTAACTTTAAGACACCTGTCAGGTGGTACCCGATTCCTGTTGGAAAATGAAGTTTAAAGACTCCTCTACATGCAATTTTTCAATCAACCATTTTTGAATCATGGTAAGGTACGCTTCACCGTTTATTGTTCCTTCTTCAAAGAAGAAGATTGGTCCATACACCCGTTTCTTTGACATAGCACAGAACACGTTTATATTAGGGGAATCTCGCTCAAGAGTTACATGAGAGAGTTCCCTATATGCGTGTGTTATGATTGTGAATTTTTTTCACTTACATTGCTAAAAAACAAGCCGGCCATCAAAGCCGATTTCCAACATCTCTATCGTTTCTGTACAAAATTCACGTAAGTTAATTAAAATTAAATTACATGTTACTGCAGAAAAAAATCACTATAATTTTCCCTGACGAGATTTTATAGCTTTTCATTTTAGAAATTCATCCTCAATATCTCTCAACTAAAAACATACAAAACATGGGTAATTCTGATGATCCCATCTTTCTCCAGGACCACACTTTCTCGCCTTTATCTAAAAACTTTCTCTTCCTCTACTTTAGTTCATTTTTTCCCTCTACCGACCAATGTTTCTCTGTCATTTTTCACACAGTCTCCAACAGATGCAAAGGCACTTGATCAAGTAAAGTCCATTTCGGAAGCTCACCGATAGCCGTGATTGTCTGTAAAACCCATTCGACGCTTAGCCTCGTTTTCTCTTCGCAAATTTTGTTGTTTTAGTGTTGTTAATATTTTTTGCGTACGATCGAATTACATTTGGTCAGAGAAAACTCAATATTTTCATTTCTAGCAAATCTTTTACACCCGCAAATCAAAACACGACTAAAATTAAATACTTATGTTAGAAATTATTGTGTGTTTATTGTGAAAACGGCAACCAGGTTATATCTACAAGAATATGCAACAGAAACAGACGAATCTTAATTCACTCACTCACTCACTCACTCACTCACTCACTCACACACGCACACATACACACACATATATATGTGTGTATGTTTGTGTGCATGTGATTCAATGTACATAGATGTTTGTTCATGTGTCGGTGTGTGTTAAGAAAATGCAAGCACATACATTATTTAAATAAATCGTAGATAAATGTATATATTGTAAATATATAAATCCTTCTATAAATTTATAGACGTTTTAACTTTTATCTCTCTGTATATATATATATATATATATATATATATATATATATATATATATGTGTGTGTGTGTGTGTGTGTGTGTGTACTATTTTTATATACTAGCAGGCTTCGTCCACTCATCGCTCCGAAAAGTAAGATATATTCACTACTTTAAATCTTTGAAACAAAATTTTTAAGGATCATGTCATTCATAAATTGACTGGTTATAGTTAAGGAAAGTTTTACAAATAGATGCCAACTTGTTGAAAGCCAGGTAAAATGCAAATTTCAAACACTTTTCTACACTATATAAGACAATATTCCTAAACAGAACTATTTTTGATATGAATATCAAAACAGTCCTTGAATAAAAAATCATTAATGAAGGACACTTAATTAATGAAATAACCTTTTTTAAAATCAATGTGCAAATTAGTTAAACCTGAAGACTGATATTGACTAGAGGTAGATAACATATAATACAAGTATATTTTAGTGCATATACCCCAGCTTTTAATCCGACCTTGTGTCACATCTCATTCTCGTGGGGGAATGAGTAAACACCGCATAAACCCCAGCTTGGGTTGGTATACACATTCAGATGCTTGCCGCTCACGGGGATCCGTCCCTACGCTGGTAGTATCACAGCTATAGCTAGCTTGGACCGGCTCTGACCAGCTAAGAACAGCTATGGTTAGCTTAGATCACCTCTGACAAGCCATGCCCAGCCTAGACCAGCGACCCGAGTGAAGACACTCGGGTCCCCACGTTAAAAACTGATCTTATGTCACAACCTAACTCAGTGGGGAGTCAAGAAAATACAAACCCTTCTCTTGAGGGGTTTGTCACACATCTATTTATCATCTTCCAGATGCATCTTTGGGCAGAGTGCACTCGGGGGCGACTCCATCAAAAGATTGCAACTGAGGAAAATCATACTGAGTGGTGCCCTGCTCTGTGGAACAGTTGCCCAAGGCCGCGTCCTCTCATTGCAACGGAGACAGGGATCGGTGCTCGCACCGAGGTCAGCGTAACAGACGGTTGCATGGTTTCGGGCAATTTTTATTCTTAACCCGAGTGTACGCGCTCAGTTCCCCACCTCAAAAACTGACATTGTTTCACAACTCATATTAGTGGTAAATACCTGGTTTTTAACACATCTATTTATCATCCCTCAATTGCGTCTGTCTTTAGGCAGTGTGCTCTCTGGAACGGCTCCGTCAAAGGACAGAGCGACAGCTGAGGAAAATTAAACTGAGAGCTGCTCACCCGTGGGGAACAGCTTCCCGAGGCTGCGCCCTCTCATTGCACCAGAGAGATGGATAAATGCTCGCACCGAGGAGAACGCAACCGACGGCTGCAGGCAATTTTTGTTCCTAGCCCGGGTGTACGCGCTCGGACTCCCCATATTAAACCAACCTTGTGTCACATTCTGGCCTCGTTGGGTGGGGGTTGAGTAAATACAAATTACTCTATCGAGTAATTTGTTACACGGTTATTTATCCCTGACCTCGTGGGGAGTGAGTAAATAAAATTATTCTAAAATAGTTTGTAACACGTTTATTTATCATCTCTTAGTTGTCTCTCTGTCTTTGGGCTCAGTGCACTCAGAGGCGGCTGTAATGATTGTCAAAATTAATACATAGGAGAGACCTCGAGGAATGTATATAAATGGTGAATTTAATTAAACGTTTATATGCACACCAAAGAGAATTTTTACAAAACAACACACAAAATGCGTTAGTCGCTCTGTATAATGAATCTGATTATAATTTCGATTAAAAAAATGTTTATCTGATTAAAAAAAAGGCTATCTATGAGGGCGAACATTTATGCACTGATTGCTAAAATCGTACACGTTAAATTTGCATCCAGAATCCTGCAACATTTCACCTTTCTTGGAATAGTTCTTACAATGTGGGATATTTACACAACAATAATGATAAAGACAAAAAAAAGTGCACAATTCAACAAAAATACACTAAAAATCTGCTAGGTACAGTTGCACCGTGAACGTGACACAAATAATAAAAAGCAAAACAAGAAAACAATCAACAAACCACCTGAAGAAATTAAACCTACGTGAAACTTCCGAATAAAGAACACGTGTTCTTTAAACGGCAATTGCTTGTAAAACAATATAATATACCAAGCCACTGTAAAATCAGCAGAAAACGACGAATAAAATATACATAGGAATAAGTGAAGGACCCTGGAAACAAAGAAACTACGCACACAAAACATCCTTTATAAAATAGTAAATACGCGAACAGCACAATGTTCTAGAAGCATGTCTGGGAGATTAAAACAAAAAGTAGATCAAACCAAAATATCATGGAAAATAAGAAAAAGAACATTAGCCTACAAAAATGAATCAAAATCATTAAATTCAGTCTGGAGGAAAAAATAGCTTTCCAAATCAAAACAAGTTAATAAATAAACGGTCATAACTCATTTCAAAATGTTGACACAAAAACAAATTTTTACTACGTTACTTAAAAAACGAAAACTGAAAACAAACATGAACAAAGGAAAATAAATAAATAAAAAAGTAAAATAATTGAACCCAAACAAATAAATAAGCAAATGTACTAAGTAATAAGCAAATTAACAAATTACATTCACCAAAATAACCATTAAAATAATACAATAGATTACCCACAAAGCAATAGAATACCAATGATGCATCACTGACCTGTATATATAAAATATCGAGCAAAAACACAATGCACATGCCCTAAACATTGCATTTAACATGATGCAAATAGTCACCTCTAAGTGTTGACTTCAATCTCCACTAACAGAGCTATTAAATATATACTAGTGAATATACATAATATCCTATTGTCGGCAACACGACCCGGAGTTTCCTGTGTATAAGCAATCTTCAGATGCAGCATACTCACTAACCGTTAGGCGTTATGATTCGCGTTCTCGCGGTGTTAATTTAAAAATGGTGTGTTAAGATTTATTTTTTTTTTTAAAGCGTTTCACCCCAATGGTGATTTAAGACTCATTCGTTTCATTATTGTTGTCTAAAATATTAGAATTAATTATTTATAATTTATATCTGTAAAAATCTTAAGTTCGAAAGAGACGAAAAATTAAAATTAAAAAAAAAAATATTTTGAGTATTTTCTTAAAATTTGAATTCACGTAAAAAACCCTATGTACCAAGGGGGATAACTGCCTTTTTCATAAAAATCGTCATTCGTTGTAATAGAAATAATTGATGCTTATTGAAATATATAATTAAAGTAATGTCTTATGAAATAAACTTAGGTCTCTTTCTTTCTCTCTCTCTCTTTCTCTCTCTCTCTCTCTCTCTCTCTCTCTATATATATATATATATATATATATATATATATTGTGTGTATATGTGTGTGTGTATCAAGCGAACGGTGCATATCTGGAATTCGTAGCTGGTCGAGGCAAACATTGGTATGGCTACGTGTTAAGTGTTACTTCGTATATAAATATTTCTGTATGGATGTTATCGTAGACTAAATGTAAATATTATTTATAATCTGTTAAATTACGTTTCCCCTAAGAACACAAATGACTACGTAGCGGCTTCAAGACCGTTTTCTTAAAGTTATTCGGCGTCTTTGAGCTTTCTCAAGCGCTTGTTTCATCGCATTGGGGGATTCGTTTTATGTACTAACATTAGTGGTCCAGACACAATATGCCCAGACTTTGTTTCATTATGCCTAATGCTGCCTGAAGGCTATCACTACACTAACTATATATATATATATATATATATATATATATATATATATATATATATATATATATATTTTATATATATATATATATATATATATAAGACAAGATTAATAACTATTATCCGACGTCCTTTGAAGAACTTTATCAAGGCGAATCTCTCTCTCTCTCTCTCTCTCTATATATATATATATATATATATATATATATATATATATATCAGTGGTGACTCTAGGTCATCAAGGTTTGGCGAGATCATTACAATTACATTACTTTAAGTAAAATATATAATTAAAAAAAAAACAAACTGTAGCCAGATATATATTTTGGGAAAAAATAACTTGTGCGTTAAATTTCGAGTGTGTTTGTATATATGTCTATGTGCTAGTGTGTTTATGTATTTCTCTGTCTGAATTTTTAGCTTAATTTATTGGTACGGTTTTGGGTTAGTAATCGTGGCTTCTGAGTGCTATAGTTCCTCAACACTCATCATTTTCAGTCACAGTCCTCACCCCACCCTACAGTCTACAGTTTGATTCTTGCCGACTTGAGGTCGGGCTAAATTCAATTTGCCTTTCTTCAATTGTTACACTATCCTAAAAAAAAAAAGAAACATGGTACGGAAAAAATTATTTAAAATGGACATTGGAAAGGATTAAATTGAAATAAAAATAAAAAATGTGTTCTTCGAAATACAGGGCATACGTGTCATTAGATATTCTTAAAAGATTATTTATGGGAATACATTTCCTATTAAGATTTTCTCCAGCTCAAATAAGGCTAAGACATATGCAGCCTGACTGGCTTAATTCTATTTTATTTTATTTTACATAGTTTCTTTCTTTGTTCTTTTTATTCTTTCTACATTATTATGTACAATATCACTGTAATGTATTTCGTTCAGTTAATATTTTGAATTATAGATCCAGCTGATGTCAGTAATGAAAATAACGCACTACGAAAGATCTTTGTTGCTTTGAAATAGATATACTTGAATGTTGATTCACTTGAGCTAAGCCTGACAAAGCCGACTCAGAGTCGTCATGGACACACACACACACATACACACACACACACACACACACACACACACACACACACACACACACATATATATATATATATATATATAGACAGTGCTCTTCGAAAGCAATTGAATTTAATATATATATATATATATATATATATATATATATATATATATATATATATAATATATATATTATTATGATAACATTTAAAAAATATATCTTTTTCCAGGTAATCAACAAATATTAAACAATATATTAATTTAGAAAAAAAACATTTATTAGATCAATTACAAGCACTTTCAAAAAAAAAAAGTTATCAAGCTGGAATAAACATATTAATAAAATATTAAGATTTGAAAAAGTAAGTGAACCCTTCCATTTAATATTTGGTAACTGATCCTCTTGAGGTTACAACGTCAACCAGTCTTTTTCTATAATTTAAAGAATTCTCTTGCAGTTGCGAATGCCGATGTTTGGCCATTCTTCTTGGTAAAACTCAAAACCTTTGGCAAAGCGTTTGAGATCATCCATGTAAAGGAGGTGATTGAATACTTTCTTGTTTAGTTTTAAGCCATAGATATTATTGTTTAATTCATGCGTAAGGGGGATTAAGGATATACAAGACAGAAGGGGTGACAGAAAGTCTCCTTGAAAAATTCCTCGTTGTATATTCAATCGGTTGTAGATGACAGTGTCTCTGTTGTGATTTAGGTATAATGTAGTTTTCTCCATTCCCATGATCTTTTTAAAAACATCACAGAGAAACCTTTGTACATTTCCAAAGTTTTAAGTGTCCAAGATTGTGGCACACTCTCAAAACCTTTACGGTAATCTACCCATGCTCTGCTAAGATTTCTACATCGTCTCCTGCAATTTTGTAAGATTTTTTAATCAGTAGTTGATCTTTTCAACCATATGAACTTCTCCGGCATCCCTTCTGTTCTAGTTGAAAAATGTTTGTTTCAAGAAAAGAGTGAGTGCGCTTCGTCAGGACAGTCGTGATCAATTTATACTCGTGAACACAAATATTATTGCCCTATAATTTTTTGGGACGTCTGTTTCACTTGCTTTTGGCATGAAATATGTAACATCTTCAGTGATCCTATCCGGGATTTCACTGGGATTATTAATAAGCACTAAGAGTTTGTGCAAGGCGTTTATGAATTGACGAGAAATGATAGGGCCAGAAATTGGGCACCTCGTCATTTCCTGGGGATTTCTATTTTGGGGATTTCGTTAGAGCTTGCCTAATATTATTTATGGTTATATTTTCCCACCCTTGTTGAGCTTTATCCAGCATTCGTTCTTCACGTTGGATCCATTCTGCATTGGGATTATAATCATTTGGGATACTCCAAATATTCTCCCAAAATTTCTGCAACTTGTCAATAGATGGTGATTTTTTTTTATTTTGGCGATAGAGCCTCCAACGTTTTTTGTATCGTCTTGTTTTCTGTGCCTTTAACTGTATTTCTCTTTTAGCAACAATCACCACCATCATCATTGTTGCATTTCTTTTGGTTTCTCTTTCTTCTTCCTGTTATCTATCTATCTATCTATCTATCTATCTATCTATCTGATACTAAATGTCTGTGCATCGTGCGTATGTTATGATCTAAGTTTCTTTCCACCTCTCTTTTTCTACCTCTTCCTTTTTCCACCTCTCTCTTTTTGCGTCTTCCTTTTTCCACCTCTCTCTTTCCATCGCTTTACAATTGCGTGTGCTTATTTATATCTCTGCTTTCTTTAAACATGCAATATTTTGAATATTAAAAAAAAAATTAAATAAAATAAAAATTATATATATATATATATATATATATATATATATTGCCATAAAATCATATATTTTCAATTGAATATGATTTAAAATATTTTCGTATATTAAAAATATATTTATTTCTGATTTTTAACGAAACATTGTAAGTGAATAAAAAAAGATTTAAAAATGCGTGTTGTTTATGCAGTAAATATTATTTATTTCAACTTTCTTTTATGTTGAAATCTGCTTCACTGTTTTTATAATTTGAACTGTCAGCGACGCAATCGATTACAGTTCATCTAGTCCGTAATAAGAGTCTAAACAATCCAATGTTTTGCCCGAATCGAGGACAGAATCTTGAAGGCATAGGCTACCAGGGATCCCTCAATTGGTCTATTAGAAACTTTTCAAATTAAACGACTGGCTCCAAACACAACTAAAACTTTTGATGTCTTCATGTACCATATTTGTGAGATTTCGACTTCAACATTCTTGTATTTTGATAATTTTCTGAAGATCTTCAAGGATAGATTCGAATCTACAGGAACTACTATGTCAATAAGAAAGCACATTCTGTTTTTGTTGTGTTTGATCCTTATGTCTTGGCGATTAGCATTGATTGTTCCTTCTGTGTGTAAAGTCCATTAAAATTGTTACAGGTTCTCTATTTGTAACCGGATCTGGGTGGTGTTCATACCAATTACATACTATTTCCTTCCTGTAAAAATTGCATGTTTCCAGTGCAGACGTTGGCCCACCCTGTCATTCCAGTTTTTATATTCGGCCGATGCTAATGTAGTGCAAGCTGATACAGGGTGGTCAATTGTTTGTGAATATTCATCACAGAATCTGAATTTGGGCTTAGCACAATTTTTCAGTATGTATGCTTGATAATTTCTAATTAGTAAACATTGGTCCTGTGGGCCAGAAATAAAACTTTCGGTTTCAGCTTTTAATCCTGCATGACGGAGCCACTGATGGGTAAGGAGTTTGTCTACATCAGCTTGTTTCGTACAGGCAGAGTATTGTCCATGAAGAGACTTATCTTTCCATCATTCCTGCATTTAGTTTTGCCTTTATTATTATTATTATTATTATTATTATTATTATTAATGTGCCATGTTTTGTATCCTGTAGAGCCGGGCCTAAACTGTGGTCCTTTGACCCTATAGGAGAATTGTCATTTAATTGATAGCACTTTTCTTAGTATATGGGATATTCCTAGTAGGTCGAACTTTTGGGCAACTTGTATGTTGATGTTACCTGAGACACTGTTAGTAAAATTGTCCATTCCTTTTCTCACCTTAGCTCTGATTACTATTGGCACAGTCTCAGTTTTCTTTCCCCACATCATGTTAATCTCGATATCTAGGTCCTTGCTTTTGGAAAAAAAATTCGATATTATTATGATTATTGTTGTTATCTTATCTGAACTCGATTCTTTATACTGTTTAGAAATAAAAGAAAATATCTCAACCACAAGACTCGACTTAATGTACTTTAAGATGGAAATATATTCTGCCTTAACCTAGAAAAAATACCTTAAAATCTTTTAGCTTTTCTGATCCATCTGCGTCCTGAATTCCCCTTATACTAACCACTGAACAAATCCCGCTGGCCATTATTTTTGGTAATCGTTGAGAAGGGACAGTAAATACCACGCCACTTCATCATAAACACCTTTATTTGGCTACATCTGCCGATGATATAGTCGAAAGTGACGTTTTGCTCGGGGCGACCTTTACGATATACCAAAACCCTTAACACATCGTTTATTTGTTATGGTAGGAATATTCGCCAGCCTACAGAGCAGAATCGGAATTGCTGGAATAGTGTATATTCAAGCAATTGTGTATGCCTTCGCTTGTATGCGTGTGGAATATATTTATCACATTTCTTTTAAAGGATTAAATAACACGCACATATATTCTTACAGCATTTTCCTTTTCTTGGCAGTTCTTCTATTACCACAATGTGAAATATTTAATAACAAAATAGATAGATATATAACCAAAACTAAAAAAAATACACGAAATTAAATTGGGTGGACTATATAAACAAACACATATTAAAAATAAAATTAAAAAAAAAATGAACCTTTCTGAATGCAATCTCCTTCGTGCATATGAGTAGTTGTTTTAACATAAACAGTACCATAGTTTGATGAAGTCCTAAATGACAAAACGTGTCACACGAAAAAAAAGTCATCACTTTGACATTAATTTTCCTAAGGCTGATGCATAGATAAGTTCCGATCATAGAAAAAGATATATACAGATATTATACAATTTTTTGTTTCTGTACTTAATACTGTTTATATAAATAATGTTTTACTAAATAGTGAGAATTAAATATTTCACATACCTTTGAGTAAAACTAAATCATTCCCCCTCTACCTCTCTCTCTCTCTCTCTCTCTCTCTCACACACACATACACACACTCTCTCTCACACACAAACACACTCTCTCTATCTCTCTCTCTATATATGTATATGTGTGTGTGCGCGCACGTGCGTGTGTGTTCAGATGATCAATAAAGGAATGAAACTGCCTGTCATTATGTAGTCGGATGGAAGTTTCCCTACAAAGAAATAATGTCTTTATTAATAAGAAGACTTGAAATTAATGACGGCTACAGTCCACCCTCGTAATTTTTCACATTTGTTTCATGAATTCTCCTCGTAATAGACTACAAATACAAATCAATTTCTTTTCCTAATATCGGAAAGATTTCTGTTAGAAGATCTTTTTGCAATATATTTCTTTATATATGTAATCATTAAAATGTATTAAACTATTTTGATATATTGCTTTTTAAATTTTCCATTCATATCACAACGCCCATTTCATAATCCTCTCCATTTTTGAGCATCAGGAGTTGTTTATCCTTCGTTTCCTGTTTCTGATTCTTTCTGGTTCTTCTGAAGTTTATTTCAACTCTACATATATTGACATCTCCGCCTGAAACTAAAAAAAAATATTTACTATTTATTTACATTTTTCCTCAGTGGGACTAGATTTGACTATATTCCAGTTCAAACTCCTCCCCAAATTTGGACATTTTATTTCTTGTTTAAGATAGATATTCCGGTTCCTTCTAAAGTCTACTGCAAACCTATACATCTAATCTCCCCACCTGGAAGGTTGAACCTTTATTTACTATATATTTAAATTTTTTCTTCAGTCGGAATAGACAGATTAATCTCTCGTCCGGTTCACACTCCTCCACAGTCTTTTGAACAGGAGCAAAAGTTTATCCTTTGTTTCCTCATTAGGACTGGGTTTCCGGTTCCATGTAAAGTTTTTTCCTTCCGTTTCACTTCTGATGGCTCCTTGCATCTTGCTGGCATTATCACCTTACTTGGGGGTTGGGGTTGCTGCTTACTATGTAACCATCTACCTCAAGAGTCTGTACGGCGTGAATTGTAAAAAAGAAAGAACTATTTATACTCGTTTAGCGAGAGTAGACCCTTAAGGTGATGCGTACATAGATATATACAAACATACATAAACACACGAACAGAACACACACACACACACACACACACACACGCCCTCATACATGTGTGTGTGTGTGTGTGTGTGTGTGTGTGTGTGTGTGTGTGTGTGTGTGTGTGTGTGTGTGTTGTTTGTATTTATACAGGCACACACGTATATGTCCGTTTTATTTGCATAATTTAGGGCTGGAGTGTGTTTCTATATGAAATAAAAAATTCTTTCCAGTCGGCGTATCGCATATCCGTTTTAAAACAAACAGAATGAGGAGACATGAACTAAATCCTGGGAGTAATGAAACATATTTCGACACGTTATATGGCCTATGATTATTTACTATCCGTTAAGGAAACATAAATATAAAATATGAGTTGACTTTGAATATGAACATTCTCTGTTTACGACATGCAGTGCTACGACTGCAAGGTAATTTGTTTGGTTTAACGTCCCCTATCATTATTATAAAGCTTTTGTGACACCAGAGTTAGTACTAGTGTATCATGGTTTCTATCAAGAAGATTTCAATAATCAACTCATAATTTTTGAACGATGGATAGGTAGATAGATAGACATGAACAGCTTTATATAGATAGATAGATAGATAGATAGATAGATAGGCATGAGCAGACTTAGATAGATAAATAGATAGATAGGCATGAGCAGCCTTAGATAGATAAATAGATAGATAGGCATGAGCATTCTTACATAGATAGATAGATAGATAGATAGATAGAAATGAACCACCTAAAATAGAAAGGAACAAAGCGAGATAAGTATTGATGAATAGATTTATATACAAGGTGGTTGCAAAGGATCTCCCTGTTTAACGTGTTATTAACTTGATTAATTCTTGGTCGATTTTAATAAAAGATGCTTAAAAGCATAATGGTAGAAATACATGATAGTACTCACATTCTACGTGTTGTTCATTTTTTCCCAATTTGGATGTTGAAGGACGACTGGTTCTCTTGATATCAACCACAGATCCCATACACATCGGATTGGAATGATAATTTCCGATTGTTTTGGCATCTACTGGGGTACAAGGTCAATGAACACTACACCACCATCTCTGCACTCGTTCCGCGAACTGTCACACTTCGTGACGGGAGAGTAGCTGTCTGTACGCGCCAGCAGTTGTGTCATTCTGGACTACACTTGTCCTGTTAAAATAAAAGCAGAAATGAGAAATTTTACCACTTTCAGGATCACAACATATTTTGTTTCATGAAAATGTGATATTAACAAAAGCTATGAGTAATTTTAAGGAAGGAGTCTTGTTCCCATTCTCTATATGAACAGACTGAAATAGATATATATAGATATACAGACAGACAGACAGACAGGTAGATATGAACAAAGAGAGAGAGAGATACATAGATAGATACTGTTGTAGCATACCTACTGATGATAATGGATATGTTTCCATTTACATAAATACAATAGTAAATTCTGTATGTTGGTAGGCAGTTGGAGATTCGTCTCCAGCTGTGCTTGTCAAACTATCTGCCCCCGGGAAGAGAGGATCTCCAGACGAGGCTATGTCGAAGAGCAGACTCTCGGCTCGGGAAACAGCTACCCGGCTCCGGGGTCTACGAGGAATTTTTGACCGAGCCTACGATACGCCACATTTAATTCGTCCTTGTGCCACATCTGACCGCGTTGGGCGGCTGCTAAATATCCTGCAGTTGGAGATTCATCGCGGAATTCACTTGACTGGCTTTTAGCAGTTGACTACTAATTCTACGTGCCGCTAGTGAATCTTATATGTGTTATTCTTCTCCTAAGTATTATCGTTCATTAGCAGACTTCGAACCTTCGCTAGGTTACAACATTTAAAACATTTGGATAATTTTTATGTTATTAATCGCCCTAAGGTTTCAGCTCATATGAGCCATCATCAAAGTGGTTATATGGACATGGCAACAGAGATGTTTACCATCACAGGTGACATCCTGTTCTGTTTACATAGAAGAAATTCAGTAATGTATGCATAGCTATCCATTACTGATTTTTTTTCTTTTTGCGTTTAAATGCTACAGCTGACAGTTATGCTTTAGCTTTCATTAGTAATGGATAGCTGCACATTGTTCTTGCCTTACAAGTTGCACCTGTGATGATGATCTCATAAAGAGATGGAAAGTACTTGGGAAATAAAAATGATTCTCACTGTTGCAGTGAATTTCTTGCCTTATTCAATTGTAATGTACGGAAAAATATTCGTGAATATGAAGGATTATGAACAAAATAAGCAGACATAATGTTTGTCATTTATTCAATCAGATATATATATATATATATATATATATATATATATATACAAAAATAGAAAAAGAGAGAGAAAGATCACTGAACAGATCTACTCTTTCGATAAATTTGTGAAACGATACTTTTAAATATTTGCTCTGCTGAAATTTTATGGTGTGTGTGTAGCATCGCGGCTATCAGTTCGGAATGCGAAATCTGCGAGGTGTGTTCGAATTCCAACCGAGGCTGTTATCTTCACTTTCGCACCAATAGCCTTGGGATCACCTTCTTCTTCTTCTTCTTCTTCTTCTTCTTCTTCTTCTTCTTCTTCTTCTTCTTCTACGGAATTTTTAAGCTAAATAGCCGTATAGAATGGACTATAGCTCCTTAGCTGGGAACCGGTCTAAAAGAAGAACATCACTGAAATTAAGATCAACTGAACGTCAGACTAAAACACATATATCATCTACATTCGACTGAAACCACAGCATTGACCCGTAGTTTATTTGGGTAGTGGCCTTATTCTCGACAGAGAGTCTTCGAGATAGTGAAAGCCGGAATATATGATCTCAATTCGATTCTTTCAATATCGTCGATTAATTTTCCAGTCACAGTAAACGATTTTATTCTAAATGAGGCTCCATGAATTGTATGTTTATGTTAACTCCTGACCTCACGTTGAAATCATATATAAACTATAGCGTCATGATGTCGAAAAGAATATTCGAGATTGTCCAGCAGGAAAAAGGGCCCATCAGTCACAATAGAACAATTCAATGACAACGATCTCCTATCATTTCAAAGTGTCATGGTTCCCTGATCAGTTGTGTTCTGCACGAAACCGAGATGATGAAAGTTAATTTCATGTCCGAGAAACTCAGAACAACCGTGATTCGACTGAGGAACTTTACAGAAAAAAAAACCCAAAACAGTCCACATACCATCAAGAGCCCTGAAGTGGCCATTCCTGTTTCACTATCAAATGACTGAATTTTGACCAAACGGCGTTACCTTTCTCTTGCGACATAAACGGATGCCTACGACTTATTAACGTAAATATGAAATTCTGTTTTCATTTCATATTTCAATCCCTTAAATCATATTTCAGTTTCTATTTATGAATAAAGTTTGTTCATGACAATCTAATCAAACAATAAAGATGAGGATATTATTTAAGATAATTCATGGAATAGTTTCAAAATAGGAATTACGATAAGTGTGCATCCAGAAATGTTATTGTGTCGACAAAACTTAAGATGCCATTATAAATAACCAACGATAACATATTTTAGAATTGAGACAAAACCGGAGAAAGTTCCGCAAAAAAATATCTTCAATTCCAAAAAATCGAAAGTGAGGCTAATAGCAGGAATAAATGGTCGGGAACTGGCAATGGATCATTTGAAAACTTTGGAAAATCTCAGAAAGGGAATCATTTTCTGCATTTGTTCTATTTACTTGTCTGTTCAGATGGGTCATTCCAAATAAATTCGTGTCTTCTTCTTTGACGCCAATCCGAAACAGATGTCTGTACTGATTCCACTTTGTCTTCCGCTCTGTTCTGTCAAGCGTAGAGACGGTAAAAAGAAAAGTCCATGACATAAAACGGGTATATATGCCACTGCTCTGAATAGGAGAACGGTAGAGAAATGTCGAATGAGGCAAGAATAAACAAAAGTAGGGAAAATTTATCCTTCTTCTTCTCCTTTATTTCTTCACCTTCTTCTTCTTCTTCTTCTTATTATTATTATTATTATTATTATTATTATTAGAAGCATTTTGTTTGGAAAGACATTAAAAATGAGGTAACGCCGTTCTTTTTTGCTTAGAGAAAGAGTAATAAAAGTGCCAGTCAGATAAAGTCTTCGAGATTCTTTATATAAGTTCATCTTTCGTCTCTTCCCTCTGGATTTTAAGGGTCGAAATTATGCCCAACCAATTAACACCAGAGATGCAATACACCAATAAAAACATCTACACACACACACACACATATATATATATATATATATATATATATATATATATATATATATATATATATATATATATATATAGGTAAAGGTAGGTGTATATATATATATATATATATATACACTATTTTGTAAGATTCACTATGGTAATTATTTCCTTACAACCGAATCTGGCTAGAAGATTCGGCACCACACTGACGAATTTTGAGGATTTATGTTCATTCTTCGACTCGCAAGGATAGTGCACGTCTGTTGGCGTTGTATACCTTGAATTTCGAATTGTCTTTCCTAAAACGCAAATTCGCTTCTTGCCTGTTTTTGAAGAAGAAAATGGAAGAGGAGGGGGAAGATAAGAAGAGGAGGTGACAAAACTCTTCTTCCGATTACTACTCACAAACATTGTCACTATCATAAACACATCTGTACTAAACTTAGCGCTTACGAACGAGATATTTAACAAGAACAACATATTCTGGCGCAAGTGCAGTGTTAGTGAGTCACGTTGAAAAAATCGAGATATGATATTGCTCTGCTAACCATCGACTGGAATTAATTCTTCTTTGTGTAATAACTCTCAATTGAAAAGTATTTTCAAACAGGATGTTATTCGTCCAGCTACTCAACATTAGAACTGCTATGGCATTTGCAATATATCTACATCTTTAACGACTTTACACTTGTTTACTTAATAGCAGCATACTTATATAATCTGCTTTAGATTCTTAAGACAGCAAATACTGCGGTCAGAAAATGTTTTTCATTTCTATGCCAAATTCTTTATTTAGCACGCATTTATTTTTATATGAGTTTCTCATATCTTGAAAGTTTACAAGTTTCTAAGCTATTCTTCATCCAGTACAAGGCCCAAGACCCACCCAAGGTAGGATTTAACTAAATAAGGTTATTTCATGGATGTAAGAAGAGGAGTTAAGAAGTTCATATTATGAGGACATGTAGGATTGATAACGGGTGACCCTGGACTTAAAGAGGTAACGAATTTAGTGATAAGGAAGCATTATCTCAGGAGTCTGCTCCAAAGTCATCGGTTCTTGAGAAAAAGTAGTCGGAATGAACCTTTACTGTTATCAATTGAATATAAAGAGAATGAGGATGGTTTCAGCTTTTTGTGTATCTGGCATAATTGGTCTTAGCTATAAAGATTTGAATTTGTCGAATGTAGTTAGTCAAAACATTTCCCATTCGAAATAGCGATAGGTTAGTGAGAGGCTTGCAAGGTTTCCGTTTGAGATTTCCTAGAACTATACAGGGAAATACGCGTTCTAATAAAAAAAAGTATCGTGATGTTGCTATGGTAACAGAACTAAAGCACCCAGAGTGGAACTGCTTGGCACAGATTGACCTTGAACTCACTCGCGCATGCACACTAAGTTATAACCTTCTCGCTCACTTTCGTTGTTTATAGCAGTGCTTTGAATTAAAGTGTGTTGGGGTTAGTCCGTCTCAACATATCACAGAGGAATAATCAGCTACTATGGCTTGTGCAGCAGTTTTCAGTCAAGGACAACATTTCTCAGGTTTAACAGCTACCATATTCCCCCATATCTCGACCCACATGACGTTTTTGTCTTCAAAAATCAAATCCCACATGAATAAGATTTCAAGATGTCAAGGAAGTTCAAGAGAATGCGACGAAGTTCGTTATCCACACAAAAGAGGTCTAGGAATCCTTCCATCAATAGAAACGACTTTGATTAAAATGTATGATCTCGGAAGCGGACGACTACGGAAGAAATTAAAGGAAGAATTGATAAGTGTTGTAGCTTTCTTTTTATAGCCCCAGTACCATACTCTTTGATCAGACTTCGTATATACAAAAATAAATTATCCATTTCAGTATGCAAAAGAAAAAGGAATGATAACATATATCTGGGGATCTTTCATGTGCTATTTTCCCTCCAGATGAGCGATTATAGCTCTCCACAACTTTCTGTATTTTGTTGCTCTGACATCATTATAATCCCTATTTGTCTTTTTTATGCGATCCATTTACACAAATTCCTTAAGTAGCTTACTCGCTGTTTGCCCTGCTTCTATTGTCCTTAATATGTCATGGGTATGCTAACTTCTCCAAGTTCTCTTTCTGCATTATGTGTCCCTGAAATACGAATTATCTGTGATTGTAAATATAAATTTCCTAACCTATTCTGAGAGATAAAATCATAAAATCACCTCCCGCCCTAACATTTATAGGAAAATTGAATAAAGCAGACGTTTGTTGACTCACTCTCTATCTCTTTTTAATCCCAATTCCACTGATTTCTGATTTCTTTTCACTGTTCGAAAGCAAAGGCAGTTGTCTTTTTGCTATTCCTTTTCTTCGAGCGAATATCCTTATCTTTATTGTGATAACAAATTTTACGAGTCTAAGAAGAAAGAATCACTTAATCATGTGTTTTTGTTTTACTCCATTTCAAATAAATTACCTAAGTTGACAGGCTTATTTTCGCCTAAGTAAAGCTGTTTTGGGCCCTAGAAATGTTTATGAAACTTTTCAAAGGAAAGGAGCAACTGTGCTGAAGTAAAAAAAAAAAAGAAGACTTTTAATCTGCCACTTGATTTTTGATTCTTCTCTTTTTGGGATCTTACACATGATCTTTTTGATACCCTCCCTCAAATGTCTTTGTTTGTTTAACTCTCCAAGATGGCATTCTCCTTACTCTCCTTTTCGAGGTCAAAATTCAAATTCCATGCTTACCGACCTCGTCTTTTATTTGTTTCTCATCTTATTTTTTTTTTCTGAGAAATAATTTTATAAAATTTTGTTTAATATGTCGTGGCTTTGGGTTGACTCTTTTTAATTTTTACTTTTTCTTCTCAAGTGCTTTCTTTTTCTTCCTTATTTTCTACAGCCATTTCGAGTGTTTCGGTTGTCTGCCTCAAGAGTGTGTACAACCGTTAGATAATAAGCGAAATCATCCGAGGATTCATTGAAAACATCAATCCTTAATGAAAGGATTCTTATCATTAGCTTTATTGCGCATACAAGAGGAGAACATTTACAATCATTGTATTGATTAGATCGATTATTTTTTACAAATATTCAGTTTAATTTTGAAAAATAATTTATTTTAATCCTAATTTTTAATTGCCTTTTACATCAACGTTATTCGGCCCGTTAATCGCAGGTGATATCCCATCTCCTATGCGATTTCCATTTTTTGTATCATTTCACCCCCAGCAAGGCAATAAACGCCACTAAGTGGTAAGGGTCTACTGAAAGTGACAGAAACAGAAAGGAAAATAAAATACAATTATATTTAAAATAATTCCTAATACTATGCTTGCTAGCTGTTGTAAATAGACGGCCAATTAAAGTTTCAATATAAATCAACTAAAAAATTAAAATGTTTAATATTTACTATTCAAATTTCAAAATTAAAAATGGGTGTTAATAATTCATTTAAAAATAAATATAGAATACCCCAACTGCATTCTATGTATAAAAATAAACCCCCAAAATGTGGCCATTTACCAAGTAATTTCTTATAGATTCGATCATAAATTACTAATATTTATATATCACTGAACCATGTAAAGGTTTATAAATCCGATAATAATAATAATAATAATAATAATAATGGCGATTACCTATTCTAATAACCTATTCTACTATAATAATCACCCATCTAATCAGCTATTCTACATCGATGATATCAAGGTCTTTGTCAAAGACGAAAATGAGTTGAGGGGGTCTCCTCAATACAGTAAAATATTTCAGTGATGACAGCCGTATGTATTTCAGATTAGATAAATATTGAAAAATGACATTCAAGTAAAGAAGATTTACAGAAACACACTCAATAGATTTAGATTTTGTCAGAAATATTACTAAACTGGAACAAGAAGAAGCCTATAAATACCTCGGAATTAGCGAATGATATGATATACAGCATACCCGAATGAAGGAGAAGGTAAGAAAAGAATAATACAGGTGTGTGCGTCTGGTGTCAAATACCGAGTTGAATTCACAAAACAGAATATCAGCCATAAACACTTTGACTGTCCCTGTGGTGAAAATAGAGTTTCAACATCTTTAACTGGACCATAGCTGACATTAAACGAATGGACGCCAAAAACCGGAAGCTTCTCACTTGCCAGCACAGGCATCATCCTGGGGCTGATGTTGATCGTATGTATGTGACCAGCTCCGAAGGAAGTAGAAGATTAGTGCAACTATAATTGTCTTACAAAACCACAACAATTGATCTTCAAGGGTAGCTGGAAACTAAAGAATAAGGGAGGATGATTTGATTCAAAGAACATGAAAGAAGTAAGAAACTTTATTCAATAATAAAGGAAGCAAACAATTTCAAAAGGGAGTTTCAAGTGAATAAAGAAATGAAAGCAAACTCTAATACACCTACTGTTGCTGTAAAGAAGAACAACAACAACAAAAAAGCCAACGCAATGTAACAGATGCAGAAACGATGGCAAGATAAGCTCTTCATGTTCAATATTCTGCTAGTACCAAACAAACTAATGTAGACAAACCCAGTACCTATCAGTGGTTATGTAGTGCAGCGTTAAAGGCTGAAATCGAAGGCGTTATTCTTGCTGCACTGAATCAAGGCTTACTAACTAGAACTTACCAAGCACATATACTGAAAAATTGTGTTAGCCCAAAATACAGATTCTGTGATAAATGTTTAGAAACGATTGACCAGCGTGTATCAGGTTGAATAGTGTCAATGAATATAAAACTCGGCATGATAAAATAGGCCTATATCTGCAATGAGAAGATATGCAAGAAGGAAAGTGCAATAAACTTGTATGAACATCACCCAGATTCGATTATAGAGATAGGACCTGTAACAATTTCATGGGATTTTACAATAAACACAGGCAGAACAATCAAAGCTAATCGCCCGAATATCGTGATCAAATACTACAAAAACAGAATGCACTTCCTTATTACATAGCAGTCCATGAACCTTTGAAGAACTACAAAAACCTATCAAAATAATGATAATCTTCAAGAAACTATCAAAATACAAAGATCTGGACATTGAAATTTAAAAAGAAATGTGGCACATGAGGACATCAATAATTCCATTTGTAGATGGAGCACTCGGATTTATTGGAAAACGTTTCGATAGACTCATTGAATGGATTTCTGGTAGCTCATGCCTTACAAACTGCAAAAAAACAAATGTACTCAGAAGTACAACTCAAACCTGCTGAAGAGTTTATCTATGTAAAATGTGTGTGATCTTAAGTTTTGTTTTTAACTTTTTTACAAAAACGATCAGTGGAAAACGTCATGTAGACATTTCTGAAATTAGGTCTCTAGTTGGGACCCGGAAGGAAATGTGTAAATAACAGAAAGCAAAGGAAGAAATAATAAAAATTATAATAATCAGAACTTAAGGGTTGAGACTGGAGAGTTTATTGTTACTTCAAAAGACCAGGGCCTGTTTACATTCATCTACTAAGCTAATATTTCGAATAATAGTACGGAACTAAAATATAGGTTCAGTGACCAATACATTGATAGTATTGATCTCGGGATGCTCAAAAATCACATCCAATCAGTATAACAACCGTCACGACAGAGTAGGTCAGTATCTGTATTGGAAGACCTGTCATCACTACGGGATAAAAACAGTCGCGAACTGGTTTGAACATCGTCTTGAATCTGTTATTGAGGGAGCAGATGCGAGCATCCTCTGGGATTTTTGTCAACACAAACAATATAAGAAAATTGTCCAGACATTATTATCAGAGAGCGAAAAGAAAAGAGTTTCATAAGTTTACCCTGTGACAAGAAAATCTGTGCGGAATTTTTGAAAATTTAAGCAAATACAAATGCATAAAAACTAAAACTGTTCATGTTGGGGTTGGAGCTTTGGGTCCGATTAAGAAGTGAACTCAAGAACAAATCAACAAAATCCATGGTGCACCATCCCTTCCGGAATTCAAAAAAAATAACAAACCAAAAAAACAATTTTAACAAACGCAGACCATAGCTTTGTCCATTTAAGTGTTATTGTTGATAGGTATCTTTTGTTTAAATAAAAGAGAACAACAAAACAATCACATCCTTCGCTTGCTCTCGGATCATTAGTTATAAATCAGCATAGGATTATAAAACCAATGCAGGCAAAAAAAGAATCTTTTAAAATAATAATAATAATAATAATAATAATAATAATAATAAGAATAATAATACAATCCTGGTTTGGTCTTTAAATAACCCAAATGGAAATGAAATATCATGAGAACAGTCAGTCGATATGCTTAATTATGAAAATGAAGCCATTTATAACTGCAACAAAGAATTTAAATTCATCGAATATTTACACTATTTACATTGTTACAACTGTTGTCTTCATCTTTATTATCATATCCACGACCTTTTACACTTCGGCCTTCTTCAGGTGATATACGTTAGAATTTCGAATCGAACCCTTTATTTGGTCCACTGGAGTAGATCGTTCTCGTTCCACGTGCCATTCCCTTCCTAGATTTCTCAGTTTTACAATTATTACACTTGAACTCTCAAAGTTTTTCCACCTCTACAACTCTTTAGGTCAAGTTAATTAGATTACTTCAACCACCGTTTTTATCAACTGGGCCATATTAAGACGAGGACAACAGTCCGAACCATTTAAATAGCGTAAATAATTACAATATCTCATTTCAGAAATACAAACAGATATTCATCAAATATAATCTAATTGTATTATTAAAAAAAAACATAAAAGAATAAATATCAAAAATAAAATTATAATACAGTCAAATAACGGGTGTGTCTGAATGAAACCCTAAAATATTTAGAAGAATTAAGTTAATTTTAGCAAATGTTTAATGAAAACAGTCTCTTATATTTTTTATGGCAAATTTTTATAATCAGATTTCCTCCTTAGTATCTCGACTGCGTGAATTATTACTTGATTGATGACTTATCGTTTTAATGGACAGTTACTTGTTGTATTTTGTTAAACTCTCATGTCTTTTAGTCAACCAGCTGGTGTATTTACTTACATTAATATCTTGGTCACTCTATGTATATTTTAGCTGACCATCATAAAATTACTACCACGAATATTACTGAATCAATTCCTAGTAGAAATGCACGTACTAAAAATACTGCTACGTCGCTACTACAACTACTACGGTTGCTACAAACTTTACTAGAACTACCAGTAAAACTCTACTACTACTACAGCTAGCCGGGTATCTAAAAAAATACCACCAATGTGACTGCATGTACTAATACTAAAATTATTGCAAAAGTTTCTACAACTATTAAACTTTCAATAAATATAACCAGCAGGAGTATAAGTACTACAGTAATTGTTACGACTACTACAGCAACTAATAAAAAACAGCTGCTGTAAAGGGAACATTTACTGCTAAAATGACAATACTTATTTTAAGTATATAAAGAACAATACCACAAAAAGACAAGGAAAGGAAAACATTATAACTTCTGGTTATTTTGTGATGTTATACAAGATCCTGAAAAAGAAAAACCTTAGGTGTTTTGGGGTGCGGATCATTGAGAGGAGTAAGGGGAAAGGTTGTCGAGGTGATGCTCCTTGACAAACCAGTTGTGTCTTGTCTTTTCCGTGCAGTACTTGCGATTATCAAGAGTCTTGGAGGAGATCCTTAGCTTTGTACGAAATGTCTTCCTTTCTTTCTTATCTGTTCATCACTCCAGCATGTTCAACTTTTTCTTCTTTACCCGCTTTTCGAACTGAAACTAATTACGTTGGCTTCCGTCACGTGGACGGCGGTGCGGAGTTTAAGGGCTTAAGGACGTCGAGGGTTAGGGTTAGGGACGCGCAGGTTTAGAAAAGGAACCAGTTTAGAGGTTGAGACTTGATGTGAATGAAAGCCAAGGTTGAAGAAAGCAGGTCATGATTGTGTTGAACCAAGGCACTAAGCAAAAAAAAAAAAAAAAAAAAAAAAGAAAAATGAAACGAATTGTCTATAAATTTTATTCTTTTATATCATTTAAAGTAAGATTGTACAAGTCGACAACTGACGGCAATGTTTTGGGCGATTAGTGTATATTTACCTAGTTATATAGTCTTTTATATGAATGACGTCCAACCCGTTTAAGAATATCTAAACTCTCAGCACTATACAACTCCTTTGGGCGATTGAAGCATGAAGATTTTTTAACATAATCCAGCGCTACTGAATCATATACAATGTTTTAAGAGATAGATTTTAAAACATTCAATCGAAACCACTACTAGATGTCCATTCAATGAATGCCAAATATTTCCTTGTAGAGAAACAGCTAATATTACCAATAATATAACTCTAAGCTGGTTTGTTTGGTAAGATGAATGTGAGTGCATCTGGCTTTTGACGTTGGTATATGAGTTGAGAAAAAGAACAGGACTTGGAATAATTGCAATACAGAAAGAAAAATTCCTGTCATAAAAAAAGTAGTTTTTATTATGACGTTAAAAGGAAAATTTTATTATAAATAATTGCATCAAAAACATCAATGAGTACACCTATGGGATTACCAGAGAATTCCATTTAAGACAAAAATGACTTCATGATTTCTAAAATTAGAACTTTGTAAATAAATTAATGAAAGAATTTGCCGAAAAATATTGGAAAATTACAGATAAAGCGTCATTTAAACATCAAATGCTTTTATTTCTACATTGGAAGATTCAAGTTGCTTGCGTAATTTGCTGTATTTCAAAAGGAAGAACTTTGAAAATTTCAAATTGTCACTTAAATGTAAACTTTGAATTCTTTACTGACATTATTTATACGAGGACTGTTCCTCCATCTTTGTAGCTGTTATCACGATGTTTCGATATTTGTGCTCTCTGGACGTCATCAGATGCTTGTCAATCCGGATAAGCGCCATGGAAATTCGAACTGAATCCTTTATTTAATCTAAGTCCATGTCTAGGGATACATCATCTAATTCGTGTTTAGTACTGCTCAGTTATTTCTCCATCCTGTTTTCATTAAATGAACAACCACACTTTTTAGAATAACCGAATACAGAGAATTGATGCGCAGTATACCACAAGGTGCCCAGGAGACCTTGCGCAGGTTTTGAGTTCAGAGGATGGAACTCACTACTTAGTCGTAATTGATCTAGCAAGACAAGATTCCTGACCATTAAACCACAACGAGGTGCATCCACACACACACACACACACACCCACACACACATACACACACATACACACACGCACACACACACACACACATATATATATATATATATATATATATATATATATATATATGAATTGTTATCAAATACAGCTGAAATATAGATCAGAATCTCACAATGATTCGATAAAGAATATGAAACATCTATCAATATAATATGGTTCCCTTTTATTTAAGCTTCATCGGGCAATGAGATATGGAGGAAAACAAGAAATTTTAGTATTTTTAATGTTGTGTCTTTGCTTTTCATTGGGTAATCAGTATTCATGTGCATTCGACTTGTTAGACGAATGTTATTATAATTTATGGGGTTCTGAATTCAAGGATAGACGACGTGTCCTTTCGAGGTTCCAAGAAATGTATTAGCAATCACTAAGTTACTTAGAAATGCCAGCCAAATTTAAAAAAAAAAATGATCTTTACGTCGAAAGTATTTCGAGGGACTACTAATAAATATATTACCATCTATAAACACATGTCAAAATCATTATATTACATCGCCAACTTTTACTGAATCCATCTTTAAACAATCTAACGTGTATTTATCTAATAACAACGGCCTGTACGTAAAAACGTTTCCAAATGAACATACGAAAACACCTCAAGTATAATGCCAACTAAACATACAAACTTTCGAATATACATAGTCATTTGAATCCCACATAGACAAACTAGAATTATGATACACTTACATGCATAAAGCAATATTACGTTTTTTCAGTTAGGCGCTGAATCGTTTAATTTCTCGGAATTTCGAAAGTTGAAGGGCCTGATATGCAAATGATCCTACGCTTGACACAATCCGAAGTGTGTTTCGTAAAAGACGACAGAAGGATGTCAATAGAATGAAGGTTATGCTTAAGTTTATACTTGTACGCCAACATGATAAAAAAGAAATAGGTTACAACTTTTGAGAGATAAATTACAGAAGGCACATCCACAGAAATGGCGGAATATTTCATTGAACACATGTACATCGAAAACGACGAGAGATCCAATCATATATAGTTTTTTTTTTAAGTTGATGAATATCAGGGATAGAGCAAGTGTAAATATAAAAGTAGACACTGAGATCAACATTGCGTTGCGACAATCGGTTTCATACTTGAATTTAATCGTCCGACCATATGTGATACGTGCTGACTCTACTCGATATATATATACTGATCAATTGAGCCTTATGAATTGCAAGATCAGGTAATTCCGGTTTATTGCATTATCCTAATGCTAAGGAAACTACTGCTATTGTTATTATTATTGCTATTCATTTTTGTTGAGTATTATTTTTATTGTGATGATTATATTTTTCCATGTTATCCATGCAGGTGGAATTGATTTTTATTGCATTTTATTGACAATTTTGGATAATGAATTTTTTATTTTTATTTTTATTTTTTTGGAGTTGGAAATATTTGTTGATTAGTTTGAAGAATATTTTGTCTATTTTTCTTTTTATAGTATTGTTCTCGTCTGGATTGAACCAAATTATATTTTGTTTTCAATTGTTTTATTTTCTTTAATTTACGTTGTTTTCCTTTTGATATTCTCGTTTCTTTGCATATTTACTGTTTCTTACGGCTGATTCTTACGCTTTTGTTAATTTCATTGAGTATATATATATGAGTACACACACACACAAACATATATATATATATATATATATATATATATATATATATATATATATATATATATATATAATAGTTATTTCTCAGAGTTGAATTAGACCTTGAAATAGTTGTATTAAAAAGTACTAAATACACCTATAAAGAAAATAAAAATAGGGTGTTGAAAGGTTGAAACCAAGATAGCGTGATAAACTGATCTCCTATTTTTTAAATACATATATATATATATATATGTGTGTGTGTGTGTGTGTGTGTGTGTGTGTGTGTGTGTGTGTGTGTAAAACAAACAACTACCTTTACATGAGAAGCATGGGTCTACCAAATCTAATATAAGCAATGTGCCTAGAAATAAATTGGTGAAACATTTCGAAATCTAAGAATATGCGAACATATAAGAATATAAGAATATGCAAATATATATAAGAATATGAACTCGAAGATATAAGAAAGATAGCAGTGTGTTGTTTTCTGATCACAACTATGTCTTGAGAAATACCGTTTTATTAAAAGGAAGAAATAATTCATTTAAACGAATATCTACGAATTGGCTGCGATTAATTTACGATAAGACTTCTTCCGTCTATTAACTATTTTTATTAAACCGATGTTGAAAAATGTGATATAAGAGTAATCTTTTAAGGAGATTAATATATAAATAAAAACTTAATTGTAATTAGTAAATTCTAATTTTAAAAAAACGATACAGATTTACTAAAAAAAATCCTGTGTTATTTTGAACCGGGTTATATCGGGCTAATGTCAATTTGGTTGAAATAAAATCATTTTTGCAAATGACGCTTTCTGATCAACAAAACATGTCAAAACGATAGTTTTCTAAACTGACTTACATGTATATATATATACTAAAACCTAATTAGTCGTAAAGCGTCGAAGGAGAGATAACTATATATATTTTTATATATCAAGAACAATATTGAGGATAAATGTCCAATGAAGTCCTAAAGATGGACACTCGTCACAACTAAAAATTTGCACTTTGTAATACAT